>NC_061163.1:16221111-16293611 GCF_022113875.1 Hydra vulgaris | reverse complement strand
TGTCCATATAATCAATATGTAAAGCAATTTTCTTTGAGTTACTCGTGCTAATTTAATAGAGTTGGTGCAAAAAGTAAAAAATTTGCGCTATAATAAAAGATCACATAATAGGCAACAAAAAACCAACAAAAAAAAATGACATTCAAAGATTATTCTCATTCAGGGTATTTCTTTTTTTTAATAAACATAAAGTTTTTAACTTGAATTTTTTTAGCAACTAGTAAAGTCTTTATGTGATACTGACTTTTCATGGAAACCATGTATACGATCGATTGCTAAATTAGAATCCGCTAAGGTTGTTTCTCTTTATCGAGCTTGCCATTGTCTTACTCCTTATTCAATTCTCTGCTTCTACAAATCTCTTGCCTTTCCCTGTATAGAATACTGTTTTCAAGTCTCATTTGTTTACTGTATCTGTCTCTACACGCTCTAAAAACTTTTATTCGATAAGTCTATTTCACCGCACTTAAACCCTTATGGAACTCTTTCCCATCTTCATGTTTTCCTGACTCAAACGACGATAATTTGTTGCTACTGTTTTATCACCTTTTTTTGTAAACTCTAGTTACGTTTGCAGATCTAAATTGAATGGATAGTTGACTAGTAACTAAAGATTCCCCAAAAACTAATGTTAGTGGTAGAGCAAAAGTATTTAATGAATTTTTTTGGGCAGTGCCAGATGATTGTCTGGACCACATGCTTTGTTTTGATCAAGCATATGAAGTTGAGTTAAACATTATTGTATGTTATTTCTTCAGGAGAAAGATCAGTAAATCTGCGAGTGCAATTTTGTACTCTTGATTCAAGAATGGTAGTTCACCTTGGTCTTCAATTACAAAAACATCCTGAAAACATTTATTTAAAATTTTACATTGATCTTGAAATAATTCTCTATCAGGTTTTCTCAAAGTCTTATTGACTCTTTTAAATTTAACTGATTTATAGAGCAATATGGGATTTTTCTTAGATTTCAATACTAAATCTTTTTCGTAAGCAAGACGGGAATTTTTTACTTCTAATTTTACATAACAACATAATTTTTTGTAATCATTACCTAAATTCACATCTTTCCATTTACCAGCACAGTTTGTATAACATATATTTTTTTTACTTTTCTGATAAAATCTTTTAATTTACGTTTCAAAAATTTAAAACATGTTTGAATAATCATGAACTTTTTGCTAGTATTAATAACTTGCTGTAGCGAGTCAATTTTCATTGTGTGATTATATGATTATATCATAATATTGTAACATTTGATATCTTTTTTTATAACTTTTTAATACATGTATAGCATATTATTATTAGAGGCATATAGTAATCAGAGGCGATTCTACAAATAAAATGAGGAGGAGGGTGAATCCTTAAAAAGTACCGACTAGCTTCTTATAAAAATAAAAAAGGTACTCAAAACCAAAGTTTAACCGACCGAATTGTGTGAAACAGCCGACTGTCGACTAAATTCGTAAAAAACCGACTATATATTTTGAAAATCATCTTCTTTGGGAGGGAGGGGGGAATACCCCCCAAAAACACACTCGTAAAATTGCCTCTGAAAATAATTATAATACTATAGGTGTATTTAGAAAGTTATAAAAAAGATATCAAACGTTACTATGTATCACTTATACTCACTTCTTAAGATCCGCTTCATGCAACAATATCTTTGTAGAACATACTAAGACAATAAAATTTGGCAGCGAATCAATTAAACATCAGTGCACCAATGCTTGGACAATCTCCCTCATTCTTTTAAAACTTAAAATTCAATTTCTCAATATATTTTTCTCAATAAATTAAAAAAACACTATTTAGATAGCTACTATAATAATAGCATTAATAAAAGCAATATATCACTGTTAATATTCTTATCAAAAAATACTTTCTCTTGTATATATTTTTTATTTTATACATTTTTTTTAAGATTCTTTACATTTATGTACAGCTTTTTTGTCGTCTTTGTACAATAATTTTTTACGGTTTTATGGCGAGAAAAGAGGGGCGGCTAAATTGAGCAAGTTATCAGATTACTATTATTTTTTCATATCGATTATTATCAAAGCAATCATTTATATTATATTCTAAAAAAAATGGCTAAAAATTTTACACCATCCCAAGTAAAAGAATTATTGGATATGCACGAAAACACTTTACTTAAAATATTTAACGAACGCTTTCAAAAGCTAGAAAACGACTTTTCAATAATAAAAAAAAGAAAATAAGTATTTTAAAAAAGAATTAGAGCAAACTAATTCCACTATTCAATTCCTAAGCGACAAATACGAAACAATGAAAGAAACATTAAACAATAATAAAAATAAAATATCCCCTTAAGACAATTTTAAACAAAAAGCAACAAATCTTGAAAACGAATATCTTAAAGACAAGATGGCAGAGTTAGAGGACAGAAGTCGTCGTAACAACCTTCGGTTTGAAGGAATCGAGGAAACTGAAGGAGAAACGTGGAAAAACAGTGAGGAGAAAGTGAAAAAGCTAATAAAAGAAAAACTAAATATAAACGAAGAAATACATATAGAACGTGCGCACAGAATCGGGAAGAAAGAAGACAACGACGGTAAAATAAGAAGAAGAAGAACTATAGTAGTTAAATTTCTAGATTATAAAGATCGTGAAACTATACTAGATAGCTACAAAAAGCTGAAATTATGGAACGAAAAGATGTATATCAATGAAGATTTTAGTGAGAGAACAATCAACATTCGCAAACAACTATTCATTAAAGCCAAAGAAATACGTTCATCAGGTAATTTTGCCAAAGCTGTTTATAATAAATTAATCACCAAGTCTTTCGAAAAGACTATCTGATTATCAAAAAAACAAAAACAAAAAAAAAGGGTTTTATATATATATATATTATATATATATATATATATATATATATATATATATATATATATATATATATATATATGTATATATGTAATATGTTCACATGTGTGCGTACATATATACCAGTGTATATAAAAACCTTCAAATATTTTCAAAATAACAAAAACATACAAAATGGGGCGGACCTGTACACGGCGCACCCTAAACTCGGTGAAGTTCGTTAATTCTCGGAACGAATATTCTCGGTGTTCGCTTTTGGTAATTTACAGAATAGGCGCTAAAATATTACTTTAATTCGCGCTATAATGGTAACGTCGAAAATAAAAAAACAAAAACTTGTCGTAAATGCATTTTAATAAAAATTTAACATTTTATAATAAAAATCAAATTTTACAAATTATCAACATATATACATTAAATATTAGATTAAATAGATCTTCTAAAGGTATCTTCTCTTCTTAAGATTTCTTTTTGTAGCTTATCTTCTTTTAATCGATCATCTAAAGGTATCTTCTCGTAGCTTCTCTTCTTTACATGTCTTTTTGTGGCTAATCTTCTTTTAATCGATCTTCTACAGTATCTTCTTGTAGCTTATCTTCTTTGCATATCTTTTTGTGGCTTATCTTCTTTTAGTTTTTGCAACGTATATTTTGTGTTGTACATAAAAAAAAACAAGTTTAATATAAATATTATGAAACATTTTTAATGTAAATATTATATTATAATACTTATTTTACATTACAGAGGATACCAAAACGACTCAACATGATTTGTTGTTGCTCCAGTGTTAGGATCAACAAAGTTTATTGTATGGTTTACAGTGAAATGATTGTAACCTAAGTTATTTAAATTAGTATAAGAAGCCCACTGATCTGAGTGTATTATTGATCCAGGTGCAACCCATTGTTGAATTATTGACACTAATGTCTGAGCTGTTCGATCCTCTACCCTTCTTAAGTATCCTTTCTTACTAGTTACATCAATTGCCCCAAAAATCCAACGTTATGCCCAACATTTTCGTTTAAAAAATAAAGATTCACACAAAGTTTTGTGTAAATAATAATAAAAATGTTAAGTATTCATACTTGACAACGTTCATAATTTTGCACAAGCATCCTTTGACCACATAGACAAAGTTTTTGAAGTGGCATTAGCCTTTTTTGTTGCCAAAAACAACCAATTTTTCTTCTTTGATACTTTCAAGGAACTCAGACGAGCGGCTATTTCCTGAGATCAGATCCCTGTTTTGATTGGACGAAAAATTTAACTTGCATTAGGTCCGATAAAATGTTTATCGTTAGCCGGATTTTAGGAGTTGTATATGAATTATTAGTAAAGCGCATATGATATATTGGAGATAGATATTTTAGATTAAGGACTGCTTGTAACTAGTTTTTTGTCCAATCAAAACAGGGATCTTATCTCAGATCTCATATAACCGATGATATATTAGGAATAACTATTAGATAAATAATAAAATTTGTTGAAGGATAAGAATTTTTCTTAATATATCATTGCATATAACTAATTAATTATACGAGCTTGTTGCGCATTCTTAATCTTATATAATGTATGATTGAACTAAATAACTTGATATAATTTATTTTTAAGATTAATACAAATATAATACTATAGTTTTTATTATTAATTTAATAAAATTAATGGACCAATGATACAACATCAGTTTTTGCTACGTCTGCTAACATTTTTCCAACAACATCTGTTTTATAACGATGTATAACTACATCTGTCCAACAACATCTATTAATACACTGAGGTATAACATCTGTCCAACAACACCTGGAATTTCGTTGAGGTCAAATAACATCTGTATAAAAAGTATGATTACTTCAGATGTAGTTACATCTTTTCAATAATATTGAAAAAACTACATCTGTGAATTCTATAGATTTAGTTACATCTTTTCAGTTCTGTCATTGAAAAGATGTAATTAAAAAAAATATAGATGATCTTGGATAAAAGTGTACAGATGATCTTGGACTAATCTACAGGTGTAGTTGGACAGATGTATTAATCTTTTGCCAAATTAGTTCAGTATTAAATTTATTTGTTTATTTTAACATTTGGAAGAAATAAAAATTTTAGTATTTACATATAATGTAAATAAATATTTAAAATCAAATTAAATATTTGGTGTTTACATATAACAAGAAAGTTTATTTGAATACATTTATTTAACAAGAACTACAGCTTTAGTCAACAAATATTTTCTGTGCTAGTATAGATTGTGTGTAATAAGAAACAGAATTATTTACCCACAGTAGCTTATACATAACCTATGTCATAGGTAGATTAAAAGTTTATAAAAATTATCTCTTTTTTTTTTTCTCTCTGTGTCTATATATATATATATATATATATATATATATATATATATATATATATATATATATATATATATATATATATATATATATATATATATATATATTTGCTAATTAAATATAAATTTTGCACTATTTCTCATTTACCCTTTTTATTATAAACATTCATAAAATACCATTATGGTAGAATAAAAAATAAAAATAAATAAATATATATATATATATATATATATATATATATATATATATATATATATATATATATATATATATACATAGTTTATATATGTATATATATAAATATATTTTTTTATTTTAGGATAATGATATTTTATGAATGTTTATAATAAAAAAGGTAATTGAGAAATAGTGCAAAATTTATATTTAATTAGCAAAAAACCCTAATGTAAATTAAATAAAATAGTTTTTGTACTAAGGTTTTAGGAGTTATTAATTAGTAATCATAAAAATTATCATAAAAAGCATGCAAAAAGGGACAAACATTTTTTTAAAAAGAAAATCAGTATCTAAAACACACGCTGAGAAAAAAGTAAAAGTTGTGAAATAAAGATTTACAAAAAAACAAAGGAATTTTATAGAAGCGCTTTATAATTGTTAGTGGAATTGATTTGGGTTACGAAATAATATCTTTATCAACAATGCCAAAAATATTATTTCATAAATAGCAACATTGCTTATGTCTTTTATTTTCATTCTTATCTTATGTTGTCAGTTTAAACAGAACATTGCTTAGAATAGTTGTGTGAAGTGTTTTTTTCTAAAAAATTATTGCAATACCTTGTGAAGATTATTTTGTGACAATATTTCATTAATTACAAAGGTATGTATTTAAATACTCATATATATTTAAATACTCACATTTTTTAAATAAAAATATATAAAAAAAATTTTTTGTGGATAAGTTCACAATTTTATTAAATATTACCTTCTTTTTTTAGCAATGGTGAGGACATGTAATATTTTTCCCCGAAAAAAGATTTAATTTATGGATTATAAAAAATACAAGAATATCACAGTGTAAGATAGCTGAGATACTCAACATTGCTCAAAGCATAGTGAAGAGAGTGAAGCAAAAACTTGATTTTGAATTAAATCCAGGACTGACAGAAAAATTATAAATATTTGTCTTCAACAAAGAAAACTTTCAACTGATCAATTGATCAAGATTGTTAATGAAGAGGCTACATCGCTACATTTCCCAACAAACAGTCCAGAGACGTCTTAAAGGATTTGGTTTAACTTCACATTAACCAGCACAAATACTAAAGTTAGTGCCCATTATGGTGAAGCAAAAATATATAAAAACTTCACAGATGACTGGAAAAAAGTAATGATTTTTCAAGTCATGAGTCAACATTAAAGTATTCTATATGTCATGGTGTGATTTGTAATTAATTTTCAAGGTACTGGAAGGCTGCATATAGTAAATAGAACAATAAGACAAGATCAAGAGATAGTTAGTGATGGACTAATAGCACAATGGTTCCCAAATATAAAAAAATATATTTTTATGTATGATGGGACATCATGTCACAAGGTGAAAACCATTACAAAGTTTTTAAAAGAAAAAAAGATTGATGTCTTTGATTATCCCAGAAATCATCTGGATTTAAATCTGATTGAGAATGTATGTAAACTGCTCAAGCAGGAAAATTTACCTGAAAAAGTTAGGTTTAGTGATGTGCTACAACATAATTTATAATTGTTTTAACTAATTTTTCGAATGGAAAATTGCATTGTTTTTAAAGTTGAAAATTAATATGTTAAAATTGTTTTTCTTTTTAGTGATTTTGAGCTTAGCTACTTACACTGTACTTTTAGAAATGATTTTATTAGTTAAACATCTGTCAGATGCTTATCTTTTAAATCATTAACTAAGTGGTCAGACATGAAAACCTTCAAATTAAAAGTCAACTTGACAAAATCAGTTAAAGGTAATTTAATTTTAAAATACTTTATAAAATCTTAAAATAAGTTATAAAATCTTTAACATTTAAAGTTATTGCAAATAAGGAAAAATAATAAAATAACTTTTGTATCAAAATGTTCTTTGTACATTGTTATAATTCAAATTGTTTTATGTTGATAGTCAAGTCAAAATATTAAATGGAGGATAATTAGTGTACTTTTGATTTATTTAATTTTTGATGACTAAAATCAAAATACTGTTAAATATTCATATATATTGTTTTAAGACAATGCAATGATAATTAGTTAATAGTTAAAAAAATAGTATGTGAAAAACTTATACCTACCAAAAGTCTTTTTACAGTAAGCCTCACTTCTTTTGTTTTTAATTTCTATTTTAATAAAGCATATGTTAATAAAAAAAAAAACTAAACTTGGTAATACTAATTTGTTCCAGAGATAAGGACCATGCTAAGCAACAAATCTAGTCTTTTTTTTGACAGACATTAAGGTTGTTATTAATACGAAGATTATATTTGTTTTTTAAGTTTCAAACTTTAAAGATTTAAAAATATGCTAAAAAATTTCTTTTACAATTAGACATAAGGAATAAAATAGAATATTGGTAAAATTTTGTGCCATAAATTAATTTAACATATTTTTGAAGTTTTAAATTTTAATAATTACTTTATTAGGCATTCATACAACAGACCAAAAAATTTTAATTGGTGCTGAGAAACGCAGAGAAAAATTGCTGTCATCTGGCCATAGTATAAAAAGTGAAGAAAATTTTGTAATTAATTTTCTGTCTCTTATGAAATAGTGGAATTTAAATTTAATTATTTCTAGAAAATTTATATTTTTACCCTGCATTGAGTTTTGACTCATGACCTCATTGTCAGGTCAAAAATGACCTTAACTTTCATTTGAATAAAAATAAACGATCAAACTTTTTGGTTTTAACAAACAACGATTTATTGTTACAAAGAATTGTTACAAAGATAATAAAAAGTTAATATTAATTATAAGTGAATGTGTTCATCCAATTTATATCAACTCCAAATAAAAATAAAAATTACTCAAATAGTAATGCCTATTCTGAAAAAATATTTTAGATAGTATTTGTGATTTCTTTTTTTTTAATCTAAACTGTCATAACCAATAGAACTCTCAGGTTTTTAATGCAAAGTGGAATGGGAATGATAGGAGTTGGTGGGAGTTATTGTTCAAATTTAAAGAGGGTAAGGGGGCGATCTTATTTAAAAAGTTGATGGAAATTTTTCTTCAAATTGAGAGGCAAGGTTCGTAATAATGGCAGTGGGACTTTGTCTCCAGATGTAATTAAGCAGTGGTTTCTATTTAAAAAATGGTCTATAAACTATTAAAGAGGTAGATAAATTTTCCTGATGTACTAACATAATATCCCTGAAGAAAATGACTGAACTTTTAATTATAATATTATTAATTATAATAAAAATAAATTTTAATTATAATAAAAATAAAATAAATTACCTGACTTTAAAAGTTACTTTACTAATTAAAAATAACATAAGATTCATCCTTTACAACAGAAGTTATTAAATAAAATAAAGTTTTCGATTTTATTACTAATTAATCAGATATTGACAGATTATTAAGATTTGAAAGTACCTCAATTTATTATTTAACAGTGTACTATACTTTATAAATTTGGAAAAAAAATTTTTAAACTGTGTTTACGTTTGTCAAAATGAAACAATGCTTTATTTTTTTATTTTTTGAAAATTTAAAATTTTGAAAATTTAAAATTTTTTTAAATAACATTCTGCGAATGTTATTTAAAAAAATTTTGAAGAAAAAATTTTGAAATTTTGAAAAACATTGTTATTTCAAAAAATAACAATTTTTTTCTTGATATATTTTGAAAAATTTAAGACTTTTCCAGAATTTTTCAGAAAAAAATTAGGCCTTTATACAGAACTCATGGAAAACAATTTTTTTGTGTGCAGCTTGTGGCTAAAATTTAATTACAGTTGTTTTGAATTTTAAGAGAAACATTTTTGTTTTGAGATTTATTAGAATTCTTTTAAGGCCAACAATTGCCTAATCTTAATTACACAGACTGTTTTTATTTTTATCAGTTAGTTTAAAATGCTTATTTTAAATGTTGGTTTACATTGAACTTTTTTTCTTTTTCTTTTGACATTATAATAAATAAAAAGGAGAGTCTTAATAAGCTCAGTGGGTGGGGGAAATTAATAAAAATTCCTCTTCTGTGTATTAAGCACCTATTTAGTTGATAGCCCAAAATTGTTAAAATAAGATCAAAGTTAATAATTTACATTTGCATAATTAAGCATAAAAATCAGTTCTTAAGTCATTAATAAAGAAAATTATTACCTTACCTTGAAGTTAAATTCAATCTATCTTTCCTCAACTGTTAGCTAATGATCAATAAAGTAAATTTCAATTCATGAAAATTACAAAATTAAAACCATGTCTCAACAGTATCCAAACTAAAATAAAATTAAATTGGGAAAAATAGAGATAAAAATAATAAAAATATATAGTAAGATATTTAATAGAATTTTAATTAAGGTATGATAAACACAAGTAGAGAAGAAATATATTATTATTAAAAAAAAATTGAAAAAGATAATAAACTTTAAACTATTAGTAGGTCAAGGTTTGCTATTAAAGCAATTAAAAGTAAGAAGAACTACAGTGTTACAAAAAGAAAACTCTTAACAAGTTTGAAATGGAGTTTTGTAGTGGTACAATAACCGAGAATTAACTGTATCTAGCAAAAATTTGTTGCTTGATACAGTTAGATACAGCAGAAAAAGTCTTCGTTCAAAAATTAATTAAATCAAATTTTTTCTTAATAATATCCGGAAAAATATTTTAAAGACATTTCTGTTAAAATTCGGGAAAAAAAAATGCTTTTTGTGTATTTAAGAATATCTCATGAGCTGGAAAAAAAAATATTTCCTAAAAAAAAGAAAAGTATTTTAATACTTAATTAAATAGAGTTAATAAATTAAATTAAACTAGATTTTTAGGTGAAACAGTATAAATAATTAAAGTGAATTTTAAGTGCTGAGTGTTTACATAATTTGAAGTTTCGCATTTAAACGTTCCAAAAAAAAAAAAAAAAATTAAATAAAATATTAGCAAAAAACTTTTTAATAAATAATATTAAACCCTATTTCTTGTTATTGACGGTAAGTTCTGGATTTTTATTTTTATTTTTAAATAAATACTGGTGTGATACCCCCTCATTCTGGCAAAGTTTGGCGAAAATTTGACAGTTTTTTTCGCAAAAATAACAATATTTGCCATAAAAAATGTAAAAATAAAGAAAAGTACTCAAATTTAATTTGCGCGCCCAAACCGTCACCTCAATACAGTTGACGCTGTCGAAAACAGTCTAGAATAGCCCCTGTTAGTGCTATAGACATAAGATATGTAAAATTAAAAACTACGATAAGTTTTTTTGATAAAATCTTAAAATCAAAATAAAAAATTTCATTTTTTATTCGGATTTAGTAAGAAAATAGAGCAAATAAATTTGATTTCAAGGTAAATGAAAACAAAATATTTTAATGAAATAAAAATTAAGCAAAGTAGAAAAGCAGTACTCTTTGTTTAATTACAATTTTTATTTTTTTTATTGATTTTTATTCTTATGGTCATGTAATTTCACTGCTCTATCACATTAAATATCAGGAATTATTTTTTCCGGATATTTCGTGAATTCCAAATATTTCTATAAATTGTTTTTTTTTTTCTGGATATTTAAATAGTTTCATGGAAATTTATTTTTTTTTTAATTATCTTCGCTTCCAACAAGGTTGCAAGCAACCACTAATTAGTGTTGGAAGTTACTGGAAGAGAGAAGATGAAGATTGTAGAGCAAGATAACTATTGACAGACGACTTAAAATATTGCAAATTATATGAATCAGGAAAGCAAGATGAAGTAAGCGAATTCCAAAGAACTGATGTTCGAGGAAAAAAACTAGACGAATAAGAGTTTTTGGAGCACTTAGGAACAGTAACAGAAAAAGGATGAGACTTAATTGAATGACGAGTAACACGAGAATGAATTTTAGTAGATGGCACAAGAGACGCTAGCTCTTTAGAGCAATGTCCATTATAGTATTTGTAGAAAAGAGAAAGAGAAGCAACATTAAGACGATGTGACAGAGGTTGAAGGTTGGCTGCAAGAGCAGGTCCAACTATGTTTACAATGCGTTTTTGCACCTTGTCTAAAAGAGAAAGGGCATCATTAGAAGATCCGCCCCAGATATGGCAACAGTATTTCATACAAGGCCGGATTTGAGATTTATAGAGATAGAGAATAGAATCCAGAGTAAGAAAGTGACGAGCTTGATAAAGAGAAGCAACTTTAGCAAATGCTAATTTTGCAACGAATTTGATATAAGGTTTCCAAGAAAGATCAGAAGTAAGAGTTAATCCTAGAAGATGAAGGGTAGGAGACTCATCGAGTACATTACCGCTCATAAATATAGGAAGGTCTAAATTATTGCGATAAATACAAGCTAAAAATATTTTTTTTTGTCATCAATTAATTAAAACAGTAAAAGTATTGTCCACCAATTACTTTGTGCTATATTTTACTTTTTTTACAAAAAATAATAAGTTTATATTTAACTATCAACTGGAAGCATAATGGCAAAACAATAAACGCTTTTATGTTATTTTCACAATAAATAAATTAATTTAGTAATTTTAATTAAAAATAACTTATTTTATAATTTAAATTGTTCAGCTTTACGCATATAAATTTTTTTATAGCCATTTTGCTAAAAAATTATTCACGTAAAGCTGAGAAATTGCTCTAATTATTTGTACAAATAATTAAAAAAAGTACAAGTAGAGCATAAAATAATTGATGAAAAAGATAATTCCTGATATTTAAAGTGACAGAGCAGTGAGCATATACATATACCTTAAAAAAATTTATGTATCAAAATTAAGGACTAAAATATAGCGCTCAAACACCTAAAAATACTCAAGATTTCAAAATTATGATTATTTCTCCTTGTTGCTAATCGTACTGAGAACACTCATAGGGGCTAATTAAATTAATTGTTCAACCCATTCAAAAGCCATTTTATTTTTAATGTTTATCTCACTTAACATCAATGTCGTCTCTTTACAAAAAAATTATTTTTTATATTTAGTATATTTATTTTAGCATTTAAAAATACAACTTGTGACAATTTTTCAACAATTAAAGATTGTTATACAAAATGTTATAATAATAAAAAAAACAACGTGTGACTTTTGTCAATAATTAGCAAAGCTAACTATTGATAAATATTGATGCACATTAAAATCACATCTCCCCTAGCTCAAGAAGAGCTCATACATAATCGCTATACTTCCGGTTAGGAAAAACTCTTCTTCTGTAGTGAGTGAACCGAACAGGCTGTAAATCTGTTTCAAAATCTGCTGGATAGGTTTGATTAGCGCTGTCCATACTTGTCAGCTTTGCCTTCATTCAGAAAATTTATTTGAAACTCTTCATTCAGAAAATTTATTTGAAAACTCAGACCTTCATAGACAACATGTTTTAAGTTTGTTTCTGGAAGTTTAAATAGTGTCAGATTGTAATCGTCATCAGCTGTTAAATTTCTTCTATTTTTGTTTATATGACGAAGTTGCACATGAGAAAAATGTTGTTGCAATGTATGTCTGTTGACTTCAACTTCATCTGTTAAACCTTTATGCAGTGCAACTATACATCTTTTAAACCATTGTTGTGTACACTGCGTCATTTGCTTGGGTTTCATCCACACTTTATCGCTAACTTTCATCCTTGAAACTAAGTCAAAGACTTTTGTGTTGATTCGAATTTATTGATTCCATTAGAAAGTACAAAAAAAAAAAGTGCCAGGTTATGATGGAATGTTGTTGATTAAGAATACAGACACAAGAATACCACATTTTGCTCTCGCATTTGTTCTTTTTACCACCTGATAAACTCTTTCAACAATTCCGTTTCCCAATAGTTTTTCAGCAGCTCGAAAAATAAGTCTTACTTTCCATTTCGGCGCCATCGCTTGCATAATCAGAGATCTAAATGACTTAGAATCATCTAGAAATATTTCAGAGAGAGGTCTAAGCGATGACCAAATTGTTTTCAACGATTGTACAACCATTGCTGCACTTTTGTTGCTTGATGATGTCCATAACGTATATCTGCTTGGGCCACAATCATCACAGGTGAGATATAGCAATCAATCGACATGAGTAACATCGCAGGCTACCCTTTTCCATACTTTAATGACATCAAGATTTCCTTTATCCCACAAAATTACATTAGGATCAATCGAATTACAATCATCACATTCAGCAACAACTTGTTTCACTGTGTCTTTTAACATGGATACCAGCACGTGTACATAAATCCATACGTGTACATAACTCCATACTCTTGGAAACTCCTACGTATGCTATTGAATAAATTTATTGAATCTGCTGATTATTGTAGTTATAAATGATATTATATTCTTGTGTTGCAACTATGTTTTTTCCATTTTGTGCAATATTTCATGTTTGTTGTTTTTTATTGTTTGGGCAATGTTTTCGATACCCATGTAACATTTATATTTAAGGCATAATCCTTGACCAATTTTCCAAATATTTGAAGCATTCGTCGAATTAAAATTTCAAATTGCTTAGCATTTTTTATTGATTTGTCGCAAGTTAGTTATGAATTTAATCAACTATGAGAATCAGTTATAATAAAGACTTACTTTGGTTCCATTTCAATGCCATATTGAGACCCTCAGTACATGAATCCAATTTAGCAACTTTGATATGCATTGCATCAGACTTTAGTTGGAGCCATGTCGCATCTTCTATTTTCTGTCACCTTGAGTTATCACAACTCTTTGGGCCATCAAGCTTACATCACACCATACAGTTAGAGATGCATTTGGTTGCAAAAATTTTTCTTTTAATTTGACTCTTGACTCTAATGACCATACTCTTCCTTCCATTCTAGTTAAAAAGATTAACTCTGTATTAGATATCCAAATCATTCCGGCTACCATTGCAATACTCATTTCTCAATAAAACTCTTATATGGCTTGTGGTCCAGACAACAATATTATAGTCTTACCTAAGTCTTACCCAGAAATCTTTTTAATTCTCTCTAAACAATTCAATATGAGCTTGATTTAATCTTGTTTTCTTGACTGCTGGAAAACAGCACTTGTGGTTTTAATTTTTAAAAACTCTAGAGAACACTCTGACCCCTCTTATTATTGCCAGATCAGTCTCCTGGTTTTTTTATTTCTAAACTTCTTTTATTATGAGCAAGGTTATTAAAGTTCTTTGATCAACAATTTCCTACCTCAGTCCTCCAAATTAGGGTCAGCATTTATTTTTCAGAGGTTTTAAAGGGACTACCAAGTCCCTAGACATGTTGTGTTCATATTAAAGAGAATATTAAAAAAAAACGTCTGAGCAAATTTTTTTTTGATTAAAACTAATTAATAAATGTATACCAAGAAAAACAAACCTTGTTGTTTTAGTCGAAGCTTGTCTTCTCCGTTTTCTCTGGTATTTTGAGTATGTAAAATAAACGCGATTTTCCAGGCGCATTATACAGACTTGATAATTAATTCAAGCTTGTTTTAATTTATAGGAGTTTTAGAGCATGACATCATTGGAAACATTCTAGAAATTCTTTAAAAATTTTACTATTAAATTTTACTCAAATAGCTAACTATAGTTACTTATTTTATTAAAAGCTTATTTTATTAATTGTTTGTTAGTTTTTTACAAATCTAAGGAACAATTAATTAAATCAAGTATTAAGAAAAGATATAAAAATTAAGAATATACTAATAAAATATATAATTTGTAATTAACTTTCAAAATTTTGACAATTTAAAAAATATATATTATAAAACATTTATTTTTGTAAACAAATGATAATAGTTTAAAAGTTTTACGGCTTTACAGATGTGGCTCCGAGAATGAGCCATAATATTAAAGTAATAGTTCATTTGATAATATATTCTTAAAAAAATTTATGCTAGAAATCTCAAAACGCAATAAATCGTAAATAATACAATTCCTAAAACATTTCAACAGAATTCTCTAGAACTTTATTTCGCTTAGTCAGCGTGTTTTTCGAACCAATAGAATTAGTTATTTCGCAAATTTGGCTGGTTTTTAGTGTTCGCGAATATTCTTTTTATTCTTCCGCAAGATGTTTTAAGAACATTAAAGTTAATTATGTTTCCATGTATGTCTGTAAAATAAAAATTATTATATATTAATTTTTTAATTTTTAAGCCCCCGCCATAATATGTATTGGATGTTATAATGGAAATATAAATAATGAAATCAGAAGATCACCTCAATACCAAAAAATACATTTTTGAAAATCAGAGAAAAAATGCGTTAATATTTTTTTTTTTAATATTTACAAAGTAAATTAATAAAAGTGCATTATTATTTAGGTTAAAAACTATTTTATCTAATATTTTGAAAGAAAAACTTATAACAAAAGAAATCAAAATACACGTGGTCTAGGCGATTATTTAAAAAAAGTTGCACAAATAAAATACTATTTTGTTTTTTATTTTATTTTCATTTTTAATTTTATTTTGTTTTTAATTTTGTTTTACAAACACATTTTAGAACTTTAAAATATAATAAAAATGAATATGATTTGAAAATTGTTTTAAACAAACAAAAAAAAAAAAATCTATGACGTCATGCACTAAAACTTCTATGAATAAAACGCGCTTGAATAAATTATCAAGTCTGTATATTGCACCTGGAAAATCGCGTTTATTTTACATACTCAAAATACCAGAGAAAATGGAGAAGACGAGCTTCGACTAAAACAACAAGATTTGTTTTTCTTGGTATACATTTATTAATTAGTTTTAATCCAAAAAAATTTGCTCAGACGTTTTTTTGTAACATTCCCTTTAATATGAACACAACATGTCTCGGGACTTGGTAGTCCCTTTAAGCAAACGTCGAACAGTTTTAGGTTTTTTTTTATCTTTCCTAATTTGAAGGGCTGCTATCTTGCATCTAACACACTCTGAAAACCAACATGGTTTTTGTTCTTATCGTTATATGGCTGACTTACTAATTGCTGTGACTGTAAATTCTATTATGCATTAGATGGTGACAGCAAGGCAAGGGCTATTGCACTAGACATATCTAAAGTATTCAATAAAGTTTGGCATACTTGTTTTCTACATTAGTTTGCTTTATTTTGTGTATCTGGTAAATGAGATGTATTTTAAATTATCATAGATGGTATGTCTCTTTTATGAAGCCTTTAGGTTAGCATTTATACCAGCAGTATGAAACAAAAGATTTACATATCATACCTGCAACTATAAGTAGTGATCATTCAGGTCATATTTTTAAGAAATATATGGAAAAAAAACATAAATATAAATGCATTTTGTGTAAATAGTAAAATATATATAAATAATAAAATATTATAAATAAGAATCTCATTCGTTTGAAAATTTTTTTATTGATATGTTAGCTTTATTTAGCAAAAGCTAATTGAAGAAATAATTTGATTTAAAAAATAACATTTTTAAAAAATGCAATATGTGATATACTTAAAATGAGTACTGCAAAGTAAACAGAAAATTATACGAGTTGTTGAAAATTTTTTAAATATTTAAATTTTATTTCAGGCAATTTGCTGAGGTAGCGCTCTTGGTGTTGTCGCACTAGAGTCGCAGCTGAAAAGTTTCAGGTTTGAACTCTTATAAGGAAACTTTATTTTAATTTCAAAATTTTATTACAAAATAATAAAACTTTAAAACTAAGTAAACTTTATACTTTTAGCTATAGTTTTTGTTTATTTATAGTGTTTATTAATTATTTTAACTTTTTAAAAGTTTCATAGAATAAGTTCATCAATGCACGCATAAATTGACTGATATAAATGTAGTTGCAGAGAGTACATACAAAACTGAGGGTTTCAGTTTTGCCATGTATTCTTTGAATAAAAAGAAAAGTATTTTAACATTTATTTATAAAGTTTACACTAGATTTTTAGGTGAAACAGTCAAAAGAAATAATAACTTATGTTTAAAAAGGTGCATACAAATAATACAAAATTAATTACACAGGCATACAAATTAGTTTACAAATAATTATAATTAAATTAAATAATCACAAATAATGTCATCATAACTAAACATAGAATTATATAATTTATTCCTTCTTAAACTAAACCAAGACAAAAATCTTTTCTTAAACTAAACTAAACAATTCTTTGCAAGAAAACAACTAGAATGATAGATGAATATTTTAAACAACAGAAGCTGTTGTTTAAAATTGTGCATTAATAGAAGAATATGCTAAACCCGCCAGTTTATTAGAACAATAATATTTAAGCTGATAGATTTAATTGTTTTGTTTAACGATAATTTAAAAGTTCCTTCTCATGTATGTTATCTTATTTAACAAAGAATGTATTTACTTTAGCAACACATAAAAGCACTTTAATCAGGCTTGGTCGGGAAGCGGGAGCGATCGCTCTTGATTGCTGACCATGTAAATAATATTTAGTTGCGAAAAGCTGGCCAGATTTTTTAGTTGATTTGAGAACATTTTAAAAAGCAAAAAAAGAATACTCTTTATTTCGCTTAATCAGCGTATTTTTTGAACCAATAGAATTAGTTTGTTCGTTAATTTGGCGGGTTTTTAGTGTTCGTGAATATTCTTTTTACTATTTTGCACAAAGATGTTTTGAGGACATTCAAGTTTTTTATGTTTCCATGTATGTCCGCAATACAAAAATATTTTGTTTCGTACATTAACTTAAATGTTCTCAAAACAACTAAACTACCTGGCCAGTTTTTCGCAACTAAATATAATTACTGTGGTCAGTATTCAAGAGCAATCGCTCCCGCTTCCCGACCAAGCCTGTTTAGTGTGTCTAAAAAGAACTTTTAATATACTGCACTTTTTTTACTTTTACTTAAGTAATTTTGGTCTAACAGTACTTTTTCCATTGCAAAGATATTATATATTTAAGCTACTTTTCAACTGCATAAAAATTTCAATACAATAATAAACTCTCACTATTAATAATAATCTAACAATATTAATAATAATCTCACTATTAATAATAATCTCACAATAATAAATGCTCACTATTAAAATAAAATAATAATCTATTTCGATAATAATACAAGTAGTCTAAAGTAGTTTAAAAACAAACTAGACATTATGTAAAAAAAGTTTGTAAAAGTAAAAAATAATCATTTAATATAAGGTTTACAAATTGGATTTGTGTAGGCATGAATGCATGCCAACCTGTCATACAAATATATTTTATGTACACAAATATGTATGTATGTACACAAATATATTATGTATGTATGCACACCATAGACCATGAAATTCTTCTCTTAAAGCTTAACTATTATGGTGTATGTGGCATACCCTTGCAGTGGTTTAGATCATACCTTTCTGATTGTCAACAATTTGTAACTATAAATGGAACCAGCTCAGATATTAAAAATGGTTCAATTGGTATACCTCAGGGATTCATATTAGGTCCTCTTCTCTTTATTATCTATAATAATGATCTCAATCTTTCTATCAAACATTCAAAAACGTATCATTTTGCTGATGATACTAATCTTCAATTAATAACAAACTCTCTCAAAAAACTTAATAAATATATTAATCAGGATATGCCCAGTCTTGTTCAATGGCTTAGAGCAAATAAAATCTCATTGAATACTAAAAAAATCAGAAATAATTATATTTAAGACTCGAAATACTAACTTTTCTAAAAAAAACACCCTAAAATCAGGTCTCATCCTTAGGTTCAAGAAACTGTTCTTAAAATCACTCCATCATTTCTACCTAGAAGGTTACGCTTAACTTTACTTTTGAATTTTTTACTTTCTATCTTTTGACTTATTTTTATTATATATTTTAATTTTATTTTTAATATTTTATTTTTAATAATTATTTTTATTATAACTTAGTTATTTTATTATAATTCTTGTTTAAGTATATGTGCATATATAAATGTACATTATATTAATTGTTATATATATATATTAAAAAACTGATTTTTTTGGTATAATTTAATAAACTTTTATGCAATTTTACTTTTATTAGTTATTATTATGTTTATACTTATTTAACTTAACTTCCTTTTATAAACTACTTTTTTATGTGGTTTTACTTATTACATATTATTATTATTATTATTTCTTTTTATTTTATTTAGGTCATTGCGCTTTATTAGTGAATCACTGTTTGCAATGACCTGTGTTTTTGTAACATCTGTAACACGAAATATATTGTTATTGTTGTTTGTTTGTATGTGATATATTTTCTAATCTTTAATCATAAATCATTTATGATTAAAGATTAGAAAATATATCACATATACATTCACATATGCATTCATGCCTACACAAATCCAGTTTGTAAAACTTATAAAATAATAACAAATATATAAAAATAATGCAAAAAATATTGTGTTATATTTGAACTAACTATGAAACAAAGTCATCTTGTGTAATGTTACATTTCTCTAATATAAAATGCACAACAATTTCATATATTATTAAATTTGAAATTAAAGACTACTTTAAATATAAAAGTTATGTGTAAAACAGTAATATTAAATATGCTAATATAATTTTATATAAAGTAGAAGAAACTTTAGCTATGTAAATAATGAAAATTCTAGTGTTTGTTTAGCAGTAATATTAAAGATGCTAATATAACTCTCAAAACTTACCATCGTAATCTTTTTATAATATAATTTTTAACTTTAGCAACGATTCTGTGAAAAATCAACATAAAAAAATTGCAGCGTGGTCTGCTGGTAAATATTTGCGTAAATAGAACATATATAAAAGGCATATATAAATGAGGTATCTAATTTAATAAAAAATAGTTTACAAAATGGTAAAAGTTTTGGACCAAATAGTATCCCCACACACCTTCTTAAACTTACTTCTCATGTTATTTGCAAGCCTCTCTGTACCATATTAAATAATTCTTTTAATAAAGGTCTTTTTCCAGATGTTTTTAAGATAGCCAAAGTTATTCCTATCCATAAAAAGGGTTCTCTAATGGATCACAGAAACTATCGACCGATTTCTCTTCTATCTAACATTAGTAAAATATTTGAAAAAGCCATGTACAACAGACTTTATAGCTTTCTTGACAAAAACCAATGTCTTTACAAACATCAGTATGGGTTTCGTAACAAACACTCCACGACTCATGCACTTATTAAAATAACTGAAACTATTAGAAATGCTCTTGACAATAAGCTTTTTGCATGTGGAGTGTTTCTTGACTTAGAGAAAGCCTTTGATTCTGTTGATCACTCCATTCTCTTAAAAAAATTGGAACACTACGGTGTTCGAGGTAACACTCTCCAATGGTTTTCATCATATCTTTTTAATAGATCGCAATTTGTCTCCATTAATGATGCCAAATCTTTTCCAATAAAATGCTCCACTGGTGTACCCCAAGGTTCTGTATTAGGACCACTGCTTTTCCTTATTTTTATAAATGATCTTAATATCTCTCTAAAATTTTCAACGGCTTACCATTTTGCTGACGACACCAACTTACTCATAACTAACAAATCATTAAAAAAAATTAACAAACATATTAACCATGATTTATCTAACCTTCTTCAATGGCTGCGCTCTAACAAACTAAGTCTTAATACCAACAAAACTGAACTCATTATTTTCAAATCTAATCAATCTAAAATGTGTAAAAACCTAAACTTTAGACTAAGTGGACAAAAAATTTTTCCCTTACTTTCATTAAAATATCTTGGAATCCAAATTGACTCAGATCTATCCTTTTCCTCTCATCTTAAAAACTTAGCAGTAAAATTGTGTAGATCAAATGGGATGCTAGCCAAAATTCGCCACTATGTCAATTATGAAACACTACTTAATATATACCATGCAATTTTTGGATCTCATCTTAGATACGCTTGTCAGGTTTGGGGACAATGCAAGTCTAATGCTTTTTTAAGGTTATGTAACCTACAAAACAAAGCTTTAAAAATAATATTCTTTCAACAGTATCATTCTAACTCTGACATCCTTTACTTTCTATCAAAAATACTCAAATTATGTGATCTTGTTTATCTATTAAATTGTCTATTTGTCTGGAATCATAAACAAGTAAACCTCCCTCCGTCATTCTCCAATTTTTTTACCACTAAAAAAAGTTCTCGTTATTACCTTCGATCTTTGAGTAACTTTAAATTATCTATCCCAAATCGCTGTTCGGTAAAATACGGTGATAATTCTATTACAAACCAATGCGTAAAATCATGGAATAATTTACCTTTTCATTTTCAATCCCTCAACACTTTTTCACAATTTAAAACCCGTCTTTTTGACTTTTTGATAGAAAAATACGCAAATTAAAATCTTAGGCTTAAAATAGATTATTATTACTATTGTTATTAGTATTATTATTATATGTGATGTTAATATTACTTACATTTTATTTGCATTTTTATTACCGCCATTATTACTTATTGGAATTGTTTAATATATGAATGTGATATTTGTTAATATTATTATTGTTGTTACTATTGTTGTTAACTTCATTACTATTATTATTATTACTATTATTGCTTTTGTTATTATAATTACTGATATAATCATTGTTATTGTCATTATTATATTTAATAGTATTATTGGTATTATTATAATCGTCTTCGTTTAATTTACATTATAATTATTGTTATTATTGCTATTATTATTATTATTATTATTATTATTACAATTGCTATTATTGCTATTATTATTACTATTATTATTATTGCTATTATTATTATTGCTTTTATCATTATTATTATTATTATTATATGATTGCTATTATTATTTAATTGGTGTTTACCTTTGATTAGTACTCGTACTATTAGTAAACTACCATGAAATGTAAACTATTATTTCAGAATATATTGTTATTGTTATTATTATTGTTGTTATTATATATGTTTTATATTAAGCAAGTTAAAATATATCCGGCTGACGAGAAACAATTTTTCGGACCTAGCGCTAGTCAAATTTTTCGTCCAATCAAAATAGGGATCTGATCTCAGGAAATAGCCGCTTTTGAACTCAGCTAAAGGTGTCATCTTACTTATTTTGAAGGCGGTAAAAAATTGGCTTTTAAAGCGCGAATTAAAACTTTTGTGCTAAATTTTCATTCGTTAATATTAGCCAATCATTAAACGGCAAAATTATTGTTTCGAACTTTACCGAGTTCGTTTACGAACTTCACCGAGTTTAGGGTGCGCCGAGTACAGGTCCGCCCAAAATGGATTCAACTTATCGGAATGGTTTTGAAAAAATATCAAATTTATTTCAAACAAATACTTTTAATTTAGACAATAAATCTGATCCAGATATTAATTATTTTAATGAGATTAATGGATCAAAATTCGAATGCTCTTACTTTTATCCAGATAAAATTAAAAGCATATTTAAAAATAATGATAATCGTGATTATTTTAACATAATCCACATTAATATCAGAAGTTTAAAAAAAAAATTTGATAACTTTTTAAATATGATTTGTCAAATGGAAAATTTTTTTAACGTTATTTGCTTAACTGAAACTTGGTGTACAAAGGAAGATTTTTAGGTGGCTCACCCCTATTAAAAATCAAAAAAAAAATTTTTTTGTTTTTTTTGTTTTATGCTATTTCAAACATTGAAGAACAAAATCCATAATCAATTTTTACTACTTTGTGCTTTAAAAGTAACAAAAAGTACAGTTTTTGTGGTCAATGCACTTTCCTATTCCATAGCAACGCCATAGCAACGGTGTAAACAACTATTTCATTAACTACTTCTTAAAGATTTTCACTTGAAATTTCTCTGTGTTAGATCTATTATGCTTTTCTACTGTTCTGCAAAGTATATCATTTTTAAAAAATGTGCTTTGTTTCATTATTTTGATGGTAAGCGAAAGATACTATGACTCAAAATGAGGTCTTGATTTTTTTTAAAAACGAAGACCAGATATATTACTGATTTTAGGAGAAATGTAGGAGAGTGCTGCTACATCGATTGATCTATACCATGTTATCTCTAAATAAGTCAATGTAGAAGCACTCTCCTACATTTCTCCCCAATTCAGTAATATATCTGGTCTTCGTTTTTTAAAAAGTCAAAACCTCATTTTGAGTCATAGTATCTTTCGCTCACCTATTTTGATGTATTTTAACTAAAACTGTCTGTCTGAATTTAACTGAAAGCTATCTAAATATGGCAAACAAAAGAAATAAAGTTAGAAGTTTAAAGAGAAAATATCAAGGAAATAGATATTCAAGGAAAGAAAAGGATGTAGTTGATTGTAGCAGGAAATCAGAAACAACAAGTGCATCAAAGCTTAAGAATAAACATAACTTTAATGGTGCAACGAATTGTGATTCTGAAGTCGACAATTTTTTCTTTATATGTAACTTTAGAGTTATTAAAAATATATTTGAACTGTATTCTACATGCAGTGAGTGTGATAGCAAGCTAACTTTTTTGCATAATAAATCTGTACGTATGGGATTTTCTATTGGAATTATAATACAATGTTCAAACTGTGGCTTAGAAAGTACATTTTATTCATCTCCAACTATAAATCAAAGTTCAAAACCTGGTTCAAACCCATATGAAATAAATTTACGAGCTGTTATGACATTTCGTGAAATCGGACGTGGTAATGAAGCTATGTCTACTTTTACTGCTATAATGAATATGCCTCCACCTCTTACGAATCACAGTTATAATCTTACAAACAATAAATTACATAAAGTTTATAAGGAAATTAGTTCACAGAGTATGAAAGCTGCTGTATCAGAACTAAGAGAAATTTTGAATGCAAATGCTTCTGATGATGAAATTATTGACTGTGGCATATCAATAGACGGAACATGGCAACGTCGTGGATATTCTTCCCTAAATGGTGTTGTTGCTGGTCTTTCACATGAAAATAAAAAGGTGATTGATGTTTTTTCTTTATCTAAGTTTTGTATGCAGTGTGAAGTACATAAAAGAATAAACAATCCTATTGATTTTGAATGTTGGAAAGCTACACATAATTGCCAGGTTAATCATTTTAGCTCAGCAGGGTCAATGGAAGCCGCTGGAGCTCAAGAAATATTTCATTCGTCTATACAAAAGTATAATTTAAGATATACTAAATACCTTGGAGACGGTGACTCAAGTTCATTTTCTAATGTTGTTAAAAGTAAACCATATAGTGATTGTATTATTGAAAAACTAGAGTGTATTGGCCATTATCAGAAAAGAGTAGGCTCTCGTTTGCGTCAAAAAATTAAAGACTTTAAGGGCAGGTTGTTAAGTGACGGCCTAAAAATATCGGGAAAAGGAAGATTAACCAATAAATCTATTAACACAATGCAGAACTTTGTTGGAATGGCTATAAGACAAAATAAAAATGATCTACTGTGTATGAGAAATTCTGTAATAGCTGTACTTTACCATTGTACAAATTTTCCTTATGAAGTTACTCGTCATCAATTTTGTTTAAAAGAGAAAAACAGCTGCTGCAAATGGCAATCAGATAAAGTTACAGGTAAAACAAGTTATAGACAAAATATTAACTTACCTGTTACAATTATGGAGGAAATTAAACCTATTTTTCAAGAACTGTCAAACCCTGAAATGCTAAGAAAGTGTTTACATGGAATGACACAAAACTGCAATGAGTCATTTAATGGTTTCATATGGCAGAGATGCCCTAAAGCTACTTTTACTGCAAAAAAAATTCTTGAAGTAGCTGTTTATTCTGCTATTTTAAATTACAATGATGGATTTACTTCTTTAAGGTATATTTTTAAAATGCTTGGGTTTACTGGAGGTATTTATTTCGAAAAAGGAGCTTTCAAAAAAGATAAAAAGCGACTATTAAGTATGTCAAGAAAATCGACTGACATGAATAAAAAACGAAGAAAACATTTAAGATCTATAAAAAAAGGTTATTTAGACATTGAGAAAGAGAATGAAGATGTAAACTTTTATGCTAGTGGCAGTTTTTAGTTACTTTTCACAAAAACACTTTTCTTTTTTACGTTGTTTTATTTTTAAATGTGTTTTTTAGGACTTTTCTAATTTTTATACGCTTTTCTTACAAAAACATTAATATCTTCAGTTTGGTTAAAGCTTTTATCTTCAAATTTTCACAGTATGTGTATTAACTTATTTATGAGGGCTGGAACTAAAATTGTAATATTTCAAGTATAAATAAATTATTTTCAATATAGTTTGTTAGACTGACACTGGCGATTAATTAGTTTTTGCACATTTATTGCTGCCATTTTAGTTTTTTTCCACATTTGGAAAAAATTTTAGTTCCAGCCCTAAAGCAATTATTTAGCTACCATTTGGCAAAATATAGTGTAATAAGTGCAAATTTTACTCAAGATATCATTGTTTTAGATGAGGTAAGATTAAGGACAAATTATGCTGACTCAGCATCAAAAAATGCAAATTTCATTTTTATTTTGAAAAGTTAAAGTTTTAATGTAATTTCCTTATATAAAAAATTAAAAACAAGTTTAGAACCTTTATAAACAAAAAGTTAGATTTAATGGGGGTGAGCCACCTTAAATCAAACTCTAATCTCCATCTTACAGGTTTTAATACAGTTTTTTTAAAGCGTAATGTTAATAAGCGTGGAGGAGGAGATCTTTTTTACATAAAAGAAAACCTTGCGTATAATATTCGAAGAGATATGAGTGTTTCTGATGATAATATTGAGATTTTAACGGTTAAAATAATAAATAAAAAATCTAAAAATATTTTACTAAGCTGCTGTTATCGGCCACCAACCGGAAGAACTGAGTACCTAAGCAATTATCTAGTTCATAATATAATAGAAAAAACTAGCCAAGAAAAGAAAAAAAATTATATACTGGGGTATTTCAACCTTGACTGCTTCCAGTATAATGAAAAAATATATATATAACAAAGTTTTATAATCATTTATTTGAAACGGGAACAATACCCATTATAAATAAACCTACTAGAATTACAAAGTCTTCATCCTCCTTAATTGACAACGTTCTTACCAATGACTATTTCAATATTACACTCAAAAAAGGTATTATAAAAACTGATGTTTCGGATCACTTTCCAATTTTTTTCTGCTTAGGCGCTGACCACAAAACAAATACGAATGGTAAAATAACATTAAAAAAACGAATTTATAGCAACTATAACTTAAAATTATTTAAAGAGCAACTTTTACACCAAGACTGGAGCTATATAAACTTTAATGAGGATATAAATATCATCTACAAATCTTTTTTTAATATATTTTACAAAATATATGAAGCAAATTTTCCTATTCGAGAAATAGTTCTTAACGCCAAAGACATATCTTGTCCTTGGATAACTAAAGGAATAAAAAAATCATCAAAAATAAAACAAAAACTCTATATTAAATATGTTAAAAATAAATCCGACAAACATAAAAATAACTACACAGTTTACAAAAAGCTATTTGAAAAACTCCGAAAAAAAGCCAAACAAATTTACTACTCTGACTTGCTTATAAAAGACAAGCATAATTCAAGGCGGGTGTGGCAAATAATGAAAGAAATTACTAGCAAACATAAGACAAACACAAATACGATGCCGAATGCTATTAAATTTGAAAAAAAGTTAATTACCGATTCAAATGAAATCGCAGCCGAATTCAATAACTTTTTTTCGTCAATAGGACATAACCTATCAAACAAGATTCCTTATGTAGACAACAACTCTGTTGATGAATTTATATCATCACCAAATTCAACTATAAATTTTTCAAATCTAACTTATAATGAATTCGAAATTGCATTTAAATCATTAAAAAGGAATAAAGCAATAGGGCCTGATGATTTAAATGGAAATATTGTAATCGACTCTTTTAACGAGATTAAAGATATCCTCTTCAAAGTCTTCAAAGCATCTATTATTCAAGGATCGTTTCCAAATAGTTTGAAAATAGCCAAAGTAACTCCAATCTTTAAAACAGGTGACCATACCAACATAAAAATCTATCGTCCTATCTCAGTTCTACCGGTCTTTTCAAAAATATTAGAAAGAATAATGTATAATAGAACTAATACTTATCTTATTGATAATAAACTCTTTTATAAAAATCAATTTGGTTTTCAGAGAAACAGTTCTACTGAACACGCTATTCTCCAAGTAACACGCAGTATTGCCGATTCATTTAAGAATTCTCAATTCACACTAGGCATATTCATTGACTTGTCAAAAACTTTTGATACTGTTAATCATCATATTTTAATAAAAAAGCTAGAGAGCTATGGTATAAAAGATAAAACCCTAAATTGGTTCAAAAGCTATCTAAGTAACCGCAAACAATTTGTTTATAACAAAGAATCTTCATCGCAAATAATAAAAAATATAACATGCGGTG
This sequence comes from Hydra vulgaris, assembly GCF_022113875.1. Taxonomy (NCBI): domain Eukaryota; kingdom Metazoa; phylum Cnidaria; class Hydrozoa; order Anthoathecata; family Hydridae; genus Hydra; species Hydra vulgaris. The sequence goes on along the minus strand of NC_061163.1, from coordinate 16,266,007 downwards.
TCCCCCAAGGGTCCATACTTGGACCACTATTATTTCTATTATACATAAATGATCTTTACAAAGCTTCTACCCTAACTACCGTAAATTTTGCAGATGATACGAATTTATTTCAGTCGCACGAAAACATAGAAATACTTTTTAATAATATGAATAATGAATTAAAAAGAATATCATAGTGGTTTAGAAAAAATAAATTGTCCTTGAATACGGATAAAACAAAGTTTATACTTTTTCACCCAACCTCTAAAAAAAAGAGAATCCAAAATATCTTACCTGACCTATTCATTGACAAGAGAATCATAAAAAGAGAAAAATTTACAAAATTTTTAGGAGTCATAGTAGATGAAAACTTATCTTGGAGTCAGCAAATTGATAGTATTTCAATGAAAGTTGCTAAAAACATTGGAGTTCTATACAAAGCTCGATATATACAAAATAAAAAGCAACTAACTTAACTATATTATTCATTTATTCATTGCAATATAAACTATGCCAATATTATATGGGGAAGCGCTCACAAAACCAAACTTAAATCTCTCTATCGGCATCAGAAACACGCAGCTCGCATAATTAATTTTGGAAATTGTTTTTCAAGCTCAACACCACTTCTTATAAAAATGAAAGCTTTAAATATATACGAACTAAACATTTTTAATATTTTATGTTTTATGTTTAAATGTAAAGAAAATTTATCGCCAAGTGTATTTATAAATCTCTATAGTTTGAAACCAAAAAACAAATATGAACTTCATGATAGTAAAAATATTCAAGAGCCGTTTTGCAAAACAAAAATTGACCAGTTTTGTATTTCTTGTCGTGGTCCATTTCTTTGGAATAAAATAGTTTTACCTAACTTTGATTTTTCTTTTAAATGGTCTTATTCCTCCTTTGAAAAGAAAACAAAATAAATAATCTTTTCAACACAAAATATATTTATTTATTTTTAGTATTTCAAGTTATTTGATATTTTTGTCGACTGTGTGATAAATATTATTTAAACAATATATGCTGAATACTTTATATTATAATATTGTTCAATATTGAGAATGTTATATATCCATATTATAAAATATTATGTTAAAACTTGCTTTACATCTGAAGAATATTCTAACGCTTATGTAATTTTTAATATTTGTAAATTTTCTACCTTTTAATTCGTTATATAGATTGTAAAGGGCTTCATGATAAGATCATGTGATCTTCTGGAAGTCCTACCAGTAATACATTCAATGTAAATTTACCTTGTTCATATTTTTCTGGAAAAAAAAAAAAAATAATAATTGAATGTGTATGTGCGTATGCATGTGTGGGTATATGAATGCGTATGTGGGTATATGTATAGGTATGTGTGTATATGTATGTTTATGTATGTATTTGCATAAGTATACGTGTATATGTGTATGTGTATGTGTATATATATATATATATATATATATATATATATATATATATATATATATATATATATATATATATATATATATATATATATATGTATAAGCGTATGTGCGACATATATGTTTGAATGTATGTATTTATGTATGTGTGCGTGTATAAGTATAGATATACTTAAATATACTATTGTTATTATTATCATTGTTATTTTTGTTATTACCTTTATTTTTAATAATATCGTTTTTTATTAAAAATACCATTATTTTTCTTTTAACACCATTACTTTTATTGTTATTAAATTAATATTATGTTAACACTAATAATAACTATAATAATAAAAATGGTATTAATAATATTAATACCATTTTTATTATTATAGTTATTATTAGTGTTAACATAATTGTTAACGTTATGATTTTTAGAGTTGCTATTATTTATTATTAACATCATTATTATTAGGTATTTACATATTATTATTAATTATTATATTTGTAAACATCCTTGAATTGTAAAATCAAGTTATTCAGAATTGATTGATATAATGATTTAGTCAATCAATAACAAAAAAATTGACTTACAATAGCAAGTTACAAATACTCAGAAAACATTCATAGTTATTTAGGCATTCTGTAAAATAAATTAAATATACAATTATAAAATTCTTTTCAATTTCAAATATATATATATATATATATATATATATATATATATATATATATATATATATATATATATATATATATATATATATATATATATATATATATATATATATATATATATATATATATATATATATATATATATATATATTTCGTTTTTGCATATTGACCATCATCTAAACTCATTCCTCCATTTTTAGGTCCGTATTTGTTGAACTGAATTTCAATTGCCTCTCGAACTTTTATTTCAAATATTTTCATTAGACTTTTTCATTATTTAAGTGTCATTTTTTTATAACAATATGTGCAAAGTATTGTAATTTTTTCTTTTCGTATCCATTTTTTTCGTACACATTAGGAAATCGATTTCTTTATTTAAAAATTTTTCAGAGCAAATTGATAAAGCTCTATGAATAAATGCTTTAAATATTCCTTCTACGACTTTTGGATCGTGGTTTGAATTGGGCTTAACCTGAATATTTGTTATTGCTTTTTCTTGATGTATGTTAAAAATATAATTACCTTTTCGATTATTAGTTATTTGGATTGTCTAAAAAATTTAATCTTTTGTTTTCATCTTCCAATTCAATTGTGTATATTATGGCATGATGTTGGTTTTTAAATATTTGTTGAAAACGGATGGCATTATCTTTATTTGTAAATTCAGAAAAGACATAACTAAAACGTACCTTTTGATTTACTAATATGAATTAAAAACGATTCTCGTTATTAAATCAAATAAAATTTGTAAAAGATATTCAGAACTATTTATATAAAAGTTTAATTCAAGATGATTATGAATCTGTTGAAAATGTTACTTAAAAATTCCGAGAAAAAAATGCTTGTTAAATCTAAATATCGTCTTATCAAAATATTATTATGTTAAAAAATATAAATTTAAAAGTTGAGACTTCTTCATTTCTTAAAGATGTTGTGTTAAATCTATGTGAAAAATAGGAAATACCAGAAAACCACAGAAATCTTTTAGAATTAGGACATAAATTTATTCTAACTATACAAAATATACCCTATTTTGACATAGTAAATCAGTAACAGAATCCACTGCGTTAAAACTAGAGTATTCTAACAAAAAATAGAGTTCACAAGATTTACACAAAAACGTGTTGAGGCAACTTAAAATGTTTAAACCACAAAAAAATAGTAACTTTAAATCAGAAACAGAGGAAAGCATTAAAACAAATTAAAGAGGACAAAAACATTGATATATACTCTTTTGATAAAGGAGCAGGCTTTCTTTGAATAGAACAAAACAAAGTCATTGACAAAATCATTCAAGAAATAGGCAAAACAAAGATAATTAAAGAGAATCCTACCATTACATTTGCTACTAAAATTAGAACTTACCTATCAAAGTTGAATAAAAAAGGGCAATTTACCAAAAAAGAATATGAAAATCTTTACCCAAGCGACCCAACATCGCCACGTATGTATGGTGTAATTAAAGTGCACAAACCGAAAAAATCATACCCTATGCGATTAGTAGTTTCTATCATCGGGACACCAAGTTATGGAGTATTACAATATCTAGTAAATGTATTTCAACCTATTTTTGATGAAAATATAACAAACTTAAAAAATTCATCAACTTTTGTAAAAACAGCTAAACTTTGAAATATATCAAACGATGAAATACAGGCATCTTATGGCGTTGTCAATTTATGCCCATCAATTCCTCTGGAAGAGGCCACAAATTTCTTTTTAATATGTTAAAGCTCTTCCCAAATTTAAATAAACTAACAAAACCAAGCGTTTTAAAAATAAAATTAATAGTAGAACTATGTTTATATAAATGTTATTTTTTATGGAATGAAGAAATTCACGAGCTTGTAGATTCAGGTCCAATAGGACTTTTACTCATGGTAGTACTTGCGGAAGGAAAATAAAGCAATCAACATTCCCCTTCAATCTAATCCACCGTTAGAAATGAAATCGTTTTTGAGGTAACTAGATGATAGCCACACAAGATTTACAAATAAAGATAATGCATCCGTTTTCAACAAATATTAAACAGTCAACATCATGCCATCAAATACACAATTGAATTGGAAGATAAAAACAAAGATTAAATTTTGTAGACACAAATAACCAATCGATCCAAAAATCTTAGAGGGAATATTTAAAGCATTTATTCATGGAGCTTTATCAATTTGCTCTGAAAAAATTTAAATTTTTCATAAGTACTGGTCCTAAAAAAACTTTAAGAAAGCAGGTTATAGGGCAGTCTTTAAATCAATAAACAAAATAAAATCAAGTAAAAACGTTAAAAGTAGAACCTAAAAAATTTGAAAGAAAAGTTCGAGAGGCAATTGAAATTCAGTTCAACAAATGCGGATCTAAAAACGAAGGTATGAATTTAGATGATAGTCAATATGTAAAAACGTAATACTGGATGCCATATTTTTTATACCTGCGCAATATTAAAGAAGCCCAATTAAAGCGAACTTTAAAGAAGCCATTAAAAAGTGACGTTACCGTTTGTTTTTAATAAATACGAATTCTCTCGTATTTATTAGAAACAAACGTAACTTGTTTGTAATAAATACGAATGAAAATTTTTAAGGTTGAAATGTAAGACAGTGAGAAGTTGATATGAATACCATAGCAATTTGATTTTATAAAAATGGAAAAAAATATTGTACTATATGTGTCGATTACATAAATAATTGTACCTTTGTTATTATATTGTAATTTTGCATTCATAATCATAATTTTTTTACAGTATAGAGAGTTGGTAAAAAAAAAACAACCTTAAACCATGATTTGTTTTGGTTGTATATTTTTTATTAATGTTATTTTTATTTCAGACTTGAAGAATTTTTTTTATTTAAAAGGTTAAATAGTATCTATGTTTTGTTTTTAGAGTTGGTTTCTGATGATTTATGATTAAAAACTGAAAATATATTACTTTAATAAATATTAGTTGAAAACTATGGCCCTACATATAATTATAAAATTTATGCAAAATCCTCCTGAGTTGTAATATCACTAATTATTTGTTTACTGAATTTGATAAAATAAAATAAAAAATTTCTGTATATCAAAAATATGAAAATCATACAGGTTTTTGCTGTGTTTGGCCTGGGCTTCTGTGAATGGATTAGAGCCGAGATTTGAGCTGGTTTAGAAATAATATATTAACTACAAGGAGATGTGAATGGTATTATGTTGGCATATTTTTTTCCAAAAATAGTTTATTTTGCATTGTTTTTTATAAAATGTTATGAATAAATATTAACTTTTTAAAAAAAGAATATGTAGTTGGGTTGAGTTTTTACCGAATATTTACCGGAAAATCGGTAAAACTGTTTTACCGATTTACCGGTAAAATTATGTCGGTAAGTTTCGGTAAATAATATTTACTATACTTTATTATAAATTAAACAACTCATTTAAAACTCCCAATTATGAATTTGATTTTCTTTTCTTTGCTACATTGTAAATAATATTTTGCTGTAAGAAGATGTCAGCTATACCTAATAGAGTTTTGGTGTTTCTACTCTTTAAAGTTTTGCTATGAATTCTTTAAAGAATTCATAACATGATAAAGCTTTATCACCGTCAGAAACCCACATATCATTTCTAATTTTATCTATACTGTTTTCCTTACGTAAATTAGAACTCCTCCACCTCGTTTATTTGTTTGTATCTATAGCAAAAATCTAAAAAAACGAAGATGGTAATCAGAATTATTATGCTCAAAAATACTTTAAAATATTTTGAAATAGCTTATTCAATAAACTAAAAAAAAAACTTTAATTATCACTTTCGTATCAACTAAGCTGTTTGTTTTTATTGGAAACTAATTCTGCTGATTAAGTTTTGTCTGAGCATTTTAAGAAAGACATTACTAATTTCTTGTGATATATTTAATGCTGCATTTATCAATTAATTTGATTTGCTTTCAGTTAAAATGACAGACGTTTGTAAACACAACATCTTAAATAAAGGAAAAGCAGTGACTTGCAAAATATGTAGAAATACTAGTAAATACTCAAGTTCCACAACTGGAATGTGGTATCACCTACACAAAAAACATGGAATCAAAAAAAGAACCGTAGGAAAAACTGACAACAAAAGCTGCAACAGAATCAAAAAAGCCTAAGATTTCAACATTTTTCCCGAAGCAACCAATTGAAGAAGTGATTTTAAGACATACAGCACTGGATGAATTTAATTTCCACGCCATTTTTAATAGCTCTTTCATTAGATCTTTTTAGTGACCAATGGAAAACGCTTTTCAATCACACTGGATGAGCACACTTTGAAAAATCGAAGGTACATGAATATTATTATTCATCAAAAACACACATACTGAAATCTGGGCTTAAAGTTCTGGATCACTGTCAGCTGAAAAAACTGCAGTAGTTGTCACAGAAAAAATGGCCGCATTCGGGTTGAACAATAGCGACAGCATTGTCTGCGCAGTTACGGATGGAGCTTCCATGATAAGTTTGGTAAACTAGTTTCAACTGAGCATCAATTTTACGTGTTACATTCATGGAATTCATTTGGCAGTTCAATAAGTGCTGTACGAGAAGCCTTTCCAAAAAATTGGTAACAACACATTGTAAGTAACAAGCGACGAAGATGAAGTCAGCAGTAAAGAATCTCAATCTGACACCAAAGTCGCTTTTCTTGATGCTGCTATGAATGAAAACATTCCTATTCCAAAAGTGAAAGGGCACTTGCAATCTGTCATCACAAAAATCCGAAAAATTGTCAAGTTGTTTTGAAAATCTCCAGTCAAAAATGATGTCTTCCAAGAAGAAATCAAGAAACAGCACGGAAAAGAGGTTTCACTTATTCTTGACTGCAGAACAAGGTGGAACAGTCTACTGTCGATGATTCAACAGTTTCTCAAAGTTAAAGATTCACTCAAAAAAATATTGAAAGACCGTTCTCCATGTTTAATTTGCAGTGAAGATGAAGTAAACATTTTATACGGCATTGTTGCTGCTCTTGAACCAGTCAAATTGGCAGCAGAAACCCTTTGCCGACAGAATGCAACTCTTCTTACAGCTAACTGAATTTTCAAGTTTCTTGTAAACAAACTGAAACAACGAGATTCAACTCTTTACATTGCAATGAAGAGTGCCATTTTGATACGTTTTGAAGAGAGAAGGCGGACCAATCTTGTAAGCTTATACAGATACCTTTCCAATCCAGAATGTTTATCCGACAGTGAAGAACATCGAGTTTTCAAAATGCCTTCGAAGTCTGAACTTCAAAACACTCCCAAAGAATTGTTATTTAGATTAATTCCAACGAATCCAGATAATTTAGAATTTATTTAAGAAGTATGTGACTCAAAAAATCTCGATGAAAACCCACTTTCACTTAAAGATGAACTTGATGAAGCAATTTAGCATTCGACAAAAAAAAACAGCGTCACAATGCAAATGACGAATTCAAAGCCATTTCAAAAAAAAATGTTGGTCTATAAGACTACTCGAAAAAGAACTGCCAATCTTGAACTTTTGTTCAATAAATTGGACACTATCCCTCCGACAAGTATTGAGTCTGAGCGAGCCTTTTCTACTGCTGCATTGTTTGCAAAGGATCCAAAATCGAGAAAAAACGGAGTCGAGAGAAATCGAGAAAAAACTCCGTCGGAGTCGAGAAAAAATCGGAGTTTCAATAATATTTTGTTATAAAAATTAAACTATCTATTTGATAAAAAAATTAAACTCTCTATTTGATAATTAAACATTGTTCTTGTATTTTTATTTTTTAATTTTAAATATTTCGATTTATAATTCATAATAAAATTTTAAAAAATTTATATTTTTATATTTCTTAGTACATAAATATTTTTTTTATCACAATTTTTTAACGAACAAGTTATATCTAATAATTGGCTTTCTAACCGGCATCGGTTAGGAAGAAGGCGTGAACTTTCAGTTAAATGCCCTTCTGCGTTGCTATGCAATAAAGTAATAATAGTAAAAATTAAAAAAAAAATTTGAAAAAAAAAGTATTTATACTGAAGATCTTTTTAAATAATATTTTAAAAAGATCAAAACATCTATCATTTCATCAGAAAGCGAACTACGAAACTTTGTGACAAATCTGGAAGACGACGAGAAAACTCTTTCTGCTTCCGAGGAAGTTGCTTGAATTCTGTGGATGGCTAGTTCAAATTTTAAAACTGTTTCTGATTTCACACCAGTTACTTCATATTCTTTCAACTGATCGGTGAAGGTCTTGACTTTTTTTGGTTTTTTAGCTGCTGATTGATTTTGAATTAGAACTTCTTGAATTTCGGAGAAAAAAGATGTCGATTGTGATGGTTCTTCTTGTTTGTTTTTAGCGTGATCATCTGATTTTGATTGGAGACTATTTTCTTTTGTTGCAAATAGTTGATCAAATAATTTTGAAGCATAAATTTGAATATCTTTTTTGGAAGCGTAAAAAAATGTGTGGTTTTTATTATAAAAAAAATCGGGATTGTGCAAATAACGACTCAATGATACCAACATAACGTTTTTACGATCTTCATATCTGGAGATTAAGGTCTCTGCAAAATAAGAACTGATGTCAGTTTCTGCAACCTTCAATTTCCTTACTAACGTTTCCATAATAATGTCACACTCCAAAATTGTTGTTTTTGGTTTTTCCAAGCGAACTGCAGCGTCAGCAACGACTTCCAATAAGTCAGACAGCAATTTTAAGAAATCCAAGTCAATTTCAGCTAACATGTTTAAGCAGTTTAACTCTTCGAGTGTTTTTTTTACAGCTTCTAAGCAATCCAGAAATCTTTTAATCATCTTAAAAACACTGTTCCATCTTGTTCGGTTGTCGAACAACAGTCCTTTGTCATGCGAAGATCCGTATATTTCGTGTATTTTTCTTTTAAGAACTTCATATCGAAACGATGAATATTTCAAAAACTTAATTAGTATTCGAAGTTTCTGTAGATTTTTTTCGATATTTTCTTCATACTCAATCTCATTCTCCGAATATTCAATAAGAAACTCTCCTTCAGACTCTCCATCAGTTTCTGTTTCTGTTTCAATAATCGATTCAGTTTCTTTGTTCACAATTTTGCGACAATCTTTTTTAGCGTATATCAAATCACAAACACTCAAATGAATTGAATGATTCTGGCAGATCTGATGTGGAAACTTAAATATGGTACCCAATTTCACTATCCAACTACAGCCATCCGTAGTTTTACCTGCAATATCTTCACTATCTATACCAAATTCTTTTAATTTTTCCATTATCAAAATGTTTAATGTTTCAGCAGAACTAGGAGATGGCAATCTCATCATTCCTAAACAATACGTTCTGTCGTGATGAACATTTAAATTGTAGTATCTTCTACCTCTATTACTACACCATTCGTCACCTGTTAGTCCAAATTTTTCTCCTTTTGCTTTCAATGCAGCCAATTCAGCGATCATTAAGTATTTTGGCTTCAGCATGAAACATCTTAATTTTTTCTGAAATTGCGGACGCTGACTTAGGCAAACTATGCCCGTAATTTTCAAAAAGCATTCTTAGTGTTTCAGATTGAGTTATGGACCTAATCGAATACCCATCAAGAGCTGTCAACTTGGCAAGAAGATCGTTTAATGACATTTTAGTCAAAACTGGTCTGGAACTGAATGGTTTCAAATCTATTTTCTCGCAACTTTTGACGTGTCCAATAAGGCCGTTTGTGCTGCTTCCTGGACAAGCGATTCTTTTATGACATTTTTTGCAATCTCCATACTTCTTATCATTTACCACAACTTTATTAAAGTACTTCCACGCTTCCGAAACCATTTTTTTTTATGAAAGAAAAATTATCAATTTGATAATGACCTCCCATATTTGTTTTTAATTTTATTTTAATTGTGAAAAGTTATCACATTTTAAGTTATTAAGTTATTTATTCTGATAGGTAAGTATAATTAAACATTAATTATTATTATTATTTATTTTCACTGATAACATTTTATTGCACAATTTTGCCACAATGCTCAGTGGGCCGGATTTAAGACTTATGGTGGACAAAATTATTTTGATCATACAAAATACGACACTACTTGTATAAAATGAAAGTTTTATATGTTTTATATGTTAAAAACTTACCTCGTTATTTTACGACCAGTCTTTGTTTATATTATAAATAATGATCTTGACTAAACTTTTTTTTTGTAAAGGTAAACTATTGAGTAGTTAAAATATATAAACTAATATCACATTCGCATAATATTTTAAAAGTTACTGTTTATTATATCTTTGCTTAAAAATTAAAAAATTCTTGCTTTTTATTATGCATTACATTTTATTATACCGCAATTGATTTTTGTGATACTAAAAAGATACTAATATACACAAAAGAGTTTTTGAAATAGTACAATGGAAAAGTATGAGCATGTTTTAATATATGGTTTTGAATAGAATAAACTTTTTTTGAGGTTTTTTTCACCATCATCATCTGGCCCACTGTGCATTACCAATTGCTTTGCGATGTATATTAGTGTTGTTATTAAACGAAGAGAACACTTACATTTGAAACAATTTTTAAAATTACAATTTACAATTGTAAAAACCACGTAGAAATAAAATAAGAATTCAATTATTTTACGAATAAAAAATTGGTATTTTCTAAAAACTTCGTCGAAGTTTCGTCGAAGTTTCTCGATTTGTCTCGAACTCCGAAACTCCGAAAAACCGAGAAAAATCCGTCGAGACGGAGTTCCGAATGGATCCACTGATTGTTTGTGAATAAAGTTCGATCAAGAATGAATCACAACTTACTTGATACACTTTGTTTCTTCATAGCTCATTTTTTATCATTATAACAATTATCAATAAAAATATTAGATCTAAATCTTTTAAAGACTTTATTATGAAACAAAAATTGTATACGAGTTTCTATGACTTTTTTTATTTTTTACCGGCTTTACCGGTTTTTACCGGTAAATTATGTTGTTTTTACCGATTTACCGGTAAATTTAAAAGTCGGTAAAAGCTCAACCCTATTATGCAGTAATGCGACATAATTTGTAGTAACTAAACACTTGCAGGAATATTCACATAAAGTTCGTTTGGTACCTCTTTTTTTATAATTTTTATATAGTTTTATCAGTTGATTAATAGATTATTTTTTTTTTAACAATAGACCATACATGGTAAAGCGTGTATGCTATTGATGCAATACCATCGCCAATAATCATTTTATTAAATTGAATTTGGTAGCCAGAGGTGATAAACGGGGGAGTGTGTAGGGGTTAGTGTTACACCCCCCGAAGAAGGTGGTTTTCAAGTTACAGCCTGTTTTTTTACGAATTTAGTCGGGTATTAAACGCAATTTAGTCCTTTAAATTTTCGTTTTGAGGACCTTTTTTTTTTAAGAAGCCAGTTAGTACTTCTAGAGAATTCACCCCCACCTTTCTGGTTAAATGCACTTTCGTGGTGTTCTGTGACAAGACAATTATGTCTTCTTGGGGGCACCTAAATAACAAAAAAAAAAAAAAAGCTTTATAAGATCAAATATTAGCCGTTAAATAATATTGTTTTAAATTCCCTGCAGACTTGTGATTGCAACTGATGAAACCAATTGAAGCATTATAAATTGCGTCATTGAGGCTTAAGTTCTCCAGTATTTAATTTTGGAGGAGGCCAAAAACTGATTTTACATTTTCATATGTTTCTGGTGTATTTTCTGCTACTGCTACTATTAGCTGCTTTTTAATACCTGTGCTTTTGAGGCCTTCTTGTGAACACAGCTTTACAGACATTTGAATGGGGCTTTTTGGCTCAGATTCATTGAGTTTCATGTCAAGAAGAATCAGACTTACTTTCAAAACTGAGCCATGTTCATCTATTCTAAGTTTGGAAATCGTGTCCTGATCAACCCACCTGAAGTTATCAACAACCTGCTTCAGTTGATGAACGTCATGACAATGAGCAACGTAACATTTTTCATTCGTAATCAGTTGAAGAGTGCTCAATGTAAAATTCTCTTGCAATAGTTTGCCAGCCTTTGCAAGTTTTTGCTGAAAGTTTGATTCCACAAGCTTTATAAGGCTTTTTTGATTGAGAGCTGATCCAAGTCTCCTCATCTGTGAAGTATCTTTTAATGAAATTACTGATGATTCGATTTGCTCTGGCCCATTGGGATCTGCCATTGTTAATGTTCTTAAGTTCAAATCTCGATTCCTTTGACTACAGCGATGAGGTAGTCCACGTGCAAACTCGGATAAGCAAATTGTACATCTCTTTTCTGCTGACGGATTTGTGCGATTTTGGGCTTCGGTTTGATAATATTTCATCAATGGATGCATTCCTTTTCCTTTGGTTTTTTCAATTTGACAAATCAAGCAATCACAAGCACTTGCCTGTCTTGTCAAAGTTTTAATTTGAATCGAATCAAAGAGCAGGAAGGTTGGAAGGCGAATTTTGTCACTGGCTTTGTTAATCTTGAAATGATAAGTTAAGCAAACTCCCTTTGAAACTTTGTTATCGTTATAATTAATGGAACTGGAGAATATTTCTGTGATGTTCTGTTTAAAGGAATCTGTCAACTCACGGTCTGTTTTTTTCATGCAAATGAAGGAGACAGACCTTCTGCACTCATTGTGGTGTTTGGCAAACGTAGGCGTTTTGAGAGTTTAACTTTTGCCCGGCTTTTTGTTGGTAAATGCACGCGCTCTTAATTAGGGATGTGGCAAGCCAACAGTTTGGCATCAATAACAATATTAGCATGATTAAATCATATATCTTTTCAATAATAAATGAAATTATATGCTTCTTGTCAAAAAGCATTTTGTAAAAATTTAAAAAAATTTAAATCCCTTTGATCCTCAGTTGAATTATAAGATTGAAACTTCAAACCCTAATAAATCCTTAGGTTTTTAATCCACTATTTTAATTTTTATCAAGACTTGCTTCTATTGACTAGAATCAAATCTTGATCTAGAATCATTGGTTAAAAGGGCTTTAATGGGATGTTTTGTTGGTATTAGGCCCCAAATTTTCAGGGTGTGTGGCAGATTGAAAAGTTATATTTTTCAAAAGGTAATCTTTTTTTTTTACCATAAACCATTCTTGGCTTGTGGTAGTCCTCTCTGCACCTATTGAGACTTTTTCTTGTTGCAAAAAGTCTTTTTTTATGAAAAAGAGTTCAATGAAAAATAAGTAATATTCAGGGAATTCAGATGTCTGCAAAAAATCTGCAATCTTTTTAAACTAAATTTCAAATAAAAAGTATATAGAAAAAACGTTAAGGTAGGGGCAATAATAACTGATATACTTTACAAGGGTTTATTAAATAGTATGTAATAATCTTTGAGACATTTATAAAGGAATTATTAGTTCTAAAATCTGGAGACAGAGCCGACAACGCAAGGAAGGTGGGGGAGGGGAAGGGGTAGGGCACTACACCCCTCCCCCTCCCCCCCTACACACACTTTTTTTGCTAAAGAACTTTTTTTTTTGTTTGTTTTAGTTTTAGTGAAAATTCTAGACATAATGGACTTTTTTTAGAAATAGACGATTGTGCCCCTACATTTCAAAACCCGCCATGGGAGATGCAACTTTTATCTCAAATTACAGACATTTCAATAGTATCATGCTTTTCAAAAATATTAGAACATATCAGACTGTACTATTTCTTAGATGTTAATAACACACTTTATAAAAAACAACTTGGATTCAAAAAAAGTCACTCTACTGATCAGGTAATAGTTTTTCATGATATTCGTGAAATCTTGTTTTTCATGATATTCATGAAATCTTTTTCATGATATTCGTAAATCTTTTGATAAAAGTAAATATACTTTAGACGTTTTCATTGATCTTAGCAAAGCTTTTGACACGTTAAACCATTATATTTTACTAAACAAATTAAAAAATTACGGTATTAAACAGTCGAACCTCAATTGGTTTAAAAGCTACCTGTCAAATAGACAGCAGTATTTTCTTATAATTGAAAAAAAACTAACAATGTGAATATTACTTGTTAACAACCACAAGGAACTATATTAGCGGAATCTATATTAGGATTGTTCTTATTTGTAACATATATCAATGATTTAAACAAATTTTGTAATGTCTTAGACACAATCTTGTTTACAGATGATACTAATCTGTTAATCTAATAGCTTCTTGCTATTTTTTAATAAGTGATGTTTTATTTATTATTTTACCACTTTTACATTTGTTTATTTTATATAGTTAAGGTGGCTCACTACTTAAAAAAAACTTTCTCAAATATCATAATTTTTAATTAAATAAAATATTAGAGTATATTATGAGTAAATAGAGAAAAAAAAGATTTTGCAACAAAAATTGCAAAAACTTGTAAAAAAAGGTTGTTAAATGTGTCGTTTTGAACCTAATTTTAAAAAATGAAAACTTAAAAACCATTATAAACTAGAGCATCATATTTAGCAAAACGGTTTTTATGCAAAAAATGAAGAGCCTGAATCAAAATCATTAGTGAAACTCGAGATAAAAAGTGAAGTTCTTAATTTTTTTCAGAAAAAAAAATTTTCTGACCTTCAATTTAAAAAAAATAAAAAGTCAGCAAATGAAATGGAACAGAAAAATTTTAATAACTTATGACTTTGTTTCTGACATTTTTGAGACCCTCAATCATTATTTGCAGAACAAAAAATCCCTAAAAATTTGAAGTAAATACCTCCAGTCATTTACATGTTATGATTTTTTTAAAATTACAAATTGCACAAAATAGTGAAAAACTAAAAAACAACAATAAACATTTTATAACTAAAAAAATATCAAACAGATGAGTTTTATAAGTTTCTAGTTCTTCTTTGCACTGTAAATCCTTATTAATGGCTTTTAATTGCAACTCTCTGTTGTTTTCTTTTAAAGTGATTTTTTTCATATTAGTAATGCGTTTTTGATCTTTAAAAAATGAGTACACTGCGGTTTTTAAAATTGCGGTTTTTAAACCACTCTCAAGGATAAAGTGATTCATTACTGTGATAAATTAAGATTTATTTAGTGGTGAGTCACTTTAACGAACTTTCTTATTTTTAAATTGAGCTTGGGATAAGACATATTAGTCTTCTCGCCACTGCTACTTATACATCTTGTTAGTAATTTTTGAATAAAAAGACTTGTCAATTTTTCCATAAACCAATTTTAATCTAAATCCTAGCTTATATAACTTAAAACATTTGTTACATGATGATGATTATATACAAGAGGCCTTAAACCAACGAAAACGACACTGTTGACAGCACACTAAACCAGTGAACTATCAATGAATGCGTTTAAGAAAAAAAACCCATCAATTTATAAATCATTTATAAGCTCTACGTAGTGAATTCAGAATGAATTATTTTACTTAAAAATATTGGAGTATTGGAGTAAATAAGGAATAGCTATATCAATATGTGTGGAATAGATAAATGTGGAAATGGTAGGTTCGGTAAAGGCCCTGATATACGTCTCTCGAGAGTTAGAATATATAAATGAGGAAAAAGTATAGAAAGGGTTGGCGTAAAATAGAGTAAGACCCGTATTTTTACGGGTCCGGTCAGGTAGTTAGACACATTTATTACATAAACAAACACAACTTATGCTTATACTTAACTTTTCTTTCTAAAAACTTCTGAATTTTTGTTCTTTTATATTCATTTATAAAGAATGATTTTTTTAAATTGCCAATAGATTGTCCCTTAGTTAAATGTAAAAAAAGGGCTGAGTTTTTTAAATAATCAATATTATAAATATACGTAATCAGAAATAATAGGTATTTAAAATAAATATTAACTTTTCAAAGTATTTAGTGTTACCAGACATATTGGGTACGTAAGACAAACAGGGTAAATAAGGCCAATCGTGCTGCCTTCGATAAAAGTTTTTCTTTTCTTTTCCTTTCATTTTGTATTTGTATATATATCATTCTATCAATAGGTTTTGAAGATCATTTTTATAAATAATGAATTTTTTTCTATGAGTATTAATGATCTAATAATAATCCATTTAATATTTCAGTAAAAAAAAAAAAAAAGCATTTCGCTTGAAGATCTAAAATTTAAAAAGACACACGATATTTTAATAATTTTTTAACAAACTTAGATGTTAAACACCGTAATTTATAATTGTTGAAAAAATTTACAAATAAAAAAAGTTTTTTTCTTTTTCAATTTCTCACTTTATAAAATTGAAAGAAAAAAAAAAAAAAAGAAAACATAATTTAGGGATATCGGCGTTATTATGGATTTAAAAAGAAATGTTTTTAACAGTAAATTATCATTATAATTTTAGCTATTTTTATTATATATTTAATAATTTTTGTAACAGAATAAACCTGAAATCAAAAGCAAACGAAAATAATGGATACATATTTAAATATTTATACCCTAATCTTTGCTTAATTGCCCAAACATTTAGAAAAGATTTAAAACAAATAAAACAATGAAAACAATAAAAATTAAAATTAAAACATATTTTAAAACAAAGGCGGTAATGATCACAGGAGTATATATGATCAGCACTGGTTTCAAAATGCATGGCAACTGTATTTGATCACCATAAAAACACTTTACCATTGTATTTGATCGACATTAGTAAACCTTTACAATTATTATTATCAACCTGAAATAATAAATTAAATTCATCAATAAAATTTAAATCTTATGTTTAAACAGAGTACCCAGATTTTACTGTTGTCGTTTAGTATATAAGGGGAGAATTTACGCATAACTGTACTTGAGTTCTTTGCTGTTGTTTGCTTTGAGCGGATTTCAAGTAAGCAAAAAAATGATTTTTTTTTTTCCACAGGAATTATTAAAAGTTTTTGATATGATTTCTCTTTCTTGTTAAAGGATGAAGATCGCCATTATTATTGCATCTCTTGCACTTTTGTGTTGCACTTTTTCTGCACCTGTTCAACAGGATGATTGCGAGATTTTTTTTAGTAAAGAGGTAAAAAATATTTTTTTACTTGATAAAATACTTATACTATTTTGAATACATTAAACTCAACTCCGTTTGACTTTTGTTAACAAAATTACATAGTAACTTATTACGCTAGTTAAAGAAATAATTCGTAAATTGATGTTTTTCATTTAAGTTGTGTTCAAGTTACAATAGCATAAAAGACGATGAATCAATAAGCAATGATAGTCTTGAAGCAAATGATGTTGACGAGGCCACTCAAGAATTTTTAAGAAACGGTATTTTTAAATATTTATATGTATATAAATGTATATATGTACGTATATATATGCATACATATATATATATATATATATATATATATATATATATATATATATATATATATATATATATATATATATATATATATAGTATTAACAACAATAATAATAATGATGATAATTAAGTTTGTTATTCTATGTTATATTTACTGTTTTTTAAGCTTTGAAAGCTAAATTGGATTTTCTTATTAACCTTGGATTGTTACAAAGAATTCCATTTATTGGGCAAGTCATTCACGATTTTGTTGCGGCCGATCCTCAAGGAGTTGCTGATGCTTTAAAGGGTGGAATTTTTGGTGTTATTGCAATTGGTCAAAAAATCATTCAAAGACTTCTTCAAGGATAACTTTATTGTTATAAATATATTTTTAGACAAATATAATAGTTACTTACATTAACTATATTTTGTTTTTAATTCAATTGTTATTTAAGCCCTTATAAAACGTTTTTAAATTATCCTTGATTTGATTCAACATGCAAAAACACTCTTATAACGACCAGTAACTTTTTCTAAAGAGTCAATCAAATATCTGATGGTTTTGCTTAAAACCATAAGTTCATTGATTCATTATTTTAATGATTTTATGCTCAGTTATAAGGTATTTTTGAAATCCAAACTGATTAGGTGGTAAAAAAAAAGCTTATTTTAAATTGATCATGGACTGCTATAAATTACACGTTCAAAGAATTTTGAAAATACAGAAAGTATTAATATAAACCGAATATGTCCAAATGATCATTACACTTGTATATAGCATTATACTGATATGTCTTTATTGATGAAACACAGTGATAAATGAAAAAAATTTTGCTGAGCTCTGTTCTTATAAGAACATTGAGCACTCTGTTTTGTAAAATACATTTTAAATTGTTTAAATATATATATACAGGGCTTTCGAGAGGGAGGGGCAAAGGGGGAAAATTGACCCGGGCGCCAAGCTTTAAAGGGCGCCTGGCCGTTGGCTATTTATTTATTTTTATTATTTTTTTTTTGTACAACAAATATAAAATATTTCAATGACTGACAATTTGAAATCTACTTAGTTTTTGTACTTGAGATTAAAGCTTTAGTATTCGAAATAAAAATGTTCATGAAAAAAATTATTTAAAATTTAAATTCTATTATTATAATTATTTATAAACTATTTTTTACGAAAAAAATACAATTTATTGAAGTAGAATTAGACGGAAGCGGGCGTATTCCGTAAGCCTGTAAACAGTTAGCAATCATAGTTAATGCTTGATTGTTTGGAAGATGATGCAATGTGATAATTATAATGGTAACTGATCAAATATTGCTTTGAAGCAGTCAACACTAATATAACTGAAAACTTCGTTTGGTTATGCGCTCCTTGGGTTTGCTTCAACTTCTTGCAAAAAAAAAAATAACACACGAGACTTTAATGTCGATTTCACGATAAAAGCGCTACTCTTTTAGGTACTACTTGACTTTAAAGTAAAAGAATCATAGCTTTGCATTTTTTTTAAAAATAAGCAACTTTGCCACTACCAGCACCCAATCAGTTATCAAATATTTGAGTTTTTGCATCTTTGCTCCACTCAATACGTGTAATTTACTACACTCAATATGTGTGGTTTGAAGAACTGTGGATCAGTAGAGGGCTCAAAATATTTCCCTAAATCTAAGCTAAAGAATTTCAAAGTTAATCATTAGAGCCAGAACGAGAAACTTTATATCTTACTGGGGAGAATGTGATGTTTAACCCGATTCGGTAATAATTACTGCTAATCCCTCTTTGTGACCAGTTATTTTGAGTCAAAAAGATCAAGATGTAATTATTTAAAAAAAAAACCTTGCACAAAAGCAGTTTTCAAAAATAGTTAATTGTCCCTTCTTCCTTAGAACAGAGGAGCTAGGGATCAGTGTAGGAAACTTTTTTTTTATAGGTTATTTAGGTGCTCCTAGAAGTCCTTACGGTCTTATCACGGAATACCGCGGGAGACCATTTAACTAGAAGTTCACGCCTCCTTTCTTACCAATGTCGCTTATTGGGCTGGAGCCGGCGTCGAACCTTGGACCTCTAGGTTCTGAGCCAGAACTCTAACCACTTCGCCACGGCTGCTAAATAAACCGTGTGAAGCAGCATCAATCCAGCCAAAGTGCAGCTCTCAAATAAATCCAGAATGGTATCTACTTCTCAGTCATAGTCGATTGTATCTCATACTGAGCAGAAATTCTTTGTTATTCGTTTTCTCCTCTTTTTCTCTGTAAGAGAAATTAACTGCTAGAAAATCAAAGAACGATACTTGTGTGTTGAAACTTTTCAGATGAAGAAGGAATTTGATATAGCTAAACTAACCACTAATGTAGTTTTAAGGCTGAGAATGAATGTTCAAAAATGTGGGCAGGGACAGGGACACGAAAGTGGGACCATTATGACAGGTGCTTACAAAGAAGCTCGAGCCTTAATAAGGTAAAATTTTTTGCGAATTTATTAAGATCTGTACGTGCCTGGTAGCGCTCACAATCTAAATTTGGCTGATGTGTACGCAGCTGAACCAGTCATTGAGATCAAAGTATTCTTTAAAAATGCCGTACCTTGGTACTTATTTTTAAATTTTTTCAATGGAAGATTCTCACTGAAGCAACTTGGATTTTACTGCATAGACTTTCTATGAGAACATGGAGCACTCTTTTCGACTTGATTAAACGACTTGCCAAGAGAAATGTTGGCAGCTCTTAAACATGTCGTGAAAATCTATGTTTGACCAGTGAGTAGCTGTTAGTCGTCTTCTACAATCTGCAGCCATTACCATTGACAATGATCTACATTTGATTGGACAGCTACTTTAAAATCTTAAACGGATTAGGGACACTTGGTTACAAATTGCTAGGATTCGAAGTTTAACTTGCTACTAAAGGAAAGCGTAAGCTAAAGTACCTTTATGATGAGGCATCAAACACAGACTATTTCCACTTCAACCGAACAAAAGAACTTAAAGTGAACGTTTTTAATGTTAATTTAGATTGCATGATCCAGCACATTGATTAAATATTTGAGACGAGAAGGATGGTTGGCATATGTTTTTATTTGTCTGGTTGGATAGTTTTTCTGTTTAAAATAAAGTATGAGAACTTGCACGGTTTTATCTGAGAGATGTAAACAAAAAGATTCTCATTTAAGAAGTTTGCCGTTTTAACAATTTCCGAGATATTCGATCTAATCTTGTAGAAGAAGCGTAAACGCTTTTTTTTCCACACAGTTGTATCATTTTTTGGATTTTCAACACTATTCCTAAGTCAGTTGCTGAGTGAACAATCGTTTAGAAGTGAACAATCGTTTAGAAAACAAAAAATTGTAAAAACCTCTAATTTGACCATGGGCCAGGATCGCGTTACTAATATTGGATTATTTTGATTAAAGAAGATTTTGGCTAAAAAGGTTAGCTACAACAATGTCATCATTATTTTGGCGACCATAAAAGCTCAAAAAGTTTATTTTTAAGTGCCTTGTTTACCTTTCTTAAAAGTTTTAATTAATTTTTTAATAGTTTTAAAGCTAATGTTTTGATCATGTCAAAAAACCGTTTCTCAATCCAGGGAATTAATTGTAACGCAAAAGTACATAGTGCTGTATTAGAAACAAAAAACTGCTGCGTTCACAAAACTTTTAAAATTTTAGTTTCTTTAATTAGTTTGAATTAAGGGCGTCGCTCTTGGTGCCAATGACGCTCTCGAAGGCCCTGTATATATATATATATATATATATATATATATATATATATATATATATATATATATATATATATATATATATATATATATATATATATATATATATATATATATATATATATATGTATATATATATATATATATACATATATATATATATATATATATATATATATATATATATATATATATATACTATATATATATATATATATATATATATATATATATATATATATATATATATATATATATATATATATATATATATATATATATATATATATATATATATATATATATATATATATATATATATAATATTGCTATTACTGTTATTATTATTATTATTATTATTATTATTATTAATTATATATAAGATTAATATAATCATTATTAGATGTTTTTTTTTAAATAGTTTTTTGTTCTTTATTTTCCATTTATTATTTATATTCATACAATATATAAAAGAAAAGAAAAAAGTTAATATAGGGGAGAGTGGGGCACTATGATAAATGGGGCACCATGTAGTGTTGAAGGCATCATAAGAACTGTGACAACCACTCTCATACAGTGAAACAATTAATACTAGGGCTATGTTTTGAAAAAAAAACGTTTATCATTTGTCATCATTATCTTGCGAGAGGTCGAAATTTGTGTTTTTTTGATTGCAATGTAATTTATTAGTTTTCAATAAGTTAAAGGTATGTTAGACAATGTGTCTATCGGTAAGTAAAATTATTTTGTAAAACAATAATCCGTAAGCTCTTTACTTCATTAAACAAAATCATTAAAAAAAAATTGATACTAAAAATAAAGGGATTATTTTCTATTAGCAAGTATGGGGTAATTTTTTGGGGAGCCCTAAAACTGTAGAGTAGTATATTGTGTCATAAGCAATTCTAAAAATCATTTCTTTTAGTTTTTGCAGCCAATTTTTAAAAGATTTATGTAAATATAATACAAGGAGATTCTATTTCTTTACAAAGCCACTATTTATTGACGCTTATAAATGGCATTTAAAACGATATATTATCTGGTCTTCTGAAATTTGATTTGGATTGTTGGATGCATTATTTGGGTTATGATTATAAATTTGTTTATCTTTCAAATAAAATTCTGCCTTTTCTCTATGTTTTATATTTTCTATTTATTTTTTAATGATGGTCATAGTGTGTAACCCATGGGTGGGGTACCTTAAAACAAATTTCTAATTTTACTTTAAATAGTCTTACAAGTTTACCCTGTTATATTTTGGTAATTTATAAATTTAATTTTGTAAGTATAAATCTATTCTAGGAATTAAACTAATCGCCTAAAAAAAAGACGTAATAAAAATATTGTTACGAAGCAAAAACCAAAAGTGTGTCATGGCGCCCCACCCTATCAATAAAAGTATAGAATACAAAAACTCAAAAGTTTTGCAAGTTTAGTAGTTTTCTGCAACTGCTGCGTTAAGACCGTGAGATCTTAACGCAGAAAACCGCTAAAATTTTAAATTAATGATAAACTTATTTTTAAGTGTTTATGGTGGTGGGCTACTTTTAGTAAATGATTTGAATTTATAACTAATGATTAAGTGTTTTCTGGTAAATTAAAAGAAGTTGATTCTTCTAAATACCATGTCAATAACCATAGCTTTTTAAACAAATAGGGGAAGTGGGGGCATAACCGCCCCTGTAACATTTGGATTAATGTTATATGAAAATAAAAACGAAATATGTTTTTTTAACAGTTTATTTCATTAACCACATCACTAAGCTTTAAATTAATGCAATTAAGAAAAAAATTAAACGCTTTTTGAAAATGTTATTACACAAACACTTGGTGAAAAAAACGGATTTACCCTCATCGTTAGGCACAACCGCACCCTCTGGTACATTTTAAAATTGTCACAGCTCAAATTATTTGCTGATTATGCTGCACGTTTGCATACTGTGTAGGCATTCTTTGTACTTACAGTCTAAGTTTTCTCATTCGGTATACTCTTAGCTTTATATTTTATTCAAAAACTTATTTAGAAAAATTAAATTAAAAAAAAATCTAATTCCCAACATCTCAAAACAAAACAATTTCTATTCAAGTTTTTACATAAACGCATTTAAGTGTGACGATTGTACCTGTTGTTATTCGTAATTACCTAACTTTGATAAGCATTTAAAGTATGCCGTTGTGCCTCCTGTGCGTCTATGCGGTTCTGCCCCAGTGTACAGTTTTTAGAAAGAATAAAGTTTCATAGATTGCTTATTAGGTTATGTAAATATAAAAAATGGTTTTCACTTGATGAAATAATGCTCATAACAAATATCTTTAACACTAAAATCAAATATCGTTTAATCCTCAAAAAAAAGGTTTCATGTAAATATAATATTTTTATCTAATTAAACATTATTATACACAACATCTCAGAAACGTAACAGACATTCTTTTTGACTTAAGCGAAATGAAGGAAACTTTTTTACAAACGTGTAGTATGTTTTTTGCCATATTTGATCACAATTTCTTAAGAGAAATATTAAAAAACGGTTGTGCCTTCATATGTAATTATGCCCCCACTTCCGCTAAACATTTTTTTTTTTTTTTTTTAAACTTTTTCATTTTCATACATCGTAAATTGATTTACAGAATCTTCATCACATTTTCATATTTTTTGATTATAAATCGTCTATTTTGCTCTAAAAATTAAAGTTTGCACACTTCAATTTTTAGAGCTTTATTATTTTCCTTGTATACTACATATTTTTGTACCCAGTTGTTCTATTTGGTAGTTAAAAATTTTTAATATTGCATTTTTATATACATAGATGTAAACTTCTTTAAATTGCGTTATTGTAATTTTTGACATTTTTTTTTTGCTTTTTATTCTAGATTTTGGATTGAAGTTCAGTTTGAAATCAATACTATAATTCATTATATCGTTTTTATTTTATAAGTATTTTTTGATTTCATTATAGCGTTTTTACTTCATTATTATTACTGTAACTTTTAATTTATCATTTGATAAATATTAATGAGTGAGCCGTCCTTCGTTTTATTGACCTTGTCAAGGTACAAACAGGTGGGTTATGAAGACCAACAAAACAGATTAGTTTTGAGTTTACATATACGTTACTACTCACATAATATTGCGTGTATTTTCTCTCCCCCTTCCCCTCTCCTCGTCCCTTATATTATTACTCATTTCAAACTTTAAGTACAAATTTATAAAAAAATGTTTTATAATATTGATGTTGGGTGTTTTTAAAAGAATGTAAAAAAACATGAATAGAAAAAGTATAGAACATTCAAAAAACTCAGATAGTGGGTAAAAAAACTTTATAAAAAAAAAATTAAATGTATAAAGGAATGTTATTAATCGACAAAATGATTTCCTTACGATTTCTCTAAAAATGAGTCTTGTGAAAAGTAAAAATGTTTCAAAACTATTTAATTCCATAGAGAGACTCCTAAAAATGAAATACAAGATTTACCATAAGTAATGTGGAAAAATTGCAGTCGAATTAAATTTTCATTTCTTAAATGTTTTGTGTTTTTTTTCAGCGAATATAAATTATAATAGAAAGTTAGATATGTTTTATGTACAAATGTAAAACACTTCGTTTTACAATTATACATAAAACATAGGACATTATAAACTTTAAACTGATGTTTATTAATAATATTTGAAGACTTACTATGAGTAAAATCGTTTTTAAATTTTATAAACTTCTGTTGACAATGAAGAGGTTCAGTATACTTTTGTTGATAGAGAAATATTAGCGTGGTTAAAGAAATATTAGCGTGGAAATAAGAAGAAATATTAGCGTGGTTAAAATGATCATTAATTAATGAGTAATATTTAAATTAAAGTAAATTTATTTAAAAACATGATAATACCATAATAGTATTTCCATCTTCATTTGTATTTATTACTGATTGAGAATGAAATTCTGCTGTGATTATTGTCAAGTTTTGTACTTAATTGGTGAACCCTGAACTTTCTGGAGCACTAAGTCTCAGTACTGAATCAATATCTAAGTCCGTCATATTTTTGAGTATTTTTTAGCTAGTGTTTCATTTTCGTAATGGGCATTTTTTTCATGTCTTCTTCTCTTTTCTCTTTTTCCAATATTATAACTGTATTTGTTACTCATTTATTTTGTTGTTTTTTTATACCCAATTAAAATAGTATCTATATTCCTATTTTTTTATTGTCAATTCATATCTTTTTTATGCTGGCGATTTATCCATTTAGATATTTCACATAAACAGAATCTTAAAAATATCAAATTGATAAATTTTTAAAAATTTAAAATCATTTTGTAGGATAAGTTTTAAAACATTCTAATT
Source organism: Hydra vulgaris (assembly GCF_022113875.1). Taxonomy (NCBI): domain Eukaryota; kingdom Metazoa; phylum Cnidaria; class Hydrozoa; order Anthoathecata; family Hydridae; genus Hydra; species Hydra vulgaris. Next base: position 16,240,709 of record NC_061163.1, on the reverse strand, counting down.
TAAAACATTCAAAATATACAAAATATATAAGAAGACGTATAATTTAAAATATACACCTTTATCTTGCTCCGGCCATTTATTATATATATTCGATCTTTTTTATTGTTGATTTTATTAAACAGCAAAGAAAATTGATAAACAAATAAAATATTATATATACATTTTAATTTGCATCAGTCTACCACAGCTGAAATAGGATTAAAAACTCGGAAATAAACAAAAAAAGTAACAAATTGTCAAAAACAAACATTTCAAAAAGGTTGGAAATAAAACAATTCAAAATTAAAATCGGTTTTTAAAAAAGATTAAAACTTAAGACATTTTTGAAATATACTTAAAAAATATACAAACTAAGGTAAAATTTAAAGAGTTTTTCCTGAACTTAATGTGGAATGTAAGAAACGAACTTAAGTGAAGTTTGACTTGATCTTCTAAGTCAGACTTTGTCAAGTTATCTTCAAAAAAAACCATGAGTTAACAAAACATGCATGAATAAAACTTGAAAACTTCAAAATTGCGCATAAGAAAGTCAAACTTAAAAAACTTAAAAAGCATTGATTTAAAGGCAAAATCGGAAAACAAAAAGTTTTTAACCAAAAGCGGCAGAGGATTTGAAAAAGGAAAATCTTTTAAATAAGGGAAATTAAATACCGTGATCGGGGGCGATCACGGTATTTAATTCACGGTATTTGATTGTTTTTACGATCTAAACCCAACATTGATTTAATGTATTTATTTTGAAGTTGATTCAATGTATAGAAATCAACGTTGATCCGATGTATATAAATACATCGCAAAAGGTTGATTGTTTTTACGAACTAAACCCAACGTTGATCCAATGTATGCGACCAACTATTAATATAGCTAAATTATATAACTTAAATAAAATCTTCCGTGATTATTAAAATATTAAACCATAATCAACACAAACATGATTTTTGTTTCGATGATCAAGCAATTTCAACCTTATATATATATATATATATATATATATATATATATATATATATATATATATATATATATATATATATATATATATATATATATATATATATATATATATATATATATATATATATATACATATACATATATATACATATATATATATATATATATATATATATATATACATATATATACATATATATATATATATATATATATATATATATATATATACATATATATATATATATATATATATATATATATATATATATATATATATATATATATATATATATATATATATATATATATATATATATATATATATATATATATCCCCAAAATGTGACCTACTAACTACGGAGTACGGAGCACGGACTACCTAGATAGACTATGACTTATTTTTTTAATTTGTGTGTGTCTGGGTGATATAATAATATTATTATTTAGTGCTATATAACTAGCTGCTATAATGCTGCCATCTGTCGAGTGAATGTACATGTATTATTATCAAAAATACAAAACGGCGTCAAACTAACAACACAGAATCTAGCAGATAATTATCAAAATTATCATTTATTTTTGCTGTGTTGTCTTTGTATGATTAGATCATGGCACAAAAGATTGAAACTGTACGAATGAAGAAACCACTCACTTGCAATGATATCATATGCCCAGTATTTGGCATCATTTCACGGATGAGCATAAATGTTTTGCCAACGTATGCAGATATCATAAAACATTTTATATCAGTAAGAAAAGAATTGTCTGATGGCCATGCCAAAAAAGCTACAATTAATGAAACAACCAGGAAGATATCAGTTGATCTTGAGACAGTATGGCACAGAGCATCAATTCCAGTAATATCCCGTCAGCAAATAATAGCTAAGATAAGAGATTACCAGACAAATATCGCTAACTTATGAAACCGTTTAAACAGAGGTCCAAGGACAAGAAGTCACAGTACCTAAACAAAGTTGAAAACTTCAAAATTGACTCAAATCGAATTTTTGATATTGCTTCGTGTAAATATAAAGACTTTTCGACATGTGCTTGTGAAAAGAATCGCAAAGTTCACCAAATGAAATAATATTCCTTGCAGATCAAAGAACAGAAAGGAAAATGGCTATTGGCAACGTTGGTATTACAGCAAAGCAGCAGGAAAAGAAACTGAAAAGAAAACTTGCAATGAATTGAGATTTTATAAATGTGAATTAATTACAAATGCTGAAATTTTGAAATCGCATCCAGATTATAGCTTGGAGGATGATTGTAATGATGTCACGTTAGGTGATTTAGACGAAGCTATCACCGAAAGAGATAGTAACGAAGATGTTGACTTCATGACAGACTCGCCTAAGTCACCATCATCAACTAATAATACAAGCTCACAAGAAACTTTAAACTCTCAAATGGGAACTCCACTACCAACATTAGCTCTTGAATGTGATTGATGAGGAGTATCGGATCGCTCAGCTGCAGCATTAGCATCGGCTGTTTTGGTTGATTATGGCATTATTAATGCACATGACTCATCTGATGTTATTGACCCAAGTAAAATTCGTAGAGAAAGACAGAAAAAGAGAAAAATTTTACAAGCTGGTGCTACCAAAACATTGGGAGAGGTTATATTTCGATGGTCGAAAGGACAAAACTCGAAGCCAGATCATTAAAGGAAACAGATATCATCCAGCTTTGGAGACCGAGGAGCACGTTGTGTGAATAGAGGAGCCTGGTTCTGAATACCTGGGACATATTAAAACACAGCATTATATCATTTTTGAATGCAAATGCTATTGATACCAGTTTATTGGTGGCAATCGGATGTGATGGCACGAATGTCAACACAGGTAATATTTTGTGGTGTTATTCGACTTCTTGAGCTTCTTTTCAACAAATCCCTACACTGGTTTGTATGTTTATTACTTATGAATGAGTTACCATTGAGACATCTCCTGATTAACCTGGATGGATCTACACATGGGCCAAATTCATTTAGAGGTCCAATCGGAAAATTATTGAAGAACATGGACTTGCCAATTGTCAGTTTTCGACCAATTGAAGCAAATGTGTTGTCCAGCATTGATGCAGATGATCTCAGTACAGATCAAAGGTACTTGCATGAAATGTGTCAAGCAATATCCAGTGGCCAATATAGTTTTGAATTGAGTAATCGAAAACCGGGACCCATGTGTCATTCTCGATGGATAATAACCGCTAGTCGTATCCTCCGGTTATATGTATCTAAAGCCAGACAAAAATTTGATAATTCTTGTAACATACATACAAAATGTATATGCACCTATTTGGTTTAAAGTAAAATCTAAGCATTTCTGTACGGATGGAAGTTGCCATCTCTTTCGAATGTTGCATTATACCAGATACTTGCCTATCGAGCTCAAAAAAATTGTTGATCCTGTAATCCAAAGAAATGCATACTTTGCTCACCCAGAAAACTTATTAATATTGATGGCAACCGATGAAAGGCCCCAAATCTGTCAATTAGCACTAAGACGTGTATTGGCTGCAAGATCGATATCCGACAACACCGATGCTAAACCTACAGTTAGATGTTCAAGATACCACCGCTAAACTTTGAAGCAACAGATTATACAGACATAATCAACTGGTCATCAAATAAAAGTGCTGAACCTCCAATGTTTAGATCAATTGAATCGACTCAGCTTAAAAACAGCATTCTGACCTCAGAAATGCTACAATTTAAAAGCTTTCCATGCCACACTCAGTCTGTAGAAAGAGGCGTGAAGCTAGTCACTGAAGCCAGTATGGCAGTCTTTGAACCTCAGCGTGATGGTTTTATTCGTGCAAGAATAGAGTCGCGATCAGCTATGAAAGTCTTTAACACAAAATCTGATTTCAGCCTTTTAAAATGACGTTCTTGAAATAGTTAACTGACAGAGAAAAAACTTGAACCAGACTTACTTAATTTTGTTTAAAATAATTGTTATTCTTAATTTTTGTGGCACCTCAAAGTTCTACAATTTACATAAACATATTTTCATTAGGTGCTGATATGATGTTAAAACCATCATACAGGTTTATTATAATAGAAATCGAAAAACAAGATCAGTTTATTTTTAACCATTGATTTTTTTGTGAAAATATAAATTTAATAATAATTCTAATTTCTAACTTTTTGGGGATTTTGGGGGATTTCAAAGTCCTTGGGGCACCTCAAGATAATATACCAGAACACAGAACATTGCAATTTTTACAAAGCATTTCTGATATGAATAGACAACTTTTGCACACCCAGGCAAAATGATTTTCAAAAAAAAAAAAAAAATTTAATTTTTTTCCGTAGGTCACTTTTTGGGGATTTTGGGGGATTTCAAAGTCCTTGGAGCACCTCAAGATAATTTCCTAGAGGATTGAAATTTTTACAGAGTATTTCTGATATGAAAAAATAACTTTTTCACACCCAGGCAAAATGAATTTCAAAAAAATATTTTTTTTAATGTTATCACTGCACCCTAATAAACATACTCAAAAAAATTGTTTTTAAGATAAAAACTTGAAAAAGTAGTTAAATTTTTGCATATAAAAATACGTTTTTTCGATAAAATAAAACTTTAGATTGTCTTTTGATCTCAATTTAAGATTTGTTTACGCTGTATACTAGTGCTTTAAAGTAATTTTTACGATATAGAAAATATAATGTCAAAATATCGTTCACAAGTTCATAGCTTTTACCAGAGGCTCACTAATGAGGCTTGCTTGGTTTTCAAGCCTAACAAACCAAAATGAAAACGAAAATCGACACCAAATTGAAACATCATTTAAACTTCTTTGACCAACCAGATGGGTAATAGCCAAGTTATCTCTAATATCTTTTACTAGTAACTGCAGATGACTTCTTACAGAAGTTTTCTAAAGAAAACTTCACGTTTGACTGGAAAACCTTACCTTTAACCCTGACTTTACCAAATGTCGAGTGAAAGCAATGACCTTTTTGTCTTTTTTTCAGGTTTTTGACACCTTTTATAAATTTGAATTTATTTGAATCATTTTTAAAATCCAAGAAGGTTCAAGCATTCAACTTCAGGGAAGTTAACTTAAATTTAGTAAGGCTAAATCCATCATTTAGACCCTGAAACAAATTTTGAAATTTTTGCGTACTCACGTTTCAAAACACTTTTTGATGCGGCAACTGAATCTGCTAAAATTTTGGGTTTATACCTGCAAGATTTAAAGTCGTCTTCAAGGATACTTATTATTAACCAAAGGATTCAAATAAGATCTATAAGCAGTTACACTTTACCGGTTTAGGTGCAGTTTTAGTTGGCCTCACCAATAGATTTAATTCAACTGAAACCACTCGCTATTTAACAAGGATTGAGAAGTTGTTTTTGCATCAAATAACACTGAAATTAACTAAATAAAAAACTTCTAAAAGAACAATTTTTCTTATTATCAAAGACTGCAACTTCACCGGGACCATTTCATTGACAAACCTAATGAAAAAAAAAGTTCAATTGGAAGATTTTCAAACAGTTCTAGATTTTATCTGCGCTAAAGAACAAATTGGATTAAAAAAAATTGCCTCGGAAATTGTCCTTTTTATTAAAATAATTCTGGTCTAGCCAGTATCAACTTGTACAGCAGAATAATTATTTAGTAATCTCCGTAGACTAAAAACGTTTCTTGAATTGACCATGAGCCAGGAAAGGCTGAAATGAATACCTATAAAAAATTTGTAATGAATACCCATTAATAAATTACCCGAAGTCTTGAAATGGATTTTATGTTAAATATGTTTTTAAATAAAAAACGATACGCGCTGTAAAATGTTTTATTTGGAAACCAAGTAAAAATTCGAACTAAACTTGTTTTTCTTCAACTTCTTGATGCTAGTTAACCAAAATCAAAGTTATTATTTTTTATTTCTATATAAAAATAAATTAAACACTAGACAGTAGACATATATTTCTCAAAAAAATCGAACCTTTAATTTTTTGCCCCCCTTGAAAATCTGAGTACTCTACGCCCATGCTGAGCATGTATGTTATTTATGCAATAGAGTATTTTTTTATTTATACAATACCATTTTAATTAAAATATTTGCTGTGAAATCAGTTTAAAATACAGCTGATTTTTAAATTTTACTGTGTACAATCAATCCAGCTTGCAAGCATACGTTGTTAAAATATTAGAACAATGTCGCGCGTTTCGTTGGCCCAATATCGGCTGCCAACGTTGTTTTTGTATCATTATGGTTACAAATGCGATGTCGCCAACAATTAAAAACCAATGTTGATAAAACGTTTATTCAAAGTCGGAAAATGGTTATATTTTCTACGTTGATTCAACGTTCTATTTTATACGTTGGCCCAACGTTGTATTTAGGTTGATTCAACGTTAAACTTTAATTGGCAAAACATTGTATTTAATACTGCTCGGAATTAAATTTTCATTAAATTCTATTTTCTTTATATATATATATATATATATATATATATATATATATATATATATATATATATATATATATATATATATATATATATATAGCGAGTAGGTGTCACGTGGGGGTGTGTGTGTGCCATTACAACTTTTGCAGACTAAAAAAAAAAAAAAAAAAAGTCCTCGTTTTCCAAAATTTGCCGACTGTCATGACGACATTTACCGACTGTCTAACCTATATCGAAAGGGTCGACATTTGCCGACTAACTAGTCTAAAACGGTCCAATTTGCTGATTAAGGGTCCAGTTTGCGGACTAAAAATCATTGATGGGATGGTGTGACACCCCCACACACCCCTATCGCGTCGGCCTTGTATATATATTATATATATATATATATATATATATATATATATATATATATATATATATATATATATATATATATATATATATATATATATATATATATATATATATAAGATATGTTAGTGTATTTTAAAAATAGAGTGCTATAACAGAGACAAAATTAGATGTATTTTTGCTAATTTATTAAAATTGACAAAAACGCATCTAATTTTGTCTTTGACAGGCAGGCAGGATTAACATATAATGTGCACTAACATATAATTTTTAATAAATTTACTTTTTGTTTTTGTTAAAATCAATTCATATTTTAATACATTCGAATTTTAAAAGTTTTTTCCATTTCTAACTCTTTATTGCTAAAATAATTAATAAAATACCTGATAATATTTTTTTAGTATTTAAATGAGCCAAGTTTGATGAAATCGAGGGGGCTGTTAATTTTATATGGTCATAACTTTTAGGCAAAATAATACAAATAAATTAAATTGAAAAACTAAAGGTTTATTTTGTATTAGATAAAGAAACTACGCATTTTATCAAGTGATTGTCATCATGTTTTGGCAGAAGCAGTAAGCTTGTAGCGGAATTTTTGTTAATATTTCATGAAATTTTTTGCAAAATATTTAAAATTGACCAAAGCATGACCATAATTAAATTTAGTTTAAAAAAAAAAATTTAATGTATCTTGAAATTTCTAAAACAACTTTATGTTATTAGAGTAATAACATTCTAATAATGTTATTACTCAAGATTGTGAAAATTTATAATGATATGACATTGAGCTAATTTCATTATAAACTATTAATAAAAGCAGGTTGATTTGATTCAAATAAATAGAGATTTTTTGAGTTAAGTCTTGAATCACTTATTTGATTTGATTCAAAATATTTAGGCTTAGCAGGGGCCTAATATATATATATATATATATATATATATATATATATATATATATATATATATATATATATATATATATATATATATATATATATATATATATATATATATATATATATATAAATATATATATATATATATATATATATATATATATATATATATCCACAACATGATATTAAATTAGTTTTTTGAGGTAGGTAAGATTTCTTAGGCCTTAAATTAGAGCACACATTGTTTTTGTCACGATTTTTTTATAAAACATTAAATTCAAAATAAACTAAATTGAAAACTGAAATGCTTTTATTTTTATTTTTTTGATACAAGTAAAATCTATATGCATTATGAAAATCCAAAAAAAGATCTAAACATATTGATTTAGATACCAAAAAAAAAAATAATAATTAAACATTTTATCTTAATTTAAAAAAACAATCGGACTAAAGTTAAGTATATATTTCAAATAATATATTAAAACAATAATTTACCAAAGAAAAACCATAAAAAAAGCATTTCAATATTTTGCAGATCCACCTTTCTTAAATAAGGATTGGAGAAGGCAATTATCTAAAATTTCAATGTTTCTATCAGCATTAAGTCAACCTTCAAATAATTAATAGCATTTAAGTCCTGCATAATTCATGTAGGCCCAAAAGTCTACACTGCCATTACCTTGCTCGGTTGGTTTTCATGTACAATTCAAATCAAATTACTCTTGAGGTGATCGCCATAGCAGAACACAAAGCAATAACATATTTTTGCATATCTACCTCAACATTCATTTTGTCTGAGAATATAACATTTCACCACTTGCTATCGTGTTTCATCAAGCAAATTCATTTTATTAATTAAAAACGTTGATCTCATAGTGTTGCTCACCAGATTATCCAGATCCATAATGTCATCTATTTCAGTATAAGGTTTTCAAATATGTGAATATTCAATATTTAACTTATTGGCTATTTGACGAGGAGATAATACTTGGTTTTAAATAATAATATATATTTGTAACATGTTTTTTCAGAGATTTTGTGTTTTCATCAGTACTATTTCAAAATTAGAAATTTAGAGTAATAAATGCTAATGAAAATTAAATTAAATTATTTAAAAAAATATTACATTAATTTTAAAAATAAAGCAATAAGCATTAATTTTTAACGAACAAAAAAAATTTAAAAAAATATAGTCGATGTTATAAAGTTACATATAATTAGGAATACAAATGAAATTTTATGGTAACAACTTGTCCATTAAATAAAAAACACGATACTTATTAATTAGAAATAATAAAATATTTAAAAAGCTAACTAGTTTTTAAAGTAATTTTAAGCAAACAGGATATATAAGTAAGAATGCTCTAATTAATGGCCAATGGTGTATGTATCATATATATATATATATATATATATATATATATATATATATATATATATATATATATATATATATATATATATATATATATATATATATATATATATATAACTGTATTGTATTACATAGTATAAAATGCTTGGACATATATTATTATTTTTAATATTTTATTATTTTTCAGAGTTTGATTTGTATGCATTAATTGTGTTTGCATACAATTGTTGTAATCGTTGTATAATATGCACACAAATTTATTGGATACAAATTGTATATAATATATAGTTAAATGATTATGATATATTATAAAAACTATATTTTATAGTTTATATTACCTATATTATAAAAACAAATATAAATTAAATGCTATATAAACTATGTAACATAATACATTTATATTTAACTTATATATAAATATTTTATCTTACATACTTTATAAGTAACTTGTGAACTTTTTAGCCTTTATTTTTTTGCATTTATAGTATAGTCACTCACATATAATTATATATATATATATATATATATATATATATATATATATATATATATATATATATATATATATATAAATATATATATATATATATATATATATTTATATATATATATATATATATATTTATATATATATATATATATATATATATATATATATATATATATATATATATATATACATATATATATAAATGTATATGTATATGTATATGTATATATAAATATATATATATATATATATATATATATATATATATATATATATATATATATATATATATATATATATATATATATATATATATATATATATATATATATATATATATATATATATATATATATACCTTAATATAAATGTACAAAAGTAGTGTTGAGTGAATTCTATTTTTGTTCAGAAAAAAATTGAATACTCAGATCTGAAAACAATTTCAAATCAAGATACGACTATTCGAAATAAAAAAGTAAAAATTATTAAATTGTATCGCTCAGATTTTTAGAAAAACAGTTTTGAAAATGTAAACAAATCACGCTTTTAACAGTCAGATAAATGTAGCAGAGAATCACAGTTTTTTATATATTTAAACATCTTTATATTGTTTTTATCATTTTTGAATCAACAATTTAATTATCTTTATTATGATTTCATTCTATCAAAAATATGCAAATAATAACTACTAAGTAAAACTTTAAAAATATTTAAAAATATTAAATATATGTTTTTTATAATAAATAAAAAACTAATGATCCCAAAATTATTTTTTAAAAAATTGCTGAAGTGATACGTTCGTTTTGAAAAATCCTAATCAAACGGCAACGTTTGCATAAGCAAAATTAAAAAAACGTGATGTTTGTTTTTCTGTCTGTCTTTTAAGAAATGCGCGCACTTTTGTCGATTTGTCGCACCCTGTATCCTATTAATTTTTTAAATAAAATTTTAAACTTGCACCACAAAATTTTATTAAACTTTATGGCACTTTTAAACAGCCTAAGTTACTTACGTTTTTAAGCATCAATTTCTAAAAAAATAAATAAAAAACCTGAGGGGAGGGGGGACTCTTTCCCTGACAATAAATTCGCCCTTGTATCAGCCTAATTATTCATAAGAAGGAATGAAAAAGATTATTATATATTATTATTATATATATTAGAGCTGTGATAACTTTCTTTTTTTTTCACTTTCGTTTACAATTAAGTTTACACTAAATAATAAATGTTTTAATTTCTTTTTCTGATTTTTATTTATTTTATCATTCTTTGAATATTTTATTTTTTTAGGTTATTATTGTGTTATATATTATTTTAAGGATTTTATTCTCTTTTCACTTTATAGATTGTTTATTTTAATTTTAATTTGCATTGTTATTTTTTAGCGCATTTTTTAAACGCGCAAATTATCAAAACTTGCAAAGAGCTGAGGTCAAGTAGTTACAACAAAGAACTTTATGCGTAGTCATATAATGCGTGTGATCGCACGCCTCTTACAAGAAGGCCTAATATATATACATGTCCCGGACGGTTCTTTTTTTAGGAGTGACGCCGCTCTTTATGTCATTAAATAATAACTAAATTTGTTTTGTATTGCTTTTGTAGTATTTATTTTTTAAAGAAATTTTCACAAATGTTGCCTTGGCTATTTCGTTCATAAATTAGACATGTAATTTTAAGTCCAATTTACTTAACAAAGTGCACCAACGGGAAGGTAAGCCATAGGACTTTGCACTTCATCTGTGTACTATCATTTTGCCAAATATTAGCTCTCCATTTCTGGATTCTTAGCTTTTCTTGATAAGCACGTAATGTAAAGTACTATTAAGTTATTTATTAATGTAAAGTAATATTAAGTTAATTAATTAATATTATAATTATAAAGTTAGCCCTCCAATTCTAGGTTCTATCCTTTTCTTGATAGCAGTTTTTGTTAAGTATTAGTACCCTTATTTAAGGTTAACCCTCTATTTTTGGATTCTGAAAAATACACAATCTAGGTCTCACATAGATTATCCTGGCCATATTTTAAAAATCCGGAAATTTTTTTTCCTCAAATATCCGGAAAAAATCCAGAAAATTTTTTTGTAATATCCGGAAAAAATCCGGAATTTACAAAGAGATGTTAACAAGGAGGGAGGGGGCGTGCTCTCCTCCATCTTTTATATTACTATAATATTACGCCAGTTTAAAAGTATCCTTATTCAACGTATATATGAATAAAAAACTTTATAACTTTTTTCATAAAAAAATGATAATAATAACAATAAAATTTTAACAATAATAATAATAAGAAGAAGATGAAGTTAAAGAAGAAGTAGAAAACTATATTTAAAAGCTGTTAAACAATGCGGAAACTTTTTTAGACATGCTTTTATACTTTTAAATACATAATGAATAATGAAATATTGCCTCAATTCACCAAAGATATACAAATAGAAAAACGTTTAACGCATTCTTACAGATCAGGGTGCGTATTCAGCAAACTTTTTTTTTGCGTAAGTTTGGCGTAAGTTCAAAACAGTGAAATCCGTATTCACGAAACTTGCGCAGTTGCGTTAAACAAAACTTACGTAAGTTTTTTCGTAACTTCTGCGCTAAAAAATCGGTATTCACCAAGCTGAAATGGTATTCACCAAACTTTTTATAAACTTGCTCAGCTCAATTTAAGCAAGAAAAGTTACGTTAGCTATTAGCTGCCTTAACTTTGGCGTAAAGTTAAAATAACCATATATTAGAAATAGTGTAATATTATTATGATTCATATATTGTCAGATTGATATAGAATTTTATTATAATATATACAATTCATGTATATAAATTGTATATAGTATAATAAAGTTAACAATAATCATAAATATTATTATCTATGATAAAATTAATAGATAACAATAATAATCATAGATAACAAATATTATTTGTGTTAATATTATTAACACAAGTAATATTTGTGTTAATATCTATGATTATTGTTATTATCTATTAATTTTATCTATAAATTATTATGATGCATTTATATTTCAAATATAAATGCCATTTATATTTGAAATACAAATGCATCATATAGGTACGTGTGTAAAAATTTCAAACCATTTGTTTATATAAGTATTATATATGGTACGAAAGAGCTTTGAATTTGCAATCTAACGGCGAAAATTTTATGAAAAAAGAATAATTACAAAAAAAGTTATGACCTTTTAAGTAACATTATTTCTTGTGAAGCATTGCTTAAGAAAAATGCAACCATAGAATAAAACTCGCGTTCGGCTAACGGTAGCTTAGTAATTAAACTTCATTGTTAATTTGCGCATAGTTTTGCTTTAGTGAAATGTGCAAAACGATTTAATAACGTTATTTAAAAAATCTCGAAAATAACAAAATATTTTTAATCCTTAAAACCTTATAATAAAATTTATAAAAAGTTCCATATATGTATAAAAAAAAAAAATATCGCGTATTTACAATATTATATATATATATACTTATATATATATATATATTTATAAAATATATATATATATATTTGTTATTAAATATGTATCAAGTCTAAGTTTTCTATAGTGTATAGTTGAACTTTAAAGACATTCATAGCCTTTCCGCCCTTTATTTAGCCTTATTTTTATCGTTACTAATGAATTTCAATTACTTTGGACAAAAGTTTAAATTTAATAAAAGTTAATGGAAATTTATTATGTCATTATATAAAGATATATATATAAATATATATCATAGGCAAAAGCGTGACATTTTAGTAGGGGCCAAAGCACAAAAAAAAAAAAAAAAAAAAAAAAAAAAATCATAATATACATAATAATAGTTGAAATATTTTTCAACTAAAAACCTTCTTAAAAAAGGATACTACTAAACAATTAGGGGGGAAGGGAGGTCATGCCCACCACGGCTCCCCTTTTTGTTTCCTTCCGTGGGCCCATATACATATCTATCTATCTAACAATATATAAATTCCAACAAACTGCAAAAAATACAAATATTTTTTTTTAAACATACTTCTTTAACAATAAATTTACACTGTAATAGTTATTTTATTTGCTTAGTAATGTTTTTAACAGAATTGTGGCTTTGAAAAAAGCCTAGTTTTTGAAGTAAATTAAACTGTGACATCCATAGAAAGAGTCGAATCTTTAGTACGCGATGGAAACCACATATAATGATATCTAAAATCAAATAAACCTCTTAATTAATACAGCCATACCTATTTAATTAGGATACCCTGTGTCCCGGATAATAAATAAATATACAACTGTTATCACAGAAAAATAAAAATACATTAGATATTTAGCACAATAACTGAAAAACACATTAACAAACATAATCAATCTCTAAACAAATATGATCTAACCGATTTAATATTGAAATGAAGAAGATCAACAAACATCAAAGCAAGCGTGTAGTACTCATCATGTTGTGTAACCTTGCAATTATAGATAAGATAAAATATATATAAGATATATAAAATTAAAAAAAAAAATTAAAAATATCAAGACTTACAAGCAATTACTGTATAATAAATTAATATTTAACTGTTAATCACTGCAAAATAAATTAATATCTAACTATAATAACATCTTACTGAATTATTTAATATAATCTTGAGGACTTTAAGACAGTAGCAAATTGCAATCTTTTAGCATGCTATTAGTTAAAACCTTGCAATAACAGATAAATAAAAATACATTAGATATTTAACACAATAACTGAAAAACCCATTACAAAATAGAGAAGAGGAGAATGATTTCCTATATAAAAACAAAAAACAAAATCACCTAACTCTTGATACACAACAAATTTTACTATTACAAAACAGAAAAAACATTAAAAGTTGATCCTTCAATACTGTACAAAAAAGAAAAAGATACCTGTTTCAGATGTAAAGTCTTGAAACAAACCATTTTGCAGACATTCACATAACTTCAAGCCAGAACACAAAAATATCTTCAATATGGAATAATTATAGATCAAAGTACCACATGTGTGAAAAAGCATATGTATTCTGTTCCCTCTATAGCATGGTAGCAATCTTCTGGGCAACTCGTGTTGGTCCAAAAAGAACCCAAAACCCTTTGGATCACTTATGAATTACATAAAGAAAGTTAGTTGGCTATTGCAAGGAGAATGTGAAATAAAAACATGCAATAATTATAATATTTATTTTAGTTTAACTCAATTAAAAACAATTTTATTCACAAACCTACACTATATTAAAGTAAAAGAATTATAAATACCTTTTGCATCCTTGTAGTGAAGTTTGTATTGCAGAATTGTGCAGAAAATAAATTGTGTAGGAAATGAAACCAGGAACTTAACACTCAATCATGTCGTATATAAGTGTTCTAATATCTGCTGAGTAGTGTTTTTGAGTTTTGGTGTTTTGTGTTACTTGCTGAATTTCCTCCAACTCTTCCTGTAAAATCAGTATCAATGTCATTTTGCAGTACAAGAATTGCATAATTTTTTTCAGCAAGTTGTTGGTATAAAATTGTCTTTTGATAAGAAAACTTGGTTTCGATTAATGTTAACTGCTGTTTCAAACAAAAAAATTAAATCTCTTTCTCATAACCTTTTTCTGGGACTTAACTAGTCAGCTCTCTAACTGGATAGTGGTTCATGAGAAGAGGTTTCTATAGCAAGACCAGATAAAAGAGATAAGTGACCACTGTTTGATACAGATAAAACACTGATTTGTTGAAAGGGAAATGAAGAACATATAGCAATGTGAATTGAGGTTGCAATTGATTGCGATGTTTGTGCCATAGCAGATGTTATTATTTGGTATGCACAGAGCATGTTGCAGATGTCAATAAATTGTTTTGAATCTCGTGAAAAATGGTTTACAAAGTTTTTTGATGTTTTAACTAGTTGCAGAATCTAATTAGTACAAACTTTGATGTTAAAATACTTATTGATTACTTCTACAGTTACTTTATATGAATCCTTGTTAGTTGCCAATATATGCAGTAGGCGTCCGTTGCTACAACCAATATTTAAATGAGCTAGTAGTGAAAACTACAAGTTAACTAACTTTTAGCTTTACCATCAAGTAGAAATGTTTCCTTTTTAGGTCCCACGATGCACTAAATCAAACAATCATAATACAACTGGGTTGGCTTTAATTGGGTTGGCTTTTAAACACAACTAACTAATTTAAAAAATTACTGTTAACCTATAAAAAAATGTGTAGATACATTTATTATTATTCGCATAGATAAAACATGTATATAATTTTTATGTATCATAGAGCTTAAGGTGGTTATATAGTAAATTCTGGGTATGGAAAAAAGCTGA
This sequence comes from Hydra vulgaris, assembly GCF_022113875.1. NCBI lineage: Eukaryota > Metazoa > Cnidaria > Hydrozoa > Anthoathecata > Hydridae > Hydra > Hydra vulgaris. Next base: position 16,224,906 of record NC_061163.1, on the reverse strand, counting down.
GAAAATGCTGAGTCCCCATATAAAAGTGTCATTTAATTTTTATTTCACCATATTAAATTATCTTTAGGAGAACTTTGCTTTCAAGGCAAAGTTCTGCCAAAGATATTTTAAATTACTTACTCTTTTCACACACCGAAATTAGTTTCAAGGCAGCCTTGAAACTGATTTTGATGTGTGAAAAGAGTAAGCAATAAAAAATATATACAATAAATAACACAATAAATGATTATACAATTATTTAAAAAAATCAGCAGTATTGTTAGTAACAAATGACTATTTTAAAAAAGTAAAACTTTTTAATGAAAGTTCTTATAAAATATTTCATTATTATGAATAAAAAAACAAGTATACTGAATGCTCACTGGCTAACACCGGCGAATTGCCCTCCCCCGCCTTAAACTATGTAACGGAAATGGAAATACATACCTCCACTGCACGATAAAATAGGGTTTCTGGTCATAAATATTTTTTAATGAAATTTGGCAGCCACATAGAAAATAGATTTATACAGTTGCCTGGAAAATTTAAAAAGTGTACCAACATACCTTCAATATTAATGCACCTCCGAAACAGAAATAAAATTTTAAAAATGAATAAAAATCACTGGTAATTGTAAAAAAACAACAGAATTTATAACAAGAAGTAACAGTAACAGTAGCAGAAACAGTTTAATAAAGTGTAACAGTAACAGTAACAGTAAAAAAGGTGGAAATTGAACCTCCACTGGATCGAAAACTACGTTATGTGGTCATGAATATTTTTAAATTATATTTTGCAGGCACATAGAAAATTGATTTATACAGTTGACGTGAAAATTTCAAAAATGTACCAACATGCCTTCCATTCTTGGAGTCGGAGGTCACGTGACAAATTGGATTTTTATAGCTACCATTATGGATTAGGGAAAACAAACTGTTAAAGCGCCGTAAAAACAAGATTTGTTTAGCTAATTTGCAAGATTGTTTAGCTAATTTTGCAAATTTAAACTTATTCAAATTAATTTACAAATGCTAATCATTCAAAAGTATTTATTTTAAATAAGTTTTATGATTTTCTGTTTTATTTATAAGTTACATTCTGTTTTATTTATAAGTTACATTACATTTTACCCTGTAAAAAAAGCCGTTAATTTTATTTTTTAAGTTTATTATGAAAAAATATTTTAAATAAAATGAAACAAATAAACTACTTTAAATCCAAAACAAAAAATAAAAATTGAAAGTACAAAAAGAAAACATCCTATAAACTACTTTTATTATTCCTGTTTGTATATATTTTTTTCTATTTAAAATTCATGTATTTTTCTTTAACTGATAAAATTTTTTATAAACTGATTAAAATAAAAATGTTTTAAGACATAAAAGTGTAGACATAAGATATATAAAAATGTAACAAATGAAATAAAACATAAAACTTTAATTGTAAAATGTTTTATAAAAGACTTATTTTTTTAAAAGTATCCAATTATAGCAAGTTATTTGTTTACACTTTTTTATGGTTCAAAATACGCATCTACAATTGATACACTAAGCCTACAATGATAAAATTAAAAAGAATTCCATGAAAAAGACATAGATGATTAGCTATTTGATAGAACCTTCTTGTTTTTTCCTTACTAGCCTATCTGTAACTATTCCAAAAATATAACCATAATGATTTACTTTAAAATCTTAAAACTTTCTAATAAGTTTTAGGAAGTAAATTTGCAGTGGACCTTTATAGTTTCACTGTTGATGGGATTTTGCTCAACAGTTACTAAGTGGACCTTAAGAGGCAATCGCTATAAGTGGCCAGCCAATAAATTTTTAACATGTGATTTTTTTAGTATTACTTTTGGCTATATGCTGTAATATATTTCTTGTACTGACTGTAACATTTTGCTCTTGTTAATGAGATTCTATAAAGATTTCAAAGCATGTTAGTGTAAGAAACTTAGTCTTGAAAACAGGTGTTAATGATTTATAAATATCAGTTCTGACTTGCATTTTTATCGGAAACTTTAGTTTAAAATACATAATAACAACCCACTTCCAAATAGCTTATTGCTAACTTACTGATGTTACATATATAAGCAAGCATTTTAAAGTAGGTTTTAGTTTAATTTTATCAAAGTCAACAATATATTTGATCATTTAAGGCTAACTTGTAACAATAATTTTTTCATCTTCACTTAAATAATCCATCATTACTAACAAATTTTTTTCAGTATCTAAACTGTAAATAGAGCACATATGTTCTCATCTCCAAATTCTAACTTTAGTCTTTCACATATTACTTTTAAACTATCCATTTCCTTACAAAAACCTTTTCTTTCTAACTGTGTAACTGGAGTTAGTGATGATATTAAAGACTGTGCAGTTATGAGGTGTAATGTTGTTTCGAGGAGTTTATGAGTTTTAGAAGCATAAAAAATCTGTTGGTTCACCTTCCGACTTATTTTTTGCATTGAAATCATTTTATAATTCCATCGTTATTGTTAAAGCTAAAAATTATTAGGTGAAAAAATTATTATTTGATGCAATTTTAATATTAATTCTTGTGATATATTGATTTTAATTTATAAAAAAAATAAAGTTAAAATAAAAAACAAAAACCAACATTTCAAAAGAATATTTACTATAATCTAAATAAATTAAAATTATCAAGGAATTGCTAATTTTATACAATTTAACATAAAATCCTTGTATTTAAATAGTTTTAATATAATTACAACTTTAATTTAGTAAAGCAAATTAAATACAGTATATCATAATAATATATTATTATGATATACTGTTATATAACTGTTACATATTGTTGTTATTATTAACAGCAATATATAATAGTTCATATATTTTTTATATAACTTTTATGTAGATTTTATCTGTTCTTTTCTTTATTTTTTTTATTTAGTGACCAAAAAACTATAAAGTATGTGTAGTGAAAAAAATATACACTTAACAATCATTAAACTATGTTGTATAATTGTGGAGTGTATTAGAGTATAAATGTCTAGTGTGTAGAGGAAAAAGTATAAAATTTAAATCATTAAACTATGTTGTATAAACCTAACTTGTTAAGTAACTATTTTAGCATTATGATATATCTGTCAAGCCCGTATATTTAAAAGAAGATGTTTGTTTTTTAAATTTGTTTTTGTCCATATTACTTTATTTACCTTATACTACTGTTATTTTTACTTAACGAATTTTTTTAATAATTAAAAAAAAAAAAAAAAATTATTACAAAAATTCCTTATTTACTATTTTGATAAATTACTAAAACTAAAACCCACCAGAAAATATTGTTGTGAACAGATATAATGATTATTTTGGGAGACTATAAATTTGATTTGATAACTAGTAATTATCAAATCAAAATTATCACAAAGTATAATATTTTCTGTATACTAATAATAACAATAATAACAGTAACAATAACAATTTACAGAGTTGAAATTTTACATACTAAAGAAGCATGTTCCATATGAAGATATTAGTTAAACTACTCCATATTTGTCAACATGCGCACGATTTATTACCTTTAACTTCTAATACCTTCATATAGAAGTATCTAAAAAATTTAACTCTGTGAAATATTATTATTTGAAACAAGAAAACACAGCAACTTTGAGGATTATTCATGTATATGAATAATTCCTCAAAATTCCCGACTTGATAAAATTATTTGTTTTCCCTAATCCATAATGGTAGACTTATTTTCCGATATTTGTGACGTAGCTCCGACCCGAAGGATATGAATGCACTTCCAGAAAAGGAACGAAATTTTAAATAGCAATAAAATAACTGAAAAATT
>NC_061163.1:16168611-16218611 GCF_022113875.1 Hydra vulgaris | reverse complement strand
TCAAAAAGATGATTGGAACATTAAATTAAATGTAAACTTAAAACTGAGTTCAAGTGTGTAAAAGTTAGTATATATTAGTCATCAGTTTTACAGTTTGAAGAAAGTGTATCAATGCCTTCAAAAAAAAGAACAACTCAAATCTTAAACATTAATAAACAGAGAGCAATAAAAACTGGTGGGAGAAACAGTATAAATAAAAGTATAATGCTTGTAGAAAAAGTCACAGACAAAAACGATTACATTACATAACTCATTGTTTAAACCAACAGTTGTATTTACTTTACATTAAGCCCGACAATAGAATATCAATGACAGAGTTAAACATATTGCTGAGCACCTTACTAATCTCATATTTCTCTTCAAAAATGGATTTTTTTAGTAGTAAAGCCACAGGTTTCTTACCATAGTTGTATTGCATTCGTAATCTTAATTCCAATGCTTTGCCACAAACTACTAAACTTAAAATCTAATGGGTATGGAGTTGATGTAGAATTAATTTTTATTGCATTTATTAATCCATTCTGGTGTTATTTATTCATGTTTAGGAAACAATTAAAACAAAAATTTGTGTTTTATTGTGTTTAACAATTTAGCACCCAGTCAATGCTATTGTTAGGAAAAAAATAAATCCTATATTTATTGTTGTATTTTTAATTTAAAGTATTTTTGTGTTGTTTTTTTCAAAAATTTTGACAGACAAAGGGAGGCTAGGAATGTAAAGTTTGTGTCTTACAAAATTCAAAAGGAGTGTTTTAAGCCACATAGAGTAATTTTATTAAGAAATGAGGAGGGGGTTGTGTGCGAGGCGAAATGTTTATTTAAATTTCTAAAGTATATTGTAAAAATTAGCATCAGTTTGAAATAAATTATTGAGTTTGATTGTCTCTGATTTCTTATCTTCTCTGATTTCTACCTTCCTTCAATTTTCTCTTTCCCCCTTTTTTTTAGCTGATTTTTAGATTTCTATTCAGGCAGCAGATGCAAATCATGCTTGCAACGTGGGGGTCGCTGGGTGCGATCGACCTCTCTTTTGTAACCAAACGTTTTTTATTTTACGCAAGTTTTATTATAAAAAGCGAGCCATCTATAAATTTGCTATTCCGAACTGGCTTATTTATTTCAAAAATGACTCCCCCATCCTAAAAGGTTTCACGATTGGGGCCTGCAAATAAATAAATGGTTGAGGCCATTTCCCATTTTGGCTCCCTAAATAGCTATACTTTTAATAGGAAGTTTTATTTCTCATATAGCTCAATAAAGCAATGCAATAATTTGAAAAATTTATGTGGAACCACTATCAAATGGGGTTTACTGATGTTGATATTAAATTAGCGCTTGCTATAATCGTAAGATAACTTTCTGTTTTAATCATTTATAACCGGCTAATCGTGTTTCTTAGGATCCTAAGACATTTAATTAGTAGAGTTATGCTTCCTGATATGCTGATGATGCGGTAGTGGTGTAGTGGTAGAGCGCTCGCTTCATAAGCGAGAGGTTCGTTCAAACAAGTTGAGCGCGGTACATAGTACCGCGCTCAACTTGTTGCTCTCCGCAGCGGCCTTGTTCGTCAAGGTTCGTGTTTCGGAGTTATAGAGTTGAGAGAGGGTTATAACAACAACAAAAGCCTCGTCTGTAGTGGCCTTCTCGGCCTTGAGGAGGTGAATTAACAAAATATACATATATATATATATATATATATATATATATATATATATATATATATATATATATATATATATATATATATATATATATATATATATATTATTTATATAGAATGTTATTTTTACTCTTTTTGTCATACGTCATTTCACTCAAATGCTTTCTTTAAAAGTTTTTAAAATTGTTATGGAAATTAAATGAAAGTCTTATTACAGAAATGATTTTAAACTAACAATTTTTTTTATTGATTATTTCTTAGAGTTCATTTTAGAACCGCTTTTGTCAGGGGCGCACAGAAACTTCATGATGTCCCAAATAGATAATTAAAATTTTACTGGATACCCCCACCCTACCTTCACCAAATAAAAAATAAAAATAACAAAGTAATTCTAGAATTTATCGTTAAATGATGATGGACCCAGATCCCCCACCCTCTGTGCGCCCCTGGCATTTGTTTTTGTACTTCGAGAACAACTAATATTTTAAACTAAACTTTATATGCTGACGACAAGTTTATTTTATTCCTATAGTGATTTTAATCACTACTTAATTACTATTTAAAGTAAATTCATGGTTTACAAATAAAATTTACAAATAAATAAATTTTTAAAATAATATTTGGTCTACAAATCAATTTTCAGTTAAGTCAAGTTATGCTTTTCAGTTATTTTTTTCTTGTTATTGTTTTATTTTTTACTAATAAAAACTAATTTAATAGGATAGTGGATTTAATATTCTTTCATATTTTATAAATATGTGTCAAAAGAAAATTTTTAATATATATTTATTTTTTATTCATCTTATTATCATCTAGTAATAAATTGCAAGAAGCACAAAAATAATCGGAGTCATCAGATATGCTTTCCGTAATATCGATCAAACATATCGAGTGATACCGCTCACCGCATTTCAAACATTGAACCATTTTTCCTTCAGCAGGCATTCGACAAGTACAGAAAATTTCTGTAACCTCAATGCGGCTAACACCACCATTTTCTATACATATACTTTCTGTAGGAAACATGGGGAGATCTTGTTCTTCAAGGCTTTTAAATAAGTGAACCCTCATTTCGTTTTGTTGAAAGACACAATGATCTGGCTGTATCTGATAAGTTAGAGCTGTAGCAAACGCAACAGCAAATAAGCCACAATCATTGCCTCCTTTCTGCTGTTGAACACTCATAATTTTAATTGTAATATTTTTTTCGCGAGTAGCCAAAATAGCAGCCACCTGTTTTTTGCTATGATTACTCAAAGAATGCAACATACTATTATAAATAAAAACTTCGTTTGCTTTTTGCGCCCCAATATTGCTAACGGTAAACCAGTGTCCGTAGCCATCATGAAGCACTTGTATAAAGTTCTTACCCATAGCAAAAAACTTCATATTTATTCCCAAGATTGGATCTTGAAATCCAGAAATTAACGACTGTTTATGCAAAATTTTCTGAGATGCAAAAATGATGGTATCTGTTAACCACTCTGTCTTACTAATGAGAATATCTCTTTCTCCAGATGTCAACTGATATAAATTATTTTTTATCCACAACACCTTTTTATTGCTTTGTTCAAAAGCCTTACTTGACATTATCACGGAAGCATGTTTAATGACAGGGCTGGAAGTTATATCAGAAAAGTCATTTTTATAGTTACTAGTATAAAGGCTCATTGTGGAATTTAGAAGAGAACTCTGGTCTGAAACAACTTCTTTAATAAAACTTCTATTTTATGGTTTGATGTGAGAGCCATTTACCCTTTTCTCGTTCATGGTGGCTAACTCTTGCAAGAGGTAAGACCCTTTACCTAAATTCTTCAAAATATGAAAGGGTCCGAGCCATCGGAAATCTAACTTGCCTTCTTTCCTTTTTTTTCGTGTAAAGTCTTTAACAAGAACTTCAGCATCGATTGCAAAAACAGATGGATTGGCATGCCTCTTATCATAATCTTTTTTCTGCTTTTCTTGCGCTTTTTCAATATTTTGCTTGGCCTTTTCTAGTATACTTGATCTAAAATAACAAATATTAATTTAAAACTTCATAATTCATTTAAAAAACATTTTAGAAATCATATTTTATGAAACCAGCAAATGTTTTTGCTTTAACCATCTTCACCTTGATTCAATTATTTTGTTCATAAAAGTTTGGTTGCACTCAGGTCTTGAGCTAAAATCACTTAGTAAAGATTGAGGTGATTCATTAGCAACTTCAAGTTCTATGGGAAGTATAGGCTTCCTACCAAACATTAGCTCAAAGGGAGTGTATTTTGTTGACTCTTGCCGTTAAGTGTTATACGCAAAAGTACAAGCATCTAAGTTGGAATCCCATGTTGTGTGTTTGTCACTGCAAAACTTTACCAGCATTAATTGAATGGTTTGGTTAAATCGCTCATCTAAACCGTTTGCCTAAAGTATAAGATGCACAAATTAAAAACCTAACAACTGTTGCTTTAGAATTCCTTTAAAAATTTTCAACCTGTGGATGATATGCTGTGGTAAAATGATGCTTGACAATAAGCAATGTCATTAATTCCTCGTTCACCTGGTTGGAAAACTCTGCACCCTGATCAGAAGTAAGAACTCTTGGTATACCCATTTGCATAAAAACCTAAAAAATATAAAATTTTTAACATCAAGCAAAAATAAATTCAATATCATTAGATTAATAATATAGGAATTTACTTTAACCAAGGCTGTTGCAACACTACTCCCATGTTTAGACTTTAGTGGAAGTGCTGCTACCCACTTAGTGCAATAATCTGAGATAGTTAAAATATAATTATTTCCAGCAGATGTTTCGGGTAGCGGTCCAATCAAGTCAATGCCAATGTGAAACCATGGTGATTGAACTTTGATAGAATGTAGCTCAGGGTGTGTTTTATCAAACCTTTGTGTATTTGTATGTTGGCACTTTTCACAAAACAAAACCTAAGAAAATTTAAATGCTACATAACACTTAACATAAATTTAACACATGCTTTCCAATATGTGGTATCCAATAATAAACATATTAAACAAATATAAAGTAAAAATTATCTTCTGGATTTAAAATATGTTTGTTGTGATTTCGAAAAAAATAAAAATATTTTTTTTACTAGACTTCTTCAGACTTAAAACGCTAAAAAGAATATGACTAAGAAAAAAGAATATGACTAAGAAAAAAGAATATGACTAAGCTGCGATATACTGTTTATGATACAAAATCATACATAAAAAATTTACTTCTGAAATGTCTATTTTTAACAAAAAAAGATCATGGTCTCAAGACACCAGAATTACTAAAAAAATGAACGAAATTTGTCTATAAAAAGTATGTTTTTTAACAGAGCTTGAGGTTTTTACACACAAACTAAATGTAAATAAAATAAAAAATAATTATTCATACAAAGTTTTTTATATCTTGAAAAATTCCAGGCCAGTAAAAGCGTTCTGAAACCTTGTAGAAAGTACGTGTTCTTCCAAGGTGACCAGAAATAGGTTCACTATGACAAGAACTAATAATTTGCTTTCTATGCTCTTTGCTAAAAATTATCTCTACCCATAAACCCTTCTTAGTCAAGTATTTCAATTTATTACCTTCCATTCTAAACCTAAAAAAAACTTAAAATATAAGTTTTACAACTTCCAATACATTTTAATACAAATAAAATTAGAAAAAAAAAGCACAAAAGTTATTTCTTAAAAAACATTTAATTGTTAAACTAGTATTGATACATTTAAAAAGTATATACACTATAAAATATGACTATACCTGTTTGCTTTTCTTCGAATAATTCTCTTAGCATTAGCAGTGCAATTATTGGGATAAACCCCTTTATTTATGTAATTACTAACATCAAGAAACTCTTGTTCTCCTTTTTCATCATTTCCTACATCCATTCTATTTTAAGAAACTAAAAAAAATTAATATTTAGTATAATTATATATAATAATTATATATAATATTGAATAAGTTATTTAAATGGTAATTTTAATATACATAATATTAATGATGCATAACAATGATGAAAATGAAATAACCAACAGCAACAATTTTATAACAATAAGATAATTTTATAATAATGACAAATCAGTATTCATTTTTAAACAACAACTTAATATTTACTTGCACCGAATGACTTGTAAAATGATTCATTATTTATAAGGGCATCAAGAAATAAATGAAAGCATAGCAATATTGTCTACTTTATGACACCATGTCCCCACCACACAAATGCATATACAGCATTTGTATTTTTGTTTTAAAGGTAAGTTTTAATTTGTGTGGTTTCAAATAAATGGTACAAAAGCCTTACTATAGAAAAATTATACACTATTTTTGATAGCACTTTGTTGAAAGTAGTTCAAAGCTAAAACCGAGAAATAAATTATTATATTATCATTTTGATTTAACAAAAGCTATTAATGCTATTAAGAAAATGCAATAAAATAATAGCACAAAATAAGATATTACCTAATAGTTGAATCTTGTTCTGTAATTTTAACTGTAAATAAAACTATTCCTACCTTAATTCAGTTGAATTCAACATTTTCCCTAACTGTTGGCTAATGATTAATAAAGTAAACTTAAATTCATGAAAGTTTACTATTTTAAAACCATATTTCAACAGTGGGCAAACTAAAATAAAATAATAACAAAATTAGAACTAGTGAAATGAAAAAAAAAAGGACTTACTTTTTTAATAACTAAATAATATATAAAGTACAACAAAATTAAAACTTTTCTTTGAAAACTATAACAGGTTCTTGTTAACAAAATCTTCACACTTTGATGGTATGTGCCCACGCATACTGTATGGGTACCAGATGCTCCTATTGTAAAACACTATTTTGGACAATATGAGCAAAAGTTAGAAAAACAAGTCTTTATACCAGGATAACTAGTTTTAAACTTAGCATACAGTTCTTTTAGATTTGAGAGAACTAATAGAAATTACATTATTAGAAATTCCCAAATAATTTGAAATCCTTTAATTTTTTTTTTTATGAATGGGTCTGTCTCGAATAGACACTGATTTTATCAGAGAACAACCCAACATCCTGAAAGTTTTATTTGCAATTTCAGAACTAGTCGGTTCTGAAGTTCAATATATGATGTATTGCTTTTATCATTGATTCAATATTTATGTTTTTAATAGTTTTATTATTCTTACAACAAGTTCTACAGAGTTTTTGACCCGGGCATAACTTCATTCTTAAAGTAGTTTCTTCATTGATTGACTAAAGAGATTCTAAAAAAAAAAACAAAAAAAAAAACAATATATACAATTATTACAATTCTTATCAAAAATATAAAACTTTGTATAAACATAAAACTTGTTAAACACGTCCATTACATTTTTTATTTTCATTAACATAAAGCAATGAAAAAATAAAATAACTAAATAATTTTTAACTTTAAAAATTACCCTGCATACTCTCCCTATTATTTTTTTTTACTATTATTATTATTATCAATATTATTTATTAATAAATATTTAATTATTATTTATTAATAAAAAAAGTTATTAATAAAGATAATGTATTTACGTGTACAAAAAATTTGCAAGTGATAAGATCACAAAAATTTTAGGAAATCCTTTTTCAATAAAAAAGATTTCCTAAAATTTTTGTTATCTGTAATTATACTTTATAAAAATTATACAAAATTTTTTTATATATAATCTTTTTTACAAATATAATTAGAATTTAATTTCACTTACTAGTAAGGATTAAATGTAATAATGATTTCCTATATGTTTCTATAAAAGCAATCATTTAGGAACTCATAATAATAACAGTAAGACTTAAGATATGACAACTCACATGACTTAAGATATTTTAGTAAATTCTATGTACAGAGTATATATACTATAAGAAAGCAGATTTAACTAAAATTTACTTAGTCACTCAGTAAATTGTTGTTATCATAAGTACTGTTATATATACTTTGTATATATACTAAGTGTATATAAGTAGAATTAAAATAAATATAATTAGGATTATATATAAAAAGACTTTCCTAAATACTTCTATCAAAGCAAATATTTAAGAACTTATAAAACAATAATTCTAAAAATAAGAACTATATATTGATATAAGAATGGTACCCAGCATGAAACTTTTAAACGGATCAAACAGTATTTTGATAATAAGAATCTTATTTTCAACATACTGTTTGATCAATTTAAAATTTTCAAATACATTAGACTGATGTTAATGAAAATTTACTTAGTTACTAAATAAATTAAAAATTATGTATGTAAACTATTTCAATTTCTAATGATAATCATTTGTAATTTAAATAATTTACATACATAATTTTCATTTACTTAGAATAAGTTACTTAAACTAATAAAAGTCTCATAGTTAAATAAATTCTAAAATAAATTAGGCAAAATCTGAATTTTGCAGAAACTTTTTGTTAAAACATAAAGAAAAAACAAACTGAACTGTTACAGTGCAATATCTACTGTTATTGCACTTCGCAACTGTTAACACCTTAACACCAGTTGTTACATCTATACCTTATTATTATTTATTATAGACTTAGTTACTAAGTCTTTGTAACTAAGTAATTAGAATTAAAATCAATATAATTAGGATTATTTATAAAAAGGATTTACTAATTCAATAAGGAAATCTTTTTTATATATAATCTTAATTATACTTATTTTATTCTATTCTGCTGCTATTATTAGTTACTAAATATTTGCTTTGATAGAAACAATTGTTTCTAATAAAACAAATATTTGTATATAACAACACACCTAAGAATAAGAAATAAGATAAAAGTAATTTTAACTACATATAAAATGTACTATCTTTATTTTTCTTTAATTGAAAATGTCCGCTATCTTTTTATACATTGTTTTTACTTTAAAATTTAACTTTACTTAAAGCGGACTACTTACTCCGATATAGGACAATCTACTCCGGAGTAAAATGTCCTATCGGACAGTTTACTCCGGCGGACCATTTACTCTGTGACAGGGCGTTATTTATTTTAGCGTTTTGGTTTTTTTGTAGTAATTTTACAAAATAAACCGACATATATCCGACACTTTAGCTTGCCAACTTCTTTCAGTAAACATTTTATTACCTGCAAAACACCAACTTTTGGAAAATATAAATGGATTTTATTTTAACTATTTTCGGAGCATACTTCAATCGCAGCAAAAAGATAGGAAATAATAATAATAATAACACACCAAACTTCTAAAATACAAAAAATAAGAAATCTTTAGTAATAAATATGTTAAAAAAGAAAATAAATAAATAAAAAGTAAAAAGATATTGAATTATTTTTCTGTTATCAGTTAGTTTTCTACAATTAGTTCTTCCACTCAGTGCTTAAAATGTTCTAAACGTAATTTTTAGTACAACGACTTCTTTTATTAAAAAATCTCCACGTTCAAAAATTATAAAAGTTTAAACATTCATTAGATAAAGTTTAAATAAAAATTTTAAATTTATTTTAACTACGATAAACAAAAGGTGAGGCATTATTAATGATTCACGTGCTCATTCACGTGATTCAAAATTTAAAAGATTTAAAAATATGATTTTTTTTAATTGAAAGAAAATAAAATTAATTTTGACACATGCTTTTTGAATTGAAAAGAAAACCTACCTCAAAATGCGATGTTTTTAAAAACCTAATAATGGCAATTAAAAGCAATTTGATTCACTTGACGTTTAGTCAAAGTACATATGTTTAGATTTCTTTAAAATAATTACCTAGAATAAAATCCTTATAGTTTAGAATATAGTTTTATTATATAACACTTATTTGTATGTAATAACTTATTACTAACAAAGTAATTAATCTTAGTAATAATAAGTTTTTTTCACCCTTTACGAAAATAAGTTGTACCGCACGACCATATTACACCACGGTATTACAGTAGCTGTAAGATTAATAGAAGTTTCTACTAGTTAAAGGTCATACCAAATTTCTCATTCTTAGATCAAACTATACATTGTTTCACTGCACACTAGAATTAGATTTCACTAATCTCTTAAGAGTTTAAATTTAACGATTATATCTCATATTTGACGGAAATTAAAAACTGATTTCTCTGACAGCTTTTGTATTATTCTACCATCGTCATAACTTTTTAAATACCATTGTCAAAACTTTTTAAAGTCTCCAATTAATAAGAAATTATGCAAAAAAAATGATATTTTCAAGAAGTGTACGAATAGAGATTTGTAATGGTACGACTGGACAGAAAACGAAATAATGATGCAGCAAATTTTGAACTACCGACAAATAAACTGAGAGAAGTTTCAGTCCATAAGCGAAGTGATTTACTTAAAAAATGTTTTAAAACAATAAAAAAAGAAATCTCATTGCTAATAGCTAAAAGAGCTATTTAAAAAATGTAAATTTACAATTTTTTTTAAAAAGAAGACTTTGACACGCATCGCTAATTTTATTTTAAAAGTATCATTCGCTCTTTTGAAATCATTCGCTCTTTTGCGCTGGGATTTTTATTAAATTTTAATTAAAATGCTTATTAATTTTTGGTTTACTCTGCGAGGGAAATCTTTTAATCTTTTTGGCTTTGTTTGTTAACTAAATATAACGTTCCGTAATTTATGGACAACAAATTTACTGTTTATATATACTTGTTACTGTTTCATTTGATAGTAATAAACAGAAAAAATTTTATAAATTGTATTTTCGGAAACTAATTATCCGGAAAATATAAAAAGTTTAAAAAATATCCGGAATTCCGGAAATATCCGGAAAAAGATAATTTCTGGTCTCACTTCTTGGATATCAAGACTAAAACCAAAAACCAAACTAAAGCAATAGCTACTACAACTAAACTAAGTTTATGGCTTGTACAATGAACAAAAACAGCATTATGATTAAGAGCTTTTATTCAAGAAGCAACTCCATTATATTCACCTCCCATAAATCCTGTACCATCATAACCTTGGCCTCTACAATTTTGAATATCAAGTCCAAAAAGTCTCTTGAAATGTATTAAGTAATTATAGAAAGTAATTTAGAGATAGACTAAGACCAAATTTACCAGTCTTGCAACAAATAAATAGTAGGAAATCCACACAAATCTCAATATTTGCATTTACATATCTTAAAAAAAGTGACATTTGTTTAGTATTTGAACAGTCAACTGCTTTATCACAAAGAATTTAAATAAAAAATTTGAATGCTTAACATTTTTTATTATAGTTACCTCAATTGTTTTCCCAAAAAATCAATAAGTTGGTTTTGGGTAGTTTTTGATATAAAGGTCGCATTTTTTGGACTTGAAAATTGATGATTAGCTAATATTTGATCACTAGCCTCAACTCAAATATTTAAAAGCTGTATGAAGTTACATCTTCCAACCAAGAAATGTTATTGTTTTAATTATGGGAACAATTTTTTTCAGTTATCAGAAAAATATCTAAACATAAATTATTTAAATCAACCTCAATAACTTTTCGGGTTGCAACGTAAACGTAATGCATTGTAAAACACAACTTTTGTCGTGTTTTTTAAAATCATGCACAGCATTACCCCATTCTTGACAAAGCTGGAAAACTAAATTTAGTATTCCAGACTTATTTGGAATACTAGCACATAGCAAAGTAAAAGGAAAACACTAAGCTCAATCTTATTTTTTAGAATAAGCTAAGCAAAAATAGTGGCCTAGTCATTCAATTTTAAGTGATTTTTTGTATTAATGTCTATTAAATATCTAGACTACCATGGGTTAGATATGTTGAAACACCATATAAAGTATTTGAGTCTTTATATAAAGGAATATTAACTGAGTTGGAATCTAATCACTCAAATATTTTAAAATCTACAGAAAGTTTAAAAGACAACTCTATAACAGCATTGTCTTTTTTAAAGTTAATTTTAGATTGGATTTTGACATGTTTTGCAAAAATTAACTTTTTCTGTAAAAGAATCATCAGAGAATTGCTTTTTATTTGTTTTATTTTTAGAACTAATAAAGTGGAAAGGATAAGTAAAAATAAATAAAAAAAGTATATAAAACAAGATCAGTTTATTTTATTTTCTAGCTAGAAATATATAACATCATTAACTTTAGTAATAGAGTTTTACCTTAAAGCACCATAATCTTTACTATCGTCTGTCTTCCGGATAAAACAATCCATTTCAGAATTTTCAAGACTGACTCTATGGCTGCACTGGACACTTGTTATTTAAAATTTTCAACTCTTCAGTTAACTGATTTTTACATTTGCGAATATTTTGCAAATATCTAGCCTTAATTGCATTTGAAACTAAAAAATGCATCTTTGTTTCAAAACTTTAATTTACTAGCAAAGTTCTACGACATAACTTACGCGCAAAGTACGTGTACCAAGTTGCGTATCAGAATTTTGAAAATTTTGAACGATTTGGAGCAACTGATGCAATTGTTTTAAACTTTATACAAAATTGATTGGTTATTAAAAACATTCTCCAATCATATTTGAAACATTTTTGCCGAAAGGTTTGTAGCAACTGGTAATAATTTTTTTCGAGTTTAAAATAAGTTCTATAGAACTTATTTTAAACTCGTTTAAAATAAGTATTGTTATGTTATTTTATATATTAAATGTTATTATTTTATATATTAAATGTTATTATATGTTATGTTATTTAATGTATTAAATGTTATGTTAAATTAAATGTATTATATGTTATGTTATTTTATATATTAAATGTTATTATATATAAATGTATATGTTATTTTAAAAAATTAAAATCTGATATTCTTAAAAAATGTAGATCTACATTTTTTAAGAATATCAGATTTTAATTTTTTACTTTAACTTTTTATTATTAAAAAAAGTGAAAAAGAGACACACTTAAATTTAGCGGTGCAAAAGGACTGCTGCACGCGCATTAGTGGCGACACCCTAGATCCGCCCCTGTAATATATATATATATATATATATATATATATATATATATATATATATATATATATATATATATATATATATATATATATATATATATATATATATATATATATATATATATATATATATATATATATATATATATATATATATATATATATATATATATATATATATATATTTATATATATATATATATATATATATATATATATATATATTTATATATATATATATATATATATATATATATATATATATATATATATATATATATATATATATATACAGGGCCGGCGCGAGTAGGTGTCATGTGGGGGGGTGCCATTAGTGCACGCGCATTAGTGGCGACACCCTAGATCCGCCCCTGTAATATATATATATATATATATATATATATATATATATATATATATATATATATATATATATATATATATATATATATTTATATATATATATATATATATATATATATATATATTTATATTTATATATATATATATAAAAAAAAAAAAAAAAAAAAAAAAAAAGGTCCTCGTTTTCCAAAATTTGCCGACTGTCATGACGACATTTGCCGACTGTCTAACCTATATCGAAAGGGAGTCCACATTTGCCGACTAACTACGTCCAATTTGCCGACTAAGTTTCACATTTGCCGACTAAAGGTCCAGTTTGCCGACTGAAAATCATTGATGGGGGGGGGGGGGTGTTACACCCCCCTATCGCGCCGGCCTTGTATAATATATATATATATATATATATATATATATATATATATATATATATATATATATATATATATATATATATATATATATTTATAGGGGGCCTTCATATAAAAAAAGTTATACTCTCAATAATATTTATACTATAAAACTCTTTTCCGCAAAAAAAACATTCTTTTGCGGGGGGGGGGGGGGGGCAAATTTTGAAGTTCCGCCACTGTTGCATATGGTTGTAAAACTGGATAAAAGAGTTCTTTAGAAGATAAAAAAATTGCTTTTTTTCGTTTTCCGTTAAAAAATCAACAGTTACTGAATTATTGGGTTCATTTTGTTATTCGTACTGATTGGGTGCCTTCACCAAACTCCGTTTTGTGTGAAAAGCATTTTAATGAAAATGAAATAATGAAAAGTTTATCATCCGTGGTAAAAAATGCAGGTTAAATTGGAATCTAGATCCTATTCCAGAAATTTTCTCCAGTGATTGCTTAAAACGTCCTTCCACATTACCATCGCCTATTGCTTTGAGAAGACCACCTAAAAGTCGTATTTTTCAAGAAGATAAGCTTTGTTCTTTTTCTAAAAATGATAAAGTTACTGAATGGGCCATGCTAAGTATTAAACATTCACCAGAAGGTTTCCAATTTAAAAAACATGTCAATTGTGTAGTTTATTATAATTTAATATTTGATCCTATAAAATTTTTTCCATCAATTCTTGAATCAATAAAATTTATAATTGCTTATGCGTAGCTTTGCAATATAAAGGAAATAATGTTCCACTTCCTCCATGGTTATCTAAAGGTCGTAATTCTAAATTAACTAGTTTGAGTATGTTAGAAAATCTTGCAGCGTACATAAAAAATGCCGCTTCTTCTAATAGAAATATACTTCTTGATGAAATAAATAGTCGAACATACTATAAGCCAAGGGTCAACCACAATATTCTGCTGATATGATTAGACATGCTTTATTATTAAGATATACATCTAAACAAGCATATGAAATTTTCTTCAATTTCTTTGTTAAATAAAATAAAACAAGGTGGAGTTGATGCAATAAAGGCTGTTAAAACACTTCGTGAGAAAGGTTCAATAAATGAAGAGGTAATATTAATTGTAGATGAATTTTATCTTCAGGAACAAGCACAATATTGTAGTGGTATTTATGTGGGTGCAGATGATACAGGTACTTTGTACAAAGGAGTTGTTGTATTTATAATAGTTAGTTTAAAAAAATCAATTCCTTTCATTATTAAAGCGATACCTGAAGTTAACATAAGTGGTAATTGGCTTTCAGATCAAATATCCGATTTTATTAGTTTTCTTTCGCTATCTGGTTTTAAAATTCGAGGTGCTGTTACCGATAATCATAAATCGAATGTAAGTGCATTTAGTTTGCTTCGTTTCAAATTTGGTAATCAATCAAATTTCTTTATTAATCATCCTGATAGTCCAAATACTAAAATATACTTATTTTATGATAGTGTTCATCTTGTTAAAAATATCAGAAATACTTTATTACACTGTAAAAAATTTGTCTTTCCATCCTTTACATTCAATATAAAAGATAATTCTAATAATTGTCCAGCTGGTTATATTACTTGGGTAGATTTTCATCATCTACATTCTAAAGATGAGAAACTTCAAGGCAATTTACGAAAAGCTCTAAAAATTTCATATCAGAGTCTTCACCCTGGTAACAAAAAGCAAAACGTTTCTCTTGCACTATCAATTTTTGATAAAAAAACAATTGCAGGTTTCAAGAGTTATTTTCCAGAACGTAAAGACATTTCTGGTTTTCTAACAATTTTTCACAAATGGTGGACTATTTCAAATTCTAAAGAGCGATTTAGCCCAAATAAACTTGGTAATGCGATTATTCTTAATGATGGTAAAACAACTTTTTTTCGACAATTAGCTAATTGGATTGAACTTTGGCAGAAATCTCCATATTTTACCTTATCACAACAAACATCATCGGCTTTCATCACAACTCTGCGTTCTCAAGCAATGCTTATAGATGACCTTATTGAAGAAGGCTATTTATATGTACGGCTTCATAGTGGCCCAATAGAGAGTAGATTTTTGCAATATTGACAGATGAGTGGTGGAAGATTTCTAGTTAGCTTACTAGAAGTTCAACATTCTGAAATTATTTTAGCATGTCGGTCTTTAATTAAGGAGAATATAAATTTTTGGGATGAAGATCTAAAAAACAACCACAATAACCCAATTAATAATGAATTACTGGCAATATTAGATTTAAACTCAAACGAGATATCTGAATCAACTCTATCACCTGAAACAGAAGAAGTTAGCAGGTTACATTGCTAAAAAATTAATCAAAAGAAGCAAATATAATTATTGCAAACCTTTGCCAGCTACAGATACATGCAATATAATTATTTGTCCACATTTACAAATACTTTTCAGAGGTAGTCTTACAGTACCATCACTTTCACTTAAAGATTTTACATGTGGATGTTTTGCAGTCTTAGATAACCTTTCAGATTTAATAACTAAACAAGGTGCTAATGTCAAAGACGTATCAAGCTTTGTTTTATCAAAATACTTTCCAACAGTTTGTTTTACCTGTGATATACACAAAAAATGGGGTTTTAATTTTGCTTCTAAAATCATAATTAATGTTTTATTTAAAAGTATGTTTTATTTAAAAGTTTTAAAAGTAGACAGGGAGAAAAATAACCCTATATATCTATATCTATATATCTATATTTATATCTATCTGTCTATCTATCTATATATATATATATATATATATATATATATATATATATATATATATATATATATATATATATATATATATATATATATATATATATATATATATATATATATATATATATATATATATATATATACATATATATATATATATATATATATATATATATATATATATATATATATATATATATATATATATATATATATATATATATATATATATATATATATATATAACAACAATTAAATTAGTAACAAGAAAATTTAATTTTTTTAACAATTTAAAAAGGGGTTCCTGGTACCATGGAAACCCCCCTAATAAAGTAATATATAATATAACATATACCATGTATATGTTATATTACGTATTACTTTATTACATAAATTGTAAATTATTCCCGCTTACTAAATTTAGTAATTTTCATCTATTTCTGATTAAATTTCTTATGCAAAAAAGGTTTCATATAAAAAAAGTTTTATAAAAGTTTTTTGTATACAAAAAACGGGCCAATCAGGGGCCGTATTCTCATTTCTCTGTTAAGCTTAACGAAGCGTTAGTAAAAAATTTCTTTTTAACTACATTAATAAAAAAGTTCTTTAAAAATATAAATTTTTAAAAATAAATGTTTTGTTTCAGTATTAGTTTTATTTTAAATAATTTAAATAAGGTTTTTGTCATTTCTTTACTTAGATATATTGTAATGAATTTTCAGACAAAAGCTCCGTTAAGCTTAACGGAGAGATGAGAATACGGCTGCAGAACGCAACAAACATTTCTTTTTTTAAAAGTCATCAATATAAAATTTGTCTTTTCTACGTCTTAATAAAGACGTACAACCGGTTGATGTCTTTTCGACCTCCTTTGTGAAGACGTCTTTTTAAAAGACGTCTTTTCCACGTCTTTATTTAAGCTAATTCTAAAAAGACATAAAAAGTCATAAAAAAGACGTCTTTTATTTGTCTAAATATATCTTTTTTCCCACTGTGCTGTTTATGGTTAATAAGAAATTTCAATAAAATTGTGTGGTGCAAACAAAAATTGAACTGTTGGAATATCAATATGACGTAGTTTCAAAGTTACATAGATTTAAACAGTGTTAGAATTATATTCTAAAAAAATTAACTAAAAGTGCAATAAAACATCATTTAAACAATTTCGTACTAAATTTTTTACTTTCTTATAATTATACCTTATATTACCTTATATATTTGGTTTTAAGCTGCCTGGCAGATTGTTTGGCTAATCCAAAATTGAGTTTGAGAACTTGGTCCGGCATAACTACCTCCATATAAAAAAGGAGGTGGATGTGCTGGGCCTTGTTCTAAAATGACACATGATTATTTTGACATTAACAGTAAACTCTGTAAACTCGTTGTATATGACATGCTTTGCATGATGCTAACTTCTTCTTAAACCTAAAACAACAAAATGATTAGTGCTACTTAGCAAAAAACAAAAAACTGTAACAAAAAAAAAACACATAAAAATCAATGTTTTATAAACTCTCTAAATTAAATAAAAAGATCAAACTCAAACTTATCAACTGAAACATTCAGTTAAATTATATAATTATTGCAAGTTTTGTCACATCCTGGATGCGATGAAGCGATCATGGCAAATATTTGTTTTAACAGCTCAGTTTGCTTAGACTTCCGTTATACTTCAAAATTTAACTAGATAAAAGTCTTATGTTAAATTTTTTTTTTTTTAATATAATATTATGAAATAATAAATGTACTGATTATATAAATTACATAATGTAATTATATATAATTATGTTATATTTACACTAATGTAGTAATAAATGGCTGATGATATAAATTACATTTTAATAATTACAATAATGTTTTCTTTATACTTACATAATAATAAATATAAAATACAAACAAAAAATATATATATATATATATATATATATATATATATATATATATATATATATATATATATATATATATATATATATATATATATATATATATATATATACCAAATCTATACTAATGATAATAGACTCGATACTAATGATAATAGTGATAAATATCAATGACATGATATGATAGTCAATGGTTTGAATGTTGTATAGTTGTTAATGTAATTAGTTTTTTTTTTTATTGAAGATACAAAAAATAAAATGGAAAACATTTAAAACGACTATATATAAACAAAAGCATTTATCTAAGTTTTTTTACTGCTTGTTTTATTTGTTTAAGACTCATTATAAAGAGTTTAAAAAAATTCATATTAAAAAAAGTATATATTTAACAAAAAGATTTCGAAGTATTGTACATTATATAGTCTTGCACGGTAGTCACAAAGTTTTTCCCATAAACTGTTTTTAAGATCGCGTTAATAAACCTTACAAGAAAATGTTAAAAACTTTAAAAAAATTTTTTTTTTTAAATGTTGTACTGCCTGCCCAAACCAAACCCTCAGTCGATGTAGCAGCACTCCCTTGCGAGTCAGGCTATTTGTCAGTCGATGTAGCAGCACTCCCTTGCGAGTCAGGCTATTTGTCAGTCGATGTAGCAGCACTTCCTTGCGAGTCAGGCTATTTGTCAGTCGATGTAGCAGCACTCCGTTGCGAGTAAGGCTATAAGATAGTCGATGTAGAAACACTCCCTTGTAGCAGCAGGCTATAAGATAGTCGATGTAGCGACACTTACGCATGTTTTAAAAATGTTTTTTAATAAAACAAAAGCAAAAACACCACAAATTAAAAAAAACTTTCTAGTCATTATTATTGCGGTTTTTTTAAAAAACAATAAAATTTAATGTACTTCCGAATTAATTTAATCGCTTTGACAATAAAATTCAGCTTAAGAGACAAGGTAAAAAAATTGTAGTCGAAAGAGACTTTTTTTTACCATAAAAGTCTTTTTCGTATACACTATAAGAATACATACATATATATATATATATATATATATATATATATATATAAATATATATATATATATATATATATATATATATATATATATATATATATATATATATATATATTTATATATATATATATTTATATATATATATATATATATATATATATATATATATATATATATATATATATATATATATATATATATATATATATATTCAAATAAATAACAATTTAAAAAAAAAAATTAACAATATCTTTCATCAATATCAATTGATATCATCAGGTAAAAAAAAAATATTACAATTTCTATATATAAACAACTTATTTGCATTAAAAATTTAATAGTTTTTTAATAGTTACCATAATTACATTTTATAAGATAAATATTTGCCATGAAGAAACTCTATCAATAATAGTAAAACAGTCATGATTTGTTGAGTTTTTGCATTTTTGCGTTGAAGTAAGATGTTTATAAATATAGGATGCTTTATCTGAATTAAAATGTTCTGAAACCCTTGTTGTGCAGTGTCTGGTGGTTTCACTAATGTATTCAGCATTACAGCTGGAACAAACAAATTTATAGACAACAAATGATTTTAAATTTGGGGGTAAGGGGTCTTTTGATGAAAGCATACTACTTATTTTAAAAGTTGTGAAAACTAGTCTTGCTTTTATTATCTTTACAAAATTTTACATGCATTTAATTAATTTATTTGAAATGTATTTGAAAATTTTCCATTATAAGGGAGTTTAAAGTAATGTATATCAGATGGTTTTGCAGATGAAATGTTTTCTTTAGGAGAGATAAAATTGTTTATTAAATTTTAGAAGGTTATGTCAATTAAGTTGAAGGTAAAAGAGTTTTTATGGAGAGTTTGTTTAATTTTTTCAATATCTAGATGAAAACTTGCTGTTTTTTAAAGGCCTTCTTAATCAGAGTTTTAATGAGTCCTAGTTCATAATTAATTATAGAATATATATATTCATAATTAGTCAAGCTTTTCAAATTAGTTTGTAAAACTGTGTATTTTTTTTTTGTAAAATGTTGAAGTATTAAATTTATAATTTACAGAGTTAATAATTATATCAATAAAGTTCAATTTGCGATCAACCTCTTCCTCTTTAGTAAAATTGGGGTATTTTGAAAACCCTGTAAACTTAGTAAACTTAAGAACAGTCAAAGTAAAGGGATAATACTTCTTTGAATGACGCATAACATAAGAATAAATTTTAGTAGAGGGCACAAGAGGCCATAGCACCCATCATAGTATTTGTAGAAAAGAGAAAGAGAAGCAACATTAAGAGGATGTTATAATGGTCTTTTGATGAAAGCATACTACTTATTTTAAAAGTTGTAAAAACTAGTCTTGCTTTTATTATCTTTACAATATTTTACATGCATTTAATTAATTGTGGTTGAAATGTATTTGAAAATTTTCCATTATAAGGGAGTTTAAAGTAATGCATATCAGATGGTTTTGCAGATGAAATGTTTTCTTTAGGAAAGATAAAAGAGTTAGAGGTTAGAGTTTGGTTGCAAGAACAGGTGCAACTATGTTTACGCTTTTGCACCTTTTCTAAAAGAGAAAGGGCATCATTGGAAGATCCACCCCAGATATGGCAACTATTCCATAAAAGTACGAACAGAATCAGTAGTAAGAATGTGGCAAGCCCAATAAGGAGATACATGCTATTTTATTTTGAAATGGATTTGATATATGGTTTCTGAGAAAGATTAGAAGTAAGAGTTAGTTCTAGGAGCCAAAGTTTAGATGATTCATCAAGTATATTACCGTTCATAAATATAGGAAGATCTCGATTATTGTAATAACAGTTAGCTAAAAACTATTGAGTTTTATCTGAGTTAAAGATCAGCAGCCATTGAGAGCCTCATGCTGTAGCAGAAGTAAGATCCTAGCACTGACTGAGATTTAAAGATATTCTATAATTATTTTTTTTAACAGCTCCACAATCCTAGACACTACTATTCAAGTATATAAAAAAAAATCCTTTTCAATTTCCTACTTTATTTAGATATTTTGCAGTTTATAAGCTATATTTCATATAAGACATGTGAAGAAGAAACGATTACAAAGTATCGTGTCGCAAAGGAATCAAAAGATTTTTCAAAAGATGGTAAGCTCAAATAAATAAAGTGATTTTCTGACCTACACTAAACAGTTCTTCGCGGTTCTTTACCAGTTCTTTGAAGAACCTAAAGGTTCTTGCAGAAACTTAAAGGTTCTTTAAAGTACCATAGGGTTCTAAATATTCTCTAATGGTTCTTTGAACAACCTTCGGCTTATTTACAAAGTAATACAAAAAACCTACAAGAATCTTCAAATTGCTTTATGAAAACCCTTGAAGAACCTTAATTTAGGGATTTTTAAATCTTTTGTAAGCACTGTTTTATTTTTCTAAGAAGTTGTTAATTTTTTTTATATAAGTAGACTGGTATAAATTTATAAAGAATGGTATAGTAACAATAGCAAATGATTATCATGACAATATTTGATTTTTGCTTTAAACATTTGAGTTGTTTTTTTTACCGTTGTTACCATCAACAACGGTTATAAAAGCAACGCATTTTTTTTTTTTTAAGCATTTTTCTTATTCTTATATGCTTTTATCATGCGAATTTTATTATTGCGAATGGGTTTGTTTAGATAAACAAATATATCATTTGTTAAAATTTAAAAAATGACAGGTTATTTGAACTGAAGTTTAGAAGATGTTTGCGTACACTTAGAACTTAAAGGACTCCCAGAACATAGACAAAAAGTTATATGATGGCTTGAAAATAAATAAAAACTTTAATCTAACCAATAACTTTTTGTCTATGTACTGGGAGTCCTTTCAGTTCTAAGTTGATTGCCGCCAGGCATGAAACTCTGAGTACCAACAAAAAGTTGTATTTTTTATTTATTTTAATACTAAATAATTATATTAGATTTATTATAAAAATCTTTGTTTTTATAATATCAATCACTTTTAAACGAACAAGAGTTTTTTTGTACATTATTATACAAAAAACATTATACAAAATATACACAATATATATATATATATATATATATATATATATATATATATATATATATATATATATATATATATATATAGCAAATTTCCAATAACTCAAACCTTCAGGGGCCTTGAGTTATCGAGTGATTTTTATGAGGAAGTGTTAGTGAGGGTTCAAGGGGAACTCAAAAATTTTTCGAGTTATCCGGGTTATATTAATAACAGTTGCGTGAAAATACTGTCTTCCTGTTTCTAAATGGTCAGAACACATAAAACAAATGTTATTTTTGAACAGTTCAAGTGCAGTTAGAGCTGAATTTTTCAATTTGTTGGAATATTTAGTTAATAACAATTCTTTAGTGATGTCTAATAAGCAAAATAAAGAGCAAATATATTCTACTATGTTTTCACTAGGTTCAGTCAACCCTCTCCTGATAGTATTTCTATATAAGGTGAAGATATTTTGTTAGTTTGAAGAAGATCTTGACACAAAGAATATTTAAATCTGGATTTAATTTTTTTTGTTAGATACCCAGCATCATGAATAACAACTTCCTTTGAACTTTCACATAAATCATATTCTTCTATTTCATTTTGTAATAGAAGTAAAGGTGTATTAAAAGAAGTAAAGGTGTATTAAACCATGTATTCAATGCCAGAATTTCTTTAATTAGAGATTTTATGCTGATTATTTTTTCAGAACTTTCAACTTCACACAAACTAACCAGAAACCTTCCGCCACTCATCTGCCTAAGTATCCCAAAATGTTTTTTAAGAGGATCAGTGCAAAATCTAATGGTTAAAATATAATCATATCCTTCTAAAAGTAAATCTTTCATTAAAGATGCAGTTCCTTTTAATATGACAATTAGTGCATTTGATGTCTGAGCTGAAAGTGACAATTTGCGATATCCCGGTAAATTTGTATTATACCATTTACTTACATATTGAGCCAAAGTATTCAAAAATTAAGGTTTTTGATCATTTTCAACAACAGCATTTCCTATTTTATTATTAGTATTATATATATTCTTTGAACTTGTAATTGTCCTCCAAGTATTTATTAAATATAGAAAATTAGCAGCACTTAATTCTTTTGGAAAATAACTTTTAATAGCAGAATATGTTGAGTCATGGAAAATTTGCAAAGCCAGTTTAACACTTTGTCTATTTTTTCCTGGATGTAAACCAGTTGGAGTAAGTTTGTAAGCTTTCTTCAAATTAGCAGGCAATAAGTTATCTTTTTCATTAACTTTGTGAAATAACTGCCAATGAATATCTCCAGCTTCAACATTAATGAATCTTCAAATTTGTCAAAATTGAATTTCGGAAAAATAAACCTAATGTAGTAAAATATTTCTGATGTTTTTTTAAAATATGTACACTTTCAAATAAAATATAAATTTTATTTTGTCCATAATAAAAAAAAAAGTTTTTAGTAGTATTATACTTTTTTATGAGTTTCTTAAATGCAAGTGTATTAGTTGAATGGTTGTCTGTGATGATAGCACAAATTTTAAAATTAGCATCAAAAAGATTTGTTAGACACTCTTTAATTTCAGTTATCAACCAATTTCTGGAAATACTTGTTTCAGGAAATGCTTTAACAACAAAAGGTATAAAGCGTTTAATACCAACTAACATAAAAACTACAACTCCTATATAAAGTTCTCTGTTCTCATCCTTTCCAACAAATTTACTACCATGATATTGAACACTTTTTTGCAAGTACATTTCATCAATTAACAAAACTGAATCTGAGCTTATTTTTTCTTCTTTTAGTAAATATTTTAATGCTTTAATTGGTTCGATTCCACCTTCAGTTAATGCTTTTAAATATGAAAATGACGGAAAAGGAAATTCATCTAATAGCAAGTTATAGGCTTGTATTGAGGTATATCGTAGAACCAAAGCAAATCAAATAAGTTTATTACTATACAACTCTCTGCCATGAGATTCTTAATACATAAAACTATAAAGTTCGCTTAAAATATTTTTTTTCTTTTTCTTCAACCCGATTTCTCATATAAGAAACTAAATTTTCTAACATGCTCACATGTTAGTGTGCACTTATTGTTTTGACAAAACCACTGGGGAAGAGATATCAAATATCTCTTATGGTACAATTTTACATGCAGATTGTTATCAACATTAATACTTTCAATGTTAGTTGATGATGTTATATTTTCAATGATAACTCAATGACAAATAACGCCACCATATATTTTCTTAAATGAAAAATTTTGAGGACAAACTTTTTATGTCAAATCATTGATTGAACAAATCTTATCTAGTTTGTTGAAATCCACTGTTTCATCTAACAATGAATGAGAATAAGGTCTTTTATAGGAGTCTTTCTTAAAGTTATAGGTGCAGGAAGTAAAGATGGCTTTAAAAAACAATCTTGATTTGTATGTTATTTATTTGTATCTTTATTTGAATTGTTAGAATAGGATTCTTTGTAAAGTTTAGTGTATTTTGTTTTCTTTGTTTAATAAATTTTTCTTTGAAATGATCAATACATATTCCAAAAAAGTTAGATGGTTTCCAGTTTAAATCTATATCTGAGGAAAAATTAAATACTGTTTTATTTTATAAAACCCTCTACAGTTTCGTCTTTTTTTTTCTTTTTGTATCCGCTTCTGCAAACAACTACACAGCACTTTTTAAGCATTTAAAAGACAAATAAATAGTGTAAAAAGATAAAATGAAATTTTTTTTTATTCTAATAACAACAGTTGTAATTCTTTTGAGAACCACTTTAAGCAAATAAAGAACTTGACTAAAAACTGGCCTATTAATTATTGAACAAGTCCGGCCGTGTATTTAAGTAAGCCATGTATATTGATATATATATACATATATATATATATATATATATATATATATATATATATATATATATATATATATATATATATGTATATATATATATATATATAATATATATATATATATATATATATATATATATATATATATATATATATATATATATATATATATATATCATATGATGGTACGAAGGTGTTAAACGGGTAGCTCTTCTTTGTACTTTCTCGATTTTGTCAATATCTATTCTTGATGATGGATTACTGGCTGCTACCGTAAATTCCAAATAAGGTTGTTTAAAGGTTGTATATAACATTTTAAGTAGTTGCGGAGTCATCTGACTGAAAGTACGATAGAACATGCCTAATGCACGGTTAGCTTTATTGGCTGCAAAAGTTGAATTGTTATGCCATTTTAAGTCTGGCGTAATCATGATGCCTAAATTACGTTCGACTAAAGTTGATGCTAGTTCGACACTGTTATTGTCATTAGCTGGCATTGAGTAGACATAAAAGTTGTTTTTTTTACCAATGTGCATGATTTTACATTTATCAAAATTAAGTTTCATTTTCCAGGTTTTACACCAATCGGCTATGTTGTAGATATCAGTTTAAAGCATTTGTGAAGCTAATGGGTGGTCTAAACGGACCAGCAGTTAGTGTCATCAGCATACATTTTACATGGATGGTTAACAATAGCAGATATATCGTTCACAAAAATGATAAAAAGTATTGGACCTAATACGGATCTTTGAGGGACGCCACTAAATACCTCAAGCCACAAGGAAACATAATCGCCCATCACGATTCGTTGAAAACGCTGGTGTAAAAACAATTTTATCAAATTCAGGAGATTTCCAGTAAAACCATATGCCTCATGTTTGTAAATTAGTCTCTTGTGGGGAACCATATCAAATGCTTTACTGAAATCTATAAAAGCTACGTCCATATATATCTTGTCAGATAATGCTTTTGACATCATGTCAATCGACTCCAACAAATTAGTCACACAAGCTTTTTTATTGACAAACCCATGTTGATTTTTTTAAAATAAGGCTATGTTTGACTAAATGATCGACCATAGTGTCACGTAATATTTTCTCCATCACTTTAAATACAACTGATGTTAAGGATATAGGCCGGTAATTGCCTGGGTCGAGTCTACTTCCGTTTTTAAACAGTAGTGTTACATAAGCTTTTTTCCATACTTCAGGACAACGCCCACTATCTAACGACTTCTTAAAAATTGCACATACGGGTATTGAGAAGCTGTCAGAACAGTTCTTCAGAACATATGCGCTTACACCATCCAAACCAACGGTTTTATCAACTGATAAATCGCTCAGCTTGTTTTTAACCAGATCTTGCGTTATTTGCGAGTATTTGCAGATGGCTTCAGTTCGTTTTATAAAATATGGCAATTCATCGTCTTCATTTTTGTTGAAAACACTTTGAAAATGATTGTTCAGCCGATTTGCAATTTCTATTAATTTGTAATAGTGCCGCCATTGATTCTTTTTAAGGCTGTTATTGTAGTTCTAACATTTTGTTTGCTATTAACATACTTGAACAGGATCTTTGGGTTGTGCTTCAATTTTATCGCTAAATCAAGTTCAAACTCACAACGAGCTTTATATATCAACTTCTTCAATTGAATATTACACGCTTTGTATTCGTTGACTAGTTTAAGATTTTTATATCCATTCGCTCTACATCGAAACCATAGTTTATTTTTATTTTATTCTTGATGTCGTCGTTCATCCATTCGCTTCTACGACGAATCCATTTTGATTTGGTGACTGGGACATAAGTTTTGCATGCAACCTCGTAGTGGTTCAGGAAAATGTTATAACAATCATCAGTATTGCGTCCATTGAATTCCATCTGCCAGTTGATATTGTTTAAATATTCGGATATCTTTACAAAGTTACTTTTATGATAAATGCGTTTTTTAATGTCTTACCCTGACAACTGCAGCGCTTTTAACAAAGTAATCCCATTGAAAGACTTGGTGAGATTTCTTCAGAGACCCGATTTTAATTTTCGGCTATAATTAGATTAAGAGTGTTGTTCGATGTAATTTCATCAAGTTGAAAAGTAGGCTTAGTAACAAATTGTATCAAAAACGACTCGGCAAGGATGTCAATAAAATTAATTGTAAGGGTGTCTGTGTTGCTAATAGTTGGGATACTGCTCGAATCCCAGTTAATCCCTGGCAAATTAATGTCTCCACAAATTTACAAGCCGCTGTATATATATTAGACAGAAGTTCATTTGTTTTAATAATGGACGCTTCGATATTCTCGAGTGGATCTAGCATGTGTGGTCTGTATATGCAACCCAAAAAGATGTGTTCGGAACCGTAGGAAATTTCGCACCAAATTTGTTCAGGGGAATCTAATAAAACAATTTCACTTACTTCATTAGGTTTTAATGAAGTGTCAACATAGATAGCCACCCCACCTCCTCGACTGGAAACGCGATCTTTTCTGAATAACATATAGTTTTCAATGTTAGTTATCGATGATTCATGCCACCAAGTTTCTGTAACGAAGATTATTTTAGGGTGGTATGTCTCAA
Source organism: Hydra vulgaris (assembly GCF_022113875.1). Classification (NCBI taxonomy): domain Eukaryota; kingdom Metazoa; phylum Cnidaria; class Hydrozoa; order Anthoathecata; family Hydridae; genus Hydra; species Hydra vulgaris. The sequence continues at coordinate 16,191,273 of NC_061163.1, read as the reverse complement.
TTGATGCTAAGAACTCTGGCATTTTATTATTAAGGGATGTAGCATTGGTATAACAGCATGGTATTTAATGGAAAGCTGACTGTTGTCGTAGAATAATAGTTGAAAATGACTTACGATCTAAAGAAATTTCGTTTATATTTAAATTGTCATTATATGGTTTTTAATTACTAACAATTGATTGCTATTTTTCTACTTTATCTACAACATTATTACGAATAACGTAGTAATGAATTGCATTTGCCCAGTTGTTTTTTAAATTAAGAGGCTCGTTTTTCTTTTTCAAATTGTCTCGTAATTGTCTATCTTGTCTTCTTTATGTTCCTGTCAGATCTGGACTAACATAGATGCCTTCAAATTTACGCCGGGCTGCTTTAACAATATTATTTCTGGTGACAGTATCAGTTGTTTCAACTATAATAGGTGGAGGTTTATTCGGATCTTTTGGCCGCAAGCGAAAACATTTTATTATATTGTCCGAATTAATTTTAAGGTTCTTTAGAAGCTCTTTTATTTTGTTCTCATCGTCTACTTGCTTCTCGTTAAGTTCTTTTTTAGTCGATGCTGGAATGCCAAAGACAATAAGAATTTTGTCACGCTTCATTCTATCTTTGTTCTCATTAGCTACACAATTAAGCATATTTAGCTGAGCTGGCGTTTTAGTTGATTTTTTTCCGACCACAACGCTCCATGCTTCCGCTGTAGTTAAGGAAGCAATAGGCTTTTCCTCAAGTTGTTGGATTCGCTTTGTGAGGGTGATGATCGTCGATTTTTGTTCACGCTTGTTTTGATAACGCTTCTACTTGCTTTAGAAGCGTCTCGTACTTGAAATTTAACTCAGAAATGTCGGCTTTTGGATTTAGCATGAATATGTTTAAACAACAGTATATATTTATATAATATTTAAATTATATGTATATATATATATATATATATATATATATATATATATATATATATATATATATATATATATATATATATATATATATATATATGTATATATATAGACATATAATAATATATTTGTATTTTTATTACGAATATAAATTTCATATAATCTTTATAAACTTTTTATAAATAACTTTTTTTTGATATAATATACAAAACATTTTAATCTCATCGACTAAATAAAGAATTTTAATTTTATATATTATATAAAATTTAAATTCTTTATTTACTAAATAAAGAATTTTAATTTTATATATTATATAAAATTTAAATTCTTTATTTAGTCGATGAAATTCTTGAGATAAAAATGTTTTATATATTATAATAAATAAAAAAGTGTTTGTCAAAGTTAGATATATCTAACCATATAAAAAACTTTCATTTTTTACGTAAAAAATTTATGTTTTTTATAAGGTAAGATAAATCTAACTTTATTACCAACAGTGTTTTTTTATTAAACAAGCATATCTTTTGCATAAAAGTTATGCTGATATGATATCAGCATAACATTTATACGAAACAAAGACTTTGGCAAAGTATAATAACCGAACATTTATACAAACATTTATAAAAACCAAAATATAATTACATTTAGTTGTAATAACAAAATATATCTTGTAAACGTTTAGTTTTGCTTTTATAGTACCATCATGGTAACGAAAAAAATATTTAAATATTGCAAAACGACATTCGGCCAAAACTCGCAATTGAGCGAGTGCTGACTCGAAATCAAATGCCGTCGTAGTGGCTTACGACTATTCGCTAGAGTTCTGGCATTTCGTCGCACGCCGCTGCGACTTGCGATGATTTACCGTACATAAAAAGTTGCTTAAATCGCTTGCCAGACTCGCACCAGTTATGGCTCGTTACTAATATAGTCGCAACGGCGTGCGATGATTCACCAGAGTACTGGCCCGCAGTCGTGTGCTGTCTGGGCTTGGTCTATTTTTATAAAATGTGGTTTTATTGTCACACTACTTGCTACTTACAGCTTTGTTAATAATTGGCCTTAACGTAAGGCAAAAATTGAAGTATTTTATTTTTAAACAAAAAAATGTATGGAGAAAAAAAAAACAGATGAAAGGAGCTAAACTTAACACAGCTTTTTTTTTTAATAATATCGCTGTGTCCCAGAATTCTATTTGAAAAAAATTAAAAAAAAAAAATTGCTGACAACAAATTGAGTTTTTATACTTAAAAGAAAAGTGAGAAATCAAAATGAAATAACAAGTTTTCAACAAAACCGCTAATGTTAACGTACGGCGTAGTTTGCGAAAAACAAGAAAAATGGAAACAATTGTTTCCATTTATATATATATATATATATATATATATATATATATATATATATATATATATATATATATATATATATATATATATACAGAAAATTGTTTCCATTTTTCTCACTCTCTCTCTATATATATATATATATATATAGAAAATTGTTTCCATTTTTCTATATATATATATATATATATATATATATATATATATATATATATATATATATATATATATATATATATATATATATATATATATATATATATATATATATATATATATATATATATATATATATATATATAGAAAATTGTTTCCATTTTTCTCTCTCTCCCTCTCTCTCTCTCTATATATATATATATATATAGAAAATTGTTTCCATTTTTCTATATATATATATATATATATATATATTTATATATATATATATATATATATATATATATATATATATATATATATATATATATATATATATATATAAAAGGCATTTAATTTTCCAATTGCGGTCGTGGCACAGTAGTTACAGCGCTTGCTTTATAAGCAGGAGATCCAGGTTCGAAACGAGATCTGGACATATTTTCGCGTCACGGTAAGGAAGGAGGCGTAAACTTCCTGGTTAAATGCACTTCGGCGATGCTCTGTGACAAAACCGTTAGGTCTTCTTTGGGCACTTAAATAACCAAAAAAAAAAAAAAAAAAATTATTGATGTGTGATAAAATTTCCAAGTCCTATTTTAACAAATGAACCTATCTAAAAAAAAGGACACAATTTACAGACTGATTCATTGAATGCGGATATGTCACTGTCTTACCTTCCTCCCACGCATACTCTTCGCGCCGGCCTTGACTGCATCTAGTCATCAATATTCATTCTGAAGATTCTGAGTAGGAAATTTTGAGAATTGTTTTTTCCTTATTTAAAGAGTTATAATTATTTGTTATTATAAATATTCATTTATATACAGTTTTTAGAATTGTAATAAAATAAATATTTTGAAGTGATTTTAATAATTTCAAAAGTAAAAAATTGTTTCGATACCATTTTTATAATTTCAATAATATAAAAATATTTCGATACAAATCATAGCGATCCGAAAATAATAAAATGTTTCGGTGCCATTTTTAGAAATTCGATGATATAAAAAAATTTCGATACAAATTATTAGGGTCGGAAATTTCAACTCTGAAAATTTTGGAAATTTAAAAAAATAAAAACTAATTTGTAATTAATGGGTAAAATTTTATGTCTTATTTATGCAGTTGTTATGGACAATTATAGTAAAATATTGTGAAGCAGGTCATACAAGTTTTAGGAAGCTTCCTTTGAAAAACACATTTTGTTGAGTTTTTTTATTATAACTATAAGTAGCAACTATGATCATTTGTTTTTAAAATTTTCTAAAACTGTTTTATTCTGTTATTTGCTATGCATATTGATGTTCATTGTGGTATTTGTCAATATCTGTTGTATTGGTCTACAAATTACCGAAAACTGTAAAATTATATATAAAAAGATTTGATATAAATATTTGGAGTATTTTACAATTTTTTCTTGATTTAAAGACGTTATTGACTAATGGAAAGCAAAAAGTATGGAATTTTTTTTTGCTAAAGTTGAATTATTCAAAAATAAAGATGGTAATAAAAATAAAGAACTAATGATTTTGAGGTCATAAATTTCACCGCTATGTTTAAACAAGTGCGTTTAAGCCTTAGTGCAGCAGTTAGCGCGCTGGCCTAAGAAGCTAGAGATCCATTGTTCAACGCCACCTCTGGGCAAGCTTTACAACATCGGTAAGAAAGAAGGTGTAAACTTTCTTTCAAATGCTCTTTCGCGGTGTTTTGTGATAAAGACATCTTAGGGCACCTAAGATAAAAAATTAAAAAAACAAAAAAACAAAGTTTCACTCGCCACAACCTGGCTAGGACACTTTGGACTTAATAAACCAATATATTAAAAAATGGGGGAGGGGATCCGTAAAAAGTACCGTTTTTTAAAATAAAAAAAAAAAAGTTCTTTAAAAACTGAAATTCATTAGACTGAAGTTTCAAATACCGGACTAAATTTGTCAAAAAAAAACAACTATAATTTAAAATTTAGGAGGTAAAACAATCCCTTCCCCTAAAATTGTCTTTGTATGCAATCTGTACGCATAAAAATTCTTTGTTTCTTTAAAACACTCTACAAAAATAATAGACAATAAAATTTATTAATCTAAAAAAGACTTTATTATTTACATTTTTTATGAGTATTTTACATCGTAGTTGAGAAAAGTAATGGCTAGAAATATGTTTTACACAAGCTAAAAAGACAAGATAACGCGGAAAACATCTACTTATGTTAATTAACAAAAGTAATGTAAGTAATAGCAAAAGGTTTCGTGATTTATCCTCCGCCAGCTAATTGTCTTGTGGAGGCCACATTACCTAGGTCCGCAGACACTTGTTTAGGCTCCTAACGGAGCGTCATAGCATGCTCAACAGACCGAGAGTAAGGTGAGTTTAGGAAGAACAATGATATGTTAGAATAAAAGGCAAAAGCAGTTGTATTAGAAAGATAGTATAGAGAAAACGGACAGAATTGCACACGATGTTAGAAGGTGCAATAGTGCTATTAGTCGAACCGACAAGGACTTGAAGGGTTCACTTATTATGAACTCTTTCTCAACTTTCTTAATACCAAGGAAAACCACATAATAGCAAAATTTAAGCGTTTTTTTTTTTATTAAGTCATAGGGTAAAATACCCAGTGTTCGCAATGCGACCTAGTCTTCGCCACTTGGTCACTAAAAAACATGCAGAGCTAAAACTAATTGCTGGAAAATTTCGAAATGTTCTTTTTATTATTGACGAAAATTTGACAATCGTAGCTTTAAAAATAACGGCACATGGTATATTGATAAAGAAACTTTGCCCAAAAATCCTTAATGCCTAATGACAAATTTTTGATAAGTTTTTGGATAATCACCAAAAAAATATAGGTATTTATAATTTTATGGTATTTTCTTTTCTCAGACTGTTATTAAGATGCTTGAGTATCTTATAAACAAAGAAGTAGCGGGTGAATTTGAAAAGGGTGGGCGTGGAGTAAGGTAAGGGTTATTTTTTACTTAGGGTAAGGTAAGGGTTTTTTTTTTGTGCGATTACTTGCCCCTTGTTAGTAATCGCAAAAAAAAAAAAAAAAAAAAAATTGAATTTTTTTTTCTTTATTGTAAAATATAAACACTTACACACTTGTCGGAATGGGTAAGGTTTAGTTTTATTTAAAAACAACCGTGTAATAAGCAGATAAATATTTTCCACTCTTCGCAAAACTCACTTTTTAGAAGTCACTACTTTTGATAATTTATAATTATACTGAAGGTAGCAGGAAAAAATCCCCCCGAAATAATCCCCCCGGAAAAAATCCCCCCGAGAAAAATACCCCCTGGAAAAAATCCCCGCCTTCCTCCTCCAAAAAAAGAAAATTAAATTAAAAATTATTAATAAAATTCCTATTCCTCGGTTGTCGGTAAAATATGAACTGCGCACCGCGAGCTGCGATAAGGTAAAATGCGAACTTTTTTTTATATTTTAAAGACCATTATTTTTATGATAAAAATAATAATAAAAAAAAAACTTTCTAATTTTTATTTATCTATTTAAAGCTTTATTTAGATAAAACTTTTATTTTCTAACTGTAAATCATGCGCGGAGTGTTGCTACATCGACTATCTTATAGCCTGACTCGCAACGGAGTGCTGCTACATCGACTGACAAATAGCCTGACTCGCAACAGAGTGCTGCAACATAGACTGAGGGTTTGGTTTGGGCAGGCAGTCTACCGAATAATTAAAATATATATATATATTTTTATATTGTATTCGTCTAGTTTCACTTAATTTTCTTTTATTTTTTAGGGTTAGGGTTAGGGATTTTTTCCGGGGGGATTTTTTCTCGGGGGGATTTTTTCCAAGGGAATTTTTTGTCGAGGGGATTTTATCTGGGGGGATTTTTTCTCGGGGGGATTTTTCTCGGGGGATTATTTCGGGGGGATTTTTTCCGGGGAGCTTATTTCCCGGGGGATTTTTTCCTATAACCATACTGAATAGAAACCTTTATGCATTTTTCAGAACATATATGAACAGTTATATTTTAGTTTTAATACTTTTTCCAGCTGTATCATTAAACATGACGTATGTTTTCAGCTTATAGAAACAGTTATTAGGTTTTTTAACCAGGAATATAAATTTTATCAATAACTATTTTTAATGTGTTTATGCGGTTTTCATGTGTAATTGTCAATATGTTTATACAATTTATAATAATAATTTTTGTGGATTGTAATTTACGGTTTTACTATATAAATAATTATTCTATTATAATAGAATTTGTAACGAGATGGCTTGTATAATGTTTGTAACGAGAATTTGTCAGGAGAGGCTTGTATGGTGTTTAAGCTATTAAGGTAAATACAGGAATGTTTCATGACGTCAAGTAGCTTAGGGTAATAGGTTTTTAATCAATAATTACTAATAATGTTTTTATATGGTTTATGTATAATTGTCCATCTGTTTAATATCCATCTGTCCATCTGACTTTAATATTAATTTTTTAGGGTTTTCATTTTTTTATAAATTTTCAAAAGAATTTTTAACGAGATTCTTATAAAGTACTTTAACATGAACAAGAAAGTTAATAAACCTTCACGAATGGCAACCCGCACCTCATATACAGATGAAGGCATAAATGCAGCACTTACTGATGTTCAGAGGTCACCATTTAATTATTTAACTAACTATTTACATGCACAATTTCACTTATATATAACAATATACATTCTTTCAAATTTTATTGTTTCAATTTCATTTCTTTTTTAGAGGTCTTAGAACAAAACAGAAGGCTGCAAAGCATTATGGTATTTTAAGAACTGCCTTAAGGGACAAACTAAGTGGAAAGTCTCCTATCACCAAAAAAATGAGGTCAGCATTTTTTCTAACTGAGGCTGAGGAGCACGTTCTTGTGAACTATATTATAAGCGCTTAACGAAAAGCACATCCTGTATGCAAAGACACTGTTATATCCCTTGTTTCCAGTCTTTTAATGGATAAGGGGCTACTCGGAGAAATAAATAGGGACAGACCTTACAAGTTTTGCAGAGCTGGCACGCTAAAACCTGGCGATCGGTGGTTAGTAAACATAATAATTACAATATTTATATAATACATAATAAGTTATTTTACTTGTAGTTTTTTAGATAGTATTTTAAGTTTAGTCTATAGTGGCAATGTTTGCTGGGTAGTATCTTAATTGATACAATAACAAAATAAATTGTTACCTTAAAAAGTTAAAAAATACAAATTGATAGTCATATAGGCCTAAAATATAGTTTGTATAACCTATTTATAAAAAAAGGCTAAAATATTAACTTCATCATTATTTTTTTGAAAGTATGAGCTTTTCATGGCAAGGCATCCCAACATAGTCACCCGGATGACAGAGTTTTTAGGTGCAGATCAGCGAAACATTTCACAACAGTCACGGCGATCTATACTGAAGGCCTTGCCATCGCGCAAACAGCTTAGTTGACTGGGGGCCTATTTTATTTTAACGGCAAAAAACAAAACAAAAAAGTGTTCAGTAATTTTATATTAACTCAATGAACTTTTTACTCTCAAACTGTTTCATTTTATAACAAACAAACTAAAATTCAAACATAATATTTTTTAACTTATAAATTTTTCTCAAATTCAAAAACAAAAATCATATATATATATATATTATATATATATATATATATATATATATATATATATATATATATATATATATATATATATATATATATATATATATATATATATATATATTATATATATATATATATATATATATATATATATATATATATAAATATATATATATATATTTATATATATATATATATATATATATATATATATATATATATATAATATATATATATATATATATATATATATATATATATATATATATATATATATATGTATATATGTGTATATGTATATATATGTATATATGTATATATATATATATATATATATGTAAATATGTATATATGTATATATATATGTATATATGTATATATGTATATATATATATATATATATATATATATATATATATATATGTATATATGTGTATATGTATATATATGTATATATATATATATATATATATATATATATGTAAATATGTATATATGTATATATATATGTATATATGTATATATGTATATATATATATATATATTATATATATATATATATATATATATATATATATATATATATATATATATATATATATGTATATATATATATATATATATATATATATATATATATATATGTATATATATATGTATATATGTATATATATATATGTATATATGTATATATATATATGTATATATGTATATATATATATATATATATATATATATATATATATATATATATATATATATATATATATATATATATATATATATATATATATATATATATATATATATATATATATATATACTTAAACACTTAAATAATCATATACATAAAATTACAATTAAAAATTTGTGATAAGAATAAAATAATATTTTAGGAATTCACTACAATTTTAATATTTTTTGAGCTGGTTCTTTATTTGAACGAAGAGTTGAAAGTTTACATAAACTGTTTAAAAAAATGTTTGAAAGAATATTTCCGTGATTTCGATGCATCTCAAAGTTGTAAAACTCTGATATCATTATTAGAATATTGCTCAATGAAACTCTGCATACTTTATCTTTAATTGTATTAAAAATTATAAAAGAAAAAATTACCCATTGATAGGAATTATCTGTGGGAATATTAAGTCCACCACGGTCAATTGAGTCTATGTATTGTCCAAACTTTTGGTGGTAGAAATTTGTTTTTTCTAGCAGCTCATTTTCTGATTGTTCATTATCTTTACGAGTTAAATATCCTGATATGTATATAAGTGCCATATTTGTATCAGAAATAATAAAAGATTCAAGATTTGGCAGGGTGTCAAATATCTCAGCAGAGGACTCATCCAATAAAAAACCACATTTTGGACAAGAATGGGTTGTATCAAGACATGTCAACAGCTGGGTTATTAAGAGATAGTAAAAGCTTGGCTCTTGAAATATTCAGTTTTTCAATTACCTGCTGTACTGTTATAAAATATGTACCTCCGGAACCTTGTCACAATTTGCTAAACTCTTTTTCCAATGGATCAGTAGAAAACTCACTAAGAATAACATATTGGTGTAAGCTATTCAATAATGAACAACATAATTCAACAACACCATTGCACGTATGGTAAATTGATTGTGCAGTGTCACAAGTAAGTTGTTTCTTCCTTTTACCTTGCTTTCTAGCCATCTTTAAAGCCATATTTCCGAAATCTAAAATATTTTCTAATCTATTATCATTAGGATCTCTAATAACTGCTTGAAGTTCATCATTAAACCTAACATCTGCACCTGTTCCTTTAACATTAAGAACTTTCCACCATGATACGACAATGTTAATAAAATCTGCTGTGTCTTGTCTTCCTTTTATATGCTGCAGTCCTGGATGATTAATCAAAGCATGGTAAGTTTTGTCACAAAATATCCTTAAACAGGTAGACACTGACTGCCTCTCGATTAGCTTCGGAAATATTGAAACTTCGTTTAAATTAGACAATTTAACTAAGTTTTTAGATTCAAGTTCATAAAGTTTTTTCAGGTGATCCCATTGTGCTACTTTTTGTACCCCTTTATCATAAAATATAAGTTGATCAGTTTTTTCAGTAAGCCAATTATTTCTAATGTTTTTAAGCAAATGTACATAATCAAAGATCATTAGTCAACCAAGGTTTACTTGAAACTGTGAAATCGAAGATTTTAAAAAAAGCCTGATTAATTCTATTTCCATCACATATTATGGCTTTGACTTGACCTGATGATTCCTTTATTGATTGGATTTTCTGTTTTTCTTCAATAAATTGAAAAATATTAGTGAAAAAAATTTTTTCGTTCAATTTAGAAACTTTTGAAATTATTCTTGTCAAAGTTCTTACAGAAGGCAATTGGTAATCTGTTCGCAATTGATTATACAAACTTCTGGATGTAGCAAAATACTGAAAAGATCTAATAATAATTTCTTTAGAATAAATCTTATTTCCAACACACTGTGTACCCATAGAAGCTAAATGTTCTTGAATTACAATTTCTTTTCTTCCAGGAATCAAATTCTTTAAATAAGGTAGGACTTCTTCTAATATTGACCATGCATTAATTTTTGAAACTCTGTTTTTATCTCCAATAATACCTAAACTTTTGCTGAAATGAAAGAATTTCTTTCATTTCAGCAAAAGTTACTCTATCTTATTCTAAAAAAGCTGATAATTCATCTTGAGCAAAATTTCGAATACATGAAGAGGCACTATTTGTTTAACGTAATGGAGGAGGTTGAGTGGGAATTTGACAAGACGGTATGCCTGGCCAAACAGATGGTGGAAATTTAGGACGAAATTTTCCTCTAACTTGTTGTTTTTCAAAATTTATTGGCCAATGCAACTCACAAACTACAGTGTCATTATTTACCTTTAGATTTGCATTTGGAATTACTTTAAATTAAAGTTTAATCCACATTTGTTTTTCATCTTCATTTTTAGGAAATCGATTTACTGAGATCTTTAAATTATCAGATTTCCTTTTAGCCGATAAATAATTTGTGGTAAAGCCATAAATACAACACTTTTTACCCATATTTCAATATCACTAAAATGGCGATTATAGTTAAGTACAATTTAAAATAGGCCCCAATATGTTTTTTGCGCGTTGGCAAGGCCTGCAGTATAGATCGCCGTGACAACAGTGCATCATCAAACAGTGGTTTTCTGATATTCGCAGCTATTTGTCGGAAAATGATTGCCTGGATATTTTATATGAGCCTGACCGTAACTTCAAAATTGACGAGTCAGGCTTCGTGTTATCTCCAATAATACCTAAATTCTTGGCTGAAAAAGACTCAAAAAATGTCCCTTACGGCACTTCCTCAAAATAAAAGGAAAGAATTACTGTTTTAGGTAAGCAAAATGTATACAATGTTACAATCTTCGCTAACGAGTAATTGCAAATTCTGTAACGCTTTTACTTGTAAGCCTCATAACTTTACATAAAATTACAAAATGTTTCCTCATCATTTGTTTTTTGTTCATTAGAGTGCCTAACTCGGCATAATAATATTCCATTGCATTTTTTCACATTTCTTTATAGCTAATATTAGTGGAGATAGATCATTGCCACCACCGCTCATAATGTATCCTAATGTGCGTATTCCAACCAACGTTTATGCATCTTTACCTCCTACACTGGCAGCCATTGAAAAATCTGAAAGTGGTTATACTAACCACGAGGTATTATACGAGTACTTTTGCAACACCTTTGACCAATGGTTGACATCTAAAAATATTAAAAAACCAGTTATTGAATGGTCAGATAAACATGAATCTCGCGTTCAATTTCATCTTGTTAAGAAGTTAGCTGATCTCAACATCATTTTAATCCTGATCCCCCTAATACACCCACATCATGCAGCCTCTTGATGTAGGGTTATAAAGACCTATGAAGGCAGCATGGTTAAAGGTTTTTTTAAACCAGTCAATAAATATATTTTGAGAAATAATAACTTTATTAAATGAAACTTTCTGTGAAACAAACTTTAATCAATTTTGTATTACCTATCGAGCGCCACACCTTTAGAATAAAATTGTTTTGGCGAATTTTAATTCTGAAGTACCTATTACTTTTTGCCTTTTAAAAAAAAAACTGAAAAACCTCATTCTTTTATTAGATAATAATTGAGTTATTATTAGTAGTAAAAGTTAAATTTTATATTTTTGTCAATTTTTTTGTTTATAGAAGTTTTATGTTAATAGAAGTTTATTCCTACTTATTTTATTTATTGTTCTTATACTTTTTACTTTTTAATTCATATGTTGGTTTACTCTTGTATAAAAATCTGATGAGAAGATACTCTTGATCTTTCTTTTGGGACAGATTGTTTGTCTTGCAATTTTGTCAAAGTTAATTAATTTTTTTTTTAATCTTATCTTTGTTAAACGCTTTTTTAAGGTTCTGACGACAAGATCCTTGCAATCTTCTTTCAGATACCTTCTTTATTTTTGTTATGTTTCATGCCATTGTAAGTTTATATTATTATTTTTATTATGGGCTGTACAACGAGTAACAAATGTAAACCAAAAAAAAAAAAAAAAGTTTCAGTTGGTCATAAAACAAAATGCAACTCCTATGTTACAAAAGAAACGTTCGCTAGTCTTTTTCTTTCGATGTTATCAAAGTCAATGACTGAGGTGAAGATTAAAGGTGCTTTTAAGAAATGTGGATTACAGCCATTTAATTCTGATGCTATTGATTACACAAAGTTAACTTTAGAAAAAAAACATGCTGGGGATGAGAGCGTTTTTGAGGGTGTCAGCCAAGGTGGCTTTGTTGAAGTTTCAACCCACGTAGAACCAATATTATATTTGAATAAAAGTATTCAGAATAAGCCAAGTGAGAAACTTCTTCAAATAGGTTTCACTGAAGCACAGGTAAAATCGGTGTAACATTTTGTACCATCTCTAATTTTGTAGCCTCTACTAAAACTATTAATTTAAATTATTACATAGAATTTAAAAAGTTGTGACGACTATGTATTGAATTGTCCCAGATACGACGTGTTTAATACAAGCAAACGAAGAAACTGGTTTGATTTTGCGTTCTAACGAAACAGGCGATTGGAAATACAGCCCAGCATATCTACAAGTCCAAGTTCTCTCAATAGTCAACCCTCTATTAGTGGAATTAACTACCATTATTATTCTTCTGATAATTCAACAACCTAAATGATATCTTTTTGCCGGTGGTAGCTTTCAAACAAAAGAAGTCCAGTATTAGTGATCAATCATAGGTGCTTTTCTTCGCCCCAAAACGCTCAAGGTTTGTCATGGGCATTATTTTATTTTATTTTAATATTGAACTTAGTAATATGTATGGTCATCAAAATAAATTTTCTTTATCGTACAATTATAATCTGTTTTTAGCTAAAGTTCGCACTGTTGCGCAAGAGCTTCAATCAGCATCCGTTGTGACATCCAATCAAGTTGTATCTCTTCTGGCGGAAATAAAGGAGAAAAAGAAAGTCCAAGAGCAAACAAAAGTTAAATAAATAGACAAATGCTTCGCAACTGAGTTGGTGAAGAAATCAAAACCCTCAGAAAAAAAAAGGTTGTGTATACTAAGCCAATACAAACAAAAGAAGAAAGTCTAAAATAGCATCTTATTCGGGTAACAACAATTTCAAAGTGACTACTCTATGGTCCAGCTGTTGTTCTAATGATATGACCGGAAATTTCTAGTTTAATTCGTAACTAAAGTAAAAAAAAAAATAAAATGTTTTGAATCTTTAACAGTAATTTAGACTTGAAAATAAATCTTTATCAAAAAGAAAAAAATCTGACACCTCATAAATAAAATTTTGGACAAAATTTAAAAATTAATATTTTAAGAACTAATAAGTTTTATTATTTAATATTTCAACTGTTAATATGTTGCATATGTAGTTCAAACGTTGCATATGTAGTTCAAAAATATATTAAAATAATTATTTCAAATACCATATTTAGCAATACTATTAAGTTTTTTTGAAAGATGTTTTATTTGAGTAAGGATAATTTCTTTATTCATCTTTGAATAACAATATCTAATTCTTGCTTCAAGCTCTTCCGATTCCTCAGCTCTCCAATTATTCTCGTAAACTAGCCGTTTTAACTGGGTTTATATCTTTGGGTACAACTTTGATTTTTTTCAATTTTAAAAAGTTGATGACAAACTTTGTGTGATGGGATCTAGCTAGATCAGGCCATAAGATAATTTTATTGTCTTTTTTATAATATTCTGATACTAGAGGAAGTAAAGTTTTTTCTAGTATCTCCTTATAAGTGTATTGGTTAATTGCCTGCTTACTGTGATGAATATAAAGAGGGTTTATTCATGGGGAATGATGCAACAAGAAATAAGAGCTTGTCCTCGTACCTTTTTACGCAAATTGTATCTTACTTCGTCAAAACATTGAGAAGGATCAGCGGCATAAAACTTATTATTACCAGGTAATGTGCTATTGTTTAAGGTAAAATGGCTTTCATCATCCATAACAAAATCCAAGTTTTTATAATTTTCGTACAACTTTAGACATTTAGGACGCATAGCTTTCTTCTGCTGATGGCTACGATCTGGACGATTTTTTTTTTTGAAAGTTCGAATGTTAGTCATTTTTTAATACTTGGGAAGTATTCATTTTTTAATACTTGGGAATGTTAGTCAGTTTTTAATACTTGGGAAATTCGAGTTTGACAACAGGTAAAATGTTGCACTACTTTCTTTTGGGAACACCCTGACTTAGTTTCAAAAAATGCAGCAATCTTTGGAATATTTTCTTTAGTAGCTACCTTAGCGATTCGACCACTTCCAACTTTTCCTTTTAGAGATCCATTCTTCAATTTTACGATTTTATTGTAAGCAGTTGATCTGGGTAAACTCCATTCCATAAACTGCTTAACAACAAACGTGTTACCTTTTTCTCGATTTTTTTGGAAATAAATTTCCATCATTTTTTTGATGTCCTTTACTTTGACCATTTTATTTTTAATATTTAAATAATATTTTTAACTTAATTAAATTAAATTTAAATAGATTATAAATTCGTCTTTCAAATAAGTATAAAGGTTTTTTGTATGCAATAAATAAATTACATAATAAATGCAATAAAAATTTGTCCGAAACTTTATTTATAGGGTGTTATTTAAAAAAAATTATTGTGGCGAGCACTAGCAACAAACAAAAATTCACAAATGGCTAACATATGTTTCATGCTGATGGTCGCCATTTGGTTCTTACGGTTGCTATAGCTCCCAGTTTATTATCGGAGGTAATTTATTTTATGGCCATCATAAAGACTAACTATCGATGTATTT
Organism: Hydra vulgaris; assembly: GCF_022113875.1. Taxonomy (NCBI): domain Eukaryota; kingdom Metazoa; phylum Cnidaria; class Hydrozoa; order Anthoathecata; family Hydridae; genus Hydra; species Hydra vulgaris. The sequence goes on along the minus strand of NC_061163.1, from coordinate 16,175,985 downwards.
TTTGTAAATGCAATGCATTTTAGTGAAGCTGTACCGAGCAGTGAACGCTTTAGAGATGAATAATAAGTTTAAAAGAGTTTAGCAGAGTGAGACAAAAGTACAAAAGAACAGATGTCTTTTTGTACTTTTGTCTCACTCTGCTAAAAACAAAGAGCCTCAGAGTAGAAAAACAATAAAAGCTGATAAGTAATATATATTAAAAAATAAATAAGAACAATAAACATGAGTCAAGAAAAGTAAAAGTCATTAGTTGTTATGCTACCAAATTGTTGTTAGTGTCGAACATAAATGTGATGTATAGACAGAATTGGTGATGTAATAAAAATATTCGTTTTATAAGTAGTCACCATGTGGTTTGTATGATTAGGGTGATAAACATACATTATAGATATAAGTGCATGCACGTCTCAAATACAATATGGATTTGTGCCTTATGGTGCAGTATGAACACATGGAGATCTCTAGCTTTCATCCGAGACTGGTATCCCAAAAGAAGTTCCACTCTGGGTCTACACCAGGATATCTACACCAGGGTATCAGGATATCAGGGTATCCTATTCTGTTATCCTAAAAGGACTATTCTCAGAGTATCCAGTCAGGAAGATTGCTACAAATTTCTGAATTGACACTGAGACCAGGGAACACTTAGTGGGGTTCAGTACAACTTGCAAACAATAGTAAGTAAATATTTGACTTAAATGTCCATAAGTACAGTGGTTTATCACAGTGTAGCATGGGTCAATGAGAATTGTGAACTGTTTTGAGTTCTTTTATCTGTGTATGTAATGTAAATAGTCAATGTGGTGAACTCGTGTGTGACCATTGTAATAGCATGTTTTGATAGTAGGGGTTCTCAGTATAAAAATAGTTGAAAGTCATTTAAATTAGTTAATGTACGCTATGTGTGAGTACTAGGAGGCCAAAAAACATGAATCCTTAAAAAACTATAACAAACTATTACAACTCGATAAACTAGAAATTTTAAATAGAGCTATACCAATACAGCAACAATGACTTGTATATGTGTTTTGCGACTAATAATCTGTATGTATATATTACAAATAAAAATCTAAATTTATATGGAAATTTTTATAACCTAACAGGTAAATATATGTGGTACAAAAGTGTGTTTTGTATTTTGTATAAGTGCCAAATTTAACTGTGCATTTCAAGTGGCTGTGATGTGGTCAGAAGTATCTGAAGTCGAGTAGAATTATTCGTTTTCAAAACAGTTAGCAGGTAGCCTCTAGTTAATTGAACAAACCGTATGTATAGCATGGCTGATTTTATGCCATTTACAGTAACTAATTTATAATAAGAATACTATGACAAAAGGAATAATTATATAAGAAAATCAAAATAAGTTTTAAAAGAGAAAAGTAAAGTGTTAATTCAGGATGTGAGGTGTATGTACATAAGCATGTGTTTCTTAATGTTGTAAGTACTTTTCTTTGTATGTTTTGTTAGGTAAATAAATTTACCTTATTATGGTATTTGTGGTTGTCAGGAAAATAGTCGTTGCTTCGCAGTCCACCCGGAAATAAATACTTTTTAAATAAATATTTTACCACTCATATTTAAAAATTGAAGTTTTTTTAGTTTAACAGGTTAATGTATGTGGTTCTAAAGTGTGTTTTTGTATAAGTAAAAAGATTAACAGTGCATAAGTCACGTGACTGTAATGTTACGAGAATTATTTAAACTAGAGTAGAATTATTCGTGTTGGCTGTTAGCCATTAGTTAATTAACAAACTGAATGTATAACATGACCTGTTTTTTGTTTAATAATATTCATAGTGACTTGTGTATTTTAGTGTGAGTTTTTTGTATTAAAATAATATTAGTTGTTAAAAACTGGTTATTGAAATTAAGTAATGTAATATCTAATAGTAGTGTGAAATTATTGTAGTTTGTTCTTTAGCATAAAAATTCCTTATTAGCATTTTCCTAGTATTTTAACAGTGTGAAAACAATACAATAACAATAACATGTATTTATGTGTAAGTATACTAATTAAGTGTTAATATTTATTTTTTATGAAGGGGCGAGTACGAGTGTACATAATAGAGCTAGAGTAGAGTTATCTGTTTTTTAAGTAGTTATCAGATGATGTATGTGACAGAGCTGGAATAGAATTATTCGTTTTTTAAGTAGCTATCAGATGATGTATGTAGCAGAGCTGGAGTAGAATTATTTTTTTTTTAAGTAAACATCAGATGATGCATGTAACAGAACTTGAATTGAATCGTTCGTTTTTTAAGTAGTTATCAGATGATGTATGTAACAGAGCTGAAGTAGAATTGATCATTTTTTAAGTAGTTATCAGATGGTATGGATATTATTATAATAAACCTGACAGGAGGTTTAAAGTAATTTGTATAGAATAATCAAAACTTTTGAGCATTTATAGTGACAGTAGAAGTCAGTAATTGTAATGGTTATGGTTAGCTGAACTATTAGTATTTAGTCTGACTAATGAACATCAATGGTAATATTTGGAGTGGAATGACTCATTTACCAGTATTTTGATTAGTGTTGTTTGCGTCATAGGAATGATAAATATACATAGTAAAAAAATGCAGTGAATATTGAAAGAATATTAAATGTGGCACCTTTATTTTACTTGACAGTAGTTGTATATTAAGTATTACGTATAACTCTAGTATTATTATATTAAAGCATTTATTCAAATGCATATAAAAATACAAATACATTGAAGAAAATACAAATACAAATACATTAAAGCAAATGTACACATTTACACATGAGTATGTATGTACTCACACATGTGTGTGTTCACATATATATATATGCTTATGATTACATATATATTCCAAAGCATGTATTATACATATATAAATCATTTATATGTATAATATACATTAAAATAGCTGTTTCATACAATTTATGTGTTAAATAGATGTTAGAGTAATGTTTTAATGATCTAATCTCGACAAAGTATAACCCTATAGACATAAATCAACAAATAAAACTTCTAGAAATACCAGTATAAATATTAGAATGATAAGCATAAGTGTAGTAAAAGGTAGATGATTAAAATATAGGTGTTTTAATATCCAGTTGTTCATGTAGTGTCAAGATAACGTTCTCATCAGGGCAATTAGTTGTCATCAGAGAGTTTAGAAGGTCTGGCGCCTGACCAATGGTCGACAACTTGTGGACACTACTTTGCTAAAATAGAACACGTGCTCAAAATTTTTGAAACACCAGTATTTTCTGATGGAATGGTGTGTCTTAGGCTTAGTATGTTCTTTTCTTGGTCAATTTTGTCCACGATCTTTGTGTATCTATTTAGGAATGCTAATGTAAACATTCACATAGATATCATATGACATTTACTATGTACCACAGACATACAACATAAAGTGATAGTCATATTGGCACATTATAAAGACTAACTATCGATCTATAGGCTAAGATTAAAATATTTATAATTTATGTAAAACCGAGTGAGAAATTAATACTTATATCGGACTAAGTCTGAAAAAGCGGCGAAAACTGGGTGTTTTACCCTATGGAACTTTTCAAATTTAATTATTAAAACTTAAGTAGAGATGTGATTTTTTTTTGCTTGTGGGTTTTATTATTTTATATTTGTTGTTGAAATCACAGCGTTCTCTACTACAGGCCTGTTGATCGCGCAACCGGATTTTTTTCCGGAGGTCTACTTTTTTACGGCAAAAAAATTATTTCTCGACGTTCAGAACAGATACAATGTCATGCCATTTATGATATATATTTAAATAATGGAATATAATACAATGTTAATAAAATTATATAAATTAAAGCGAATAATATATTCATAAAATTTATATTAAATTACTAAATAAATGTTGTGTGTATGCTTGTCAGACCAACTATCAAATTGAAAAAAACAAAATATCTAGTGAAGTTAATAAAATATCAGTGTATCGGTTTCTAACCCAGTTAGCACGCTAACATTGGGCCAACGTATATTATTAGCAAAGGACATTTTCATTTTTAGGTACATTATTTTTTATTATTATTTAAAGTATAAAAAAGAAATTTTAAACTTCCCAGACTTAGTATTGATATAAAAGAAATATTTCTAAAACAGTTGTTGTCTAGAAATAGTAAAAATAGTCGACACAGTCGCTATTCAATATTGACAATTATGACAATTTTACATCGTTTGAACATCAAATATTGCATCGTTATTAATTCTTAGAAGGTCCTTTTCACAAGACACCAGCATGAATGATTGTAAACTTGACTGGCTCATCAAGTTTCTTTATCTTTTCAAAATATATTTCAACTTCAAAATGACCTTTCACAAGCAACTTGTGATGAGGATGCCAACATAAATTTGTAAGCCAGAAACAAATTTAAATACGCAAAACTATGCAAGTTGAAATTCTGGAGAAAAAAGCATTTATTTTTGTGGCTGTTGCTGTTCCACTTCTGTGGTTGTAAAGAAAGTTTCAAATTCTATGAATATAGATTGTTGGAAGTTGTTCGAGACAGAGCCAGATACTTCCGTGTCAAATACCAAACTATGTTCATCTTTAAGATTTTTCAAAACACTCCCATTTCCTTGCAAACTCCAATAATTTTGTTTGCAGCTGATCTTTTGTTGCACTAGCATCAAACTTTCTGAGCAAACCACTCAGGTGCTGCAATGCGTCACGAGACATTTTTTTCAAAATTTCTTGGATTTAAGCAAGATAAATAAGCATATAGACTACCATGCTCTGAGAATCTCTGTTTTAAACTACTGATTACTTAATCCAATACCATATTGTGAACATTGTCTCAAAATTTATTTTTCTCACTTTTCAGTAGTTGGTTTGCTCTTATTTTTTTTATTTCTTTTTCAAACCAGTCTGAAATTCAATGTCAAGATTCTTTTTTCCCATTTCACTGTTTCCAAGTTCTGACAAATTTGTAGCTGCTTGAAAAATAGAATCAAAATTTCTATCTACTTTGCTTATTTCATTAATACTGTCTTGAACCTCTTATAGGCTCTTACTATATCCATTCTAGGTTGTTTGCAAAATATTCAGATAACGGCATAGTGTACTTTTAGAAAAAATTTTGCCTTCAAAAGTAAATTCAAAACTTGTCAATGAATCTAAAAAGAGCTTTCGCTTTGTAACGGACATCATTATTGAATTTGATTGATGTAAAAATATCATGAAATGTTTGTAACATGTCAATTTAAAAAAAATCAATAAATTTTGTTTCTTGATCGGAGGTTTCGATGAAGAAATTTTCGAATACCTTAGTAAGAGATCTGTATTTTGCCCATCAACGGATTTCAACGATCACAGATATATACTTTAATTTGCTAAACTCATGCCAAACATTTAAACATAAATATGATTCCCGTAAAAATACTGAACATGTGTTCAAAACACCAATTAAGGTAACAACTTCAACCGCTTTTTTAGTAACGTCACCCATTACCAAATTTATAACATGGGCATAACACTAAACATGAATCTGACCCGGGGAAACTGTATTTAACCAGGTATTGAATCCATTGTATTTACCTTGCATATTAGAGGCTCCATCGGTGGCGTTGCCAATACATTTACTTACATCAACCTACCTTTTCAAAAATGCCACAAACCAAATAACACATTCCTTTTCCAGTAGCTGATGTGTAATTGACAATCGATATAACACTTTCATGTACAGCATCGTTCACATATCGGATCACAATAGAACACTGATCCTGTACATTAATATCTTGTTTGGTATCAATTTGAACAGCTATATAAAATTATATTGTAAAATAAACAGTTTAACATTTGTTAACTAATTTGGTTTGTTTACGTTAATATAAAACTAATTTCGGTCAGCTAAAGATGGCCGCCAAAATTTATATAGTTAGCCGACAGATGTATTAGCTTGTAATTATATGTAATTATAGTCCAGAAAAAAAGTTATGATGTCTTTAATTACATTTTAGTTTACCGTTGATTATAATAAACTTTATTTTTGGTTTTCATTTTTGGTGTTTTTCAATCAAACTACAATCAAAAGGCAATTTTCCTCTAGATTCCAAAAAGTTTATTACAAATCATAGCCATACATAACTTCTGATGCCTTTTGTGACTACTACAACAATTTTTTCCACCAACGGGAAATAAAATGTAGCCAAACTAAAAATTTAATAACATTTTTGAGAGCAACCGACCCTCCGGGAATCTACCGGTATCCCGGCGGCCCAGTCCAAGCCTGTCTACGTTTATATATTTCTACAGTAATGCCGAAAAAAGAACTTGTTAAATTTTTGAAAATATATCATGCAATTTTATGCACCAGTATGATTTCATATTAAATTATATTGCTTGACAATAGATGGCGCTCGAAATTTAATGACTCAATTAATAAGAAATGCAGTTATTGATGTAAAGTATAAGGAGATAATTGAGCAAGTTTTAAAACAAAACTCATGTTATGGCAATACTGAAAATATTCTATTGGCAATAGTAAATGATGAAAGAAAAGAAGTTAGAACTGCAGCCATTCAAAGGATACTTTAGTCCAGAAATACTAACGAACACAATAGACATTTTAAACTTCCAACAGCACTAAATCTTGGAGCTAATGATTACAGTGATTTGGTAAATTGGGACTTTGGGAAAGTTAATTTACCACATTTACTGAATGTCTTTTCAAATTAAGATATTTCGAATATTGTTACATTCATTCCAAAATATTCTTGTGATAGTCAATATATGGAAAAAATTATTGTAATAGTCACAAAAGGCACCAGAAGTTATATATGGCTATGATTTGTAATAAACTTTTTGGAATCTAGAGGAAAAGTGCCTTTTGATTGTAGTTTGATTGAAAAACATCAAAAATGAAAACCAAAAATGAAGTTTGATTGGAAAGCAAAACGGAAATTTGAATAAAGATACAAACAAAAATAGTTGTATATATATTTTTTATAGCATCAAAAATTTTTTCAAATTTGAAAGTTCATGTTGGTGCTTATCTTTAAAATGAAATCATATTGCTGCTTATATTAAAGTAAGCGTTTTCAAAATTATATGCTTTTTTTAAAACAGTATATTATTAGAAAATTTATATTGTATTATTAAATCGCAAAGTTAATGGTATAAAACACAATTAAGATAAAAATTGCTAACCATAAAGCCATTTTTCTCTAAAATACAATAAAATCTGATTTTGTGTCCGGCCCCTACGGAGTCTAGCACAGACCTCTGTTATACTATATTATACTTTTTTATATGTAAGAGCTTTGTACAATATGCTGCTCTTAAAAAAAATTTGACCTGCCATACTAAACATACTGATTTGTCGGACGACACATTGCAATTAAACACTGAACTCTCTTTCTGCTAGCACAAAGTTTAC
>NC_061163.1:16127785-16167612 GCF_022113875.1 Hydra vulgaris | reverse complement strand
ATATACTGCGTATTCATACTTTCCTGTTTTTTTATTCATAATTTGTATATCCAGATAATTTAGTGTTCCTAACTCGTTTTCAACTTCAATTGTATACTGGATGGAAGGATGTTGTTGATTTAAAATGTATTGGAAATGTTTTGCTTGGTTGAGATCTGGAAACCTTGCGTGACTATCATCGACATATCTTAAGAACGATTTGAGGTTAAGTGCAGGGTTGAAATTTAGTGCAACTTTAATTGCATTGTTTTCATGGAATTGTAGAAATGATTCTGCAAGAACGACCATGAACGAAAGTCCAATTGGACCCGAGTTTTCCATTATATGAATTTCATTGTTCCAATGAAAATAACATTGAAATAAACAAAGTTCTATAAGTTGTTTTATCTCAGGTATACTTAGTCTTGTTAGTTTTTTATATGTTGTATTATTATTTAATTTTTCTATAAGAACAAGGGTGGCTTCTTTTAAAGGAACCGACGGATACAGATTTACGACATCAAAAGATACCTGAACTTCATTATTGTCAATTTTCCAAGATTCAGCTTTTTTAATAAAGTCAAAGGAATTTTTTAATCTTGTCAAGTTTTCATTCAAAACTGGTTGTATTATCTTAACTAAGAACTCAGATATTCCGTAGTTTGCTGTGCCGATTGTGGAGATAATTATTCTCATAGGATAGAATTTTTCAGGTTTGTGGGCTTTGATTACACCATACATACGAGGCGGGATGGGATCACTAGGATATATTTTTTCGTATTCCTCTTTTGAAAAACAGTTTCTTTTATTTAGTTTTGAAAGACATCTACGAATTTTAGCCGCGTAATTTGCAGTAGGGTCTTCACTTACTATTTTTGTTGGGCCTATTTGTTCGCGAATTTTTTCCAAGGCTTTTGAATGTTCGATTCGTACAAAACCTGTCCCTTTGTCAAATGGATATATGTCAACGTTTTTTTCCTCTTTTATTTCTCTATAAGCTTTCCATTGTTCTTTTGTAAGATTATTATTTAATTTTTTTCCGGTTTTTAGTTCTCTTAAAACATTTTTCCTTAGGTCTTGGGCATTTTCAATTTTATTGTTGTATTCTAATTTTAACGCAGAGGATTCCGTGGCTGTAATAATATCCATATATGGTATCGACTTTAAAGATGGTACAAAGTGTGGACCGAGGTTTAGAAAATTATTATGACTTACTGGAATGTCGGTATCGCATAAGTTTAGGACAGCATTCTTTTTATAGTTTGTTGTTTTTTCGGCATTATCGTTTTTATTTTCACGTTCATTTTGCAATATTAGAAATTTTTTCACTAATCGTTCTTTTGACTTTATAAACATATTCTCCCGAGCTTTTTCAGTGATTTGTTCTAATTTAATGTAGTCTTTATCGTCTAGGTGACATTTAAGCGAACGTTGAAGATTTTTAACGTCATTCATAAGGTTAAAGAATCGTTTCCTAGAATCGTTTTTTATGCTGATTAAAAGTTCAAATCTAAAACGATAAATAATACCTATTGCTCTTCTATTTTTTATTGGAGAGTTAATTCGCAATGATTTCGGAATAATTTTATGTTTTACACATTTTTGTAAAAAGATGCATTGATTTTTCGATTTAGCAACAGATTTTTTTAATAACTTTAACTGTTCAGTTTTTTTGTAGATTTCAGCTCCGTATTTAGCTGTTACATATGATTTAAAGGATAACATCTTGTGTGAGAGTATATTTATATATTATTTTAAAACATCAAAAATACGATTTCTCTCAACACTTATAATTTTTTTATTATTATAGAAATTTTCGCTGGATTTTAGATACCAGCTTCTTCAGCTTGTTAAATGTTACAGTAATTAATAAAATCGTTATAATTTAAATTAAAACGTTGCTATTGACGTCAGCTGTTGAATGGCTTCTTTTTCGCTGAAATTTAAAAAATGGCGTCCAAAACTTAGTTTTTACGTATTGACCCTCATCGAGATTAATCCCGCCATTTTTTGCAGAACACATGTTTTTTTGTATTTCTAGGGCTTCCCTAACTTTTCTTTCAAATTTTTTATTTTTTATTTTCTATTTTCTACTTTTAATGTTTTTGTTTGTTCCCAAATAATTTCTTTTTTGCAAAATGTTTTATGCAGAGCTAATGCGGATTGATGCTGCTTATTTTCATCAATGCTTTTTTGGTGTTGATGCATTCGTGTGTTTACTTTCATTTTTGTTTCGCCTACATACACTTTTGAACAGTTGCATTTGATTATATATGTTCCCGGTTGACTGTTATTAGGTAGTTTTGATTTATTTTTTGATGTTAACAGGGATCTTAAGTTTGGGTTTGATTTGAATACCGCTCTGTAACCAGCTTTTCGGAATATTTTCCTAAGTTTTGGTGAGAGACCGGGTACCCATGGTAAGGAAACTACAGGATAATTATTGATTTCAGATGGAATTGTAATTTTATTTTGTCTTTTGTGTTGAAACTGATGCGCAATATTCATCATTTGAGTTTTATCGTAACCATTTTCAACAAACACGTCGATTAGAAAATTTATTTCATTTTGCAAGTAAGACTTACTACAGATTGAGTAAGCTCGGTGGAGAAATCCTTTAAAAATAGAGTTCAAGATATTTGGATCATGATTTGAGTGTGGCTTAATTTGAATGTTAGTGATAGCATCTTTCCGATATACTGCGTATTCATACTTTCCTGTTTTTTTATTCATAATTTGTATATCCAGATAATTTAGTGTTCCTAACTCGTTTTCAACTTCAATTGTATACTGGATGGAAGGATGTTGTTGATTTAAAATGTATTGGAAATGTTTTGCTTGGTTGAGATCTGGAAACCTTGCGTGACTATCATCGACATATCTTAAGAACGATTTGAGGTTAAGTGCAGGGTTGAAATTTAGTGCAACTTTAATTGCATTGTTTTCATGGAATTGTAGAAATGATTCTGCAAGAACGACCATGAACGAAAGTCCAATTGGACCCGAGTTTTCCATTATATGAATTTCATTGTTCCAATGAAAATAACATTGAAATAAACAAAGTTCTATAAGTTGTTTTATCTCAGGTATACTTAGTCTTGTTAGTTTTTTATATGTTGTATTATTATTTAATTTTTCTATAAGAACAAGGGTGGCTTCTTTTAAAGGAACCGACGGATACAGATTTACGACATCAAAAGATACCTGAACTTCATTATTGTCAATTTTCCAAGATTCAGCTTTTTTAATAAAGTCAAAGGAATTTTTTAATCTTGTCAAGTTTTCATTCAAAACTGGTTGTATTATCTTAACTAAGAACTCAGATATTCCGTAGTTTGCTGTGCCGATTGTGGAGATAATTATTCTCATAGGATAGAATTTTTCAGGTTTGTGGGCTTTGATTACACCATACATACGAGGCGGGATGGGATCACTAGGATATATTTTTTCGTATTCCTCTTTTGAAAAACAGTTTCTTTTATTTAGTTTTGAAAGACATCTACGAATTTTAGCCGCGTAATTTGCAGTAGGGTCTTCACTTACTATTTTTGTTGGGCCTATTTGTTCGCGAATTTTTTCCAAGGCTTTTGAATGTTCGATTCGTACAAAACCTGTCCCTTTGTCAAATGGATATATGTCAACGTTTTTTTCCTCTTTTATTTCTCTATAAGCTTTCCATTGTTCTTTTGTAAGATTATTATTTAATTTTTTTCCGGTTTTTAGTTCTCTTAAAACATTTTTCCTTAGGTCTTGGGCATTTTCAATTTTATTGTTGTATTCTAATTTTAACGCAGAGGATTCCGTGGCTGTAATAATATCCATATATGGTATCGACTTTAAAGATGGTACAAAGTGTGGACCGAGGTTTAGAAAATTATTATGACTTACTGGAATGTCGGTATCGCATAAGTTTAGGACAGCATTCTTTTTATAGTTTGTTGTTTTTTCGGCATTATCGTTTTTATTTTCACGTTCATTTTGCAATATTAGAAATTTTTTCACTAATCGTTCTTTTGACTTTATAAACATATTCTCCCGAGCTTTTTCAGTGATTTGTTCTAATTTAATGTAGTCTTTATCGTCTAGGTGACATTTAAGCGAACGTTGAAGATTTTTAACGTCATTCATAAGGTTAAAGAATCGTTTCCTAGAATCGTTTTTTATGCTGATTAAAAGTTCAAATCTAAAACGATAAATAATACCTATTGCTCTTCTATTTTTTATTGGAGAGTTAATTCGCAATGATTTCGGAATAATTTTATGTTTTACACATTTTTGTAAAAAGATGCATTGATTTTTCGATTTAGCAACAGATTTTTTTAATAACTTTAACTGTTCAGTTTTTTTGTAGATTTCAGCTCCGTATTTAGCTGTTACATATGATTTAAAGGATAACATCTTGTGTGAGAGTATATTTATATATTATTTTAAAACATCAAAAATACGATTTCTCTCAACACTTATAATTTTTTTATTATTATAGAAATTTTCGCTGGATTTTAGATACCAGCTTCTTCAGCTTGTTAAATGTTACAGTAATTAATAAAATCGTTATAATTTAAATTAAAACGTTGCTATTGACGTCAGCTGTTGAATGGCTTCTTTTTCGCTGAAATTTAAAAAATGGCGTCCAAAACTTAGTTTTTACGTATTGACCCTCATCGAGATTAATCCCGCCATTTTTTGCAGAACACATGTTTTTTTGTATTTCTAGGGCTTCCCTAACTTTTCTTTCAAATTTTTTATTTTTTATTTTCTATTTTCTACTTTTAATGTTTTTGTTTGTTCCCAAATAATTTCTTTTTTGCAAAATGTTTTATGCAGAGCTAATGCGGATTGATGCTGCTTATTTTCATCAATGCTTTTTTGGTGTTGATGCATTCGTGTGTTTACTTTCATTTTTGTTTCGCCTACATACACTTTTGAACAGTTGCATTTGATTATATATGTTCCCGGTTGACTGTTATTAGGTAGTTTTGATTTATTTTTTGATGTTAACAGGGATCTTAAGTTTGGGTTTGATTTGAATACCGCTCTGTAACCAGCTTTTCGGAATATTTTCCTAAGTTTTGGTGAGAGACCGGGTACCCATGGTAAGGAAACTACAGGATAATTATTGATTTCAGATGGAATTGTAATTTTATTTTGTCTTTTGTGTTGAAACTGATGCGCAATATTCATCATTTGAGTTTTATCGTAACCATTTTCAACAAACACGTCGATTAGAAAATTTATTTCATTTTGCAAGTAAGACTTACTACAGATTGAGTAAGCTCGGTGGAGAAATCCTTTAAAAATAGAGTTCAAGATATTTGGATCATGATTTGAGTGTGGCTTAATTTGAATGTTAGTGATAGCATCTTTCCGATATACTGCGTATTCATACTTTCCTGTTTTTTTATTCATAATTTGTATATCCAGATAATTTAGTGTTCCTAACTCGTTTTCAACTTCAATTGTATACTGGATGGAAGGATGTTGTTGATTTAAAATGTATTGGAAATGTTTTGCTTGGTTGAGATCTGGAAACCTTGCGTGACTATCATCGACATATCTTAAGAACGATTTGAGGTTAAGTGCAGGGTTGAAATTTAGTGCAACTTTAATTGCATTGTTTTCATGGAATTGTAGAAATGATTCTGCAAGAACGACCATGAACGAAAGTCCAATTGGACCCGAGTTTTCCATTATATGAATTTCATTGTTCCAATGAAAATAACATTGAAATAAACAAAGTTCTATAAGTTGTTTTATCTCAGGTATACTTAGTCTTGTTAGTTTTTTATATGTTGTATTATTATTTAATTTTTCTATAAGAACAAGGGTGGCTTCTTTTAAAGGAACCGACGGATACAGATTTACGACATCAAAAGATACCTGAACTTCATTATTGTCAATTTTCCAAGATTCAGCTTTTTTAATAAAGTCAAAGGAATTTTTTAATCTTGTCAAGTTTTCATTCAAAACTGGTTGTATTATCTTAACTAAGAACTCAGATATTCCGTAGTTTGCTGTGCCGATTGTGGAGATAATTATTCTCATAGGATAGAATTTTTCAGGTTTGTGGGCTTTGATTACACCATACATACGAGGCGGGATGGGATCACTAGGATATATTTTTTCGTATTCCTCTTTTGAAAAACAGTTTCTTTTATTTAGTTTTGAAAGACATCTACGAATTTTAGCCGCGTAATTTGCAGTAGGGTCTTCACTTACTATTTTTGTTGGGCCTATTTGTTCGCGAATTTTTTCCAAGGCTTTTGAATGTTCGATTCGTACAAAACCTGTCCCTTTGTCAAATGGATATATGTCAACGTTTTTTTCCTCTTTTATTTCTCTATAAGCTTTCCATTGTTCTTTTGTAAGATTATTATTTAATTTTTTTCCGGTTTTTAGTTCTCTTAAAACATTTTTCCTTAGGTCTTGGGCATTTTCAATTTTATTGTTGTATTCTAATTTTAACGCAGAGGATTCCGTGGCTGTAATAATATCCATATATGGTATCGACTTTAAAGATGGTACAAAGTGTGGACCGAGGTTTAGAAAATTATTATGACTTACTGGAATGTCGGTATCGCATAAGTTTAGGACAGCATTCTTTTTATAGTTTGTTGTTTTTTCGGCATTATCGTTTTTATTTTCACGTTCATTTTGCAATATTAGAAATTTTTTCACTAATCGTTCTTTTGACTTTATAAACATATTCTCCCGAGCTTTTTCAGTGATTTGTTCTAATTTAATGTAGTCTTTATCGTCTAGGTGACATTTAAGCGAACGTTGAAGATTTTTAACGTCATTCATAAGGTTAAAGAATCGTTTCCTAGAATCGTTTTTTATGCTGATTAAAAGTTCAAATCTAAAACGATAAATAATACCTATTGCTCTTCTATTTTTTATTGGAGAGTTAATTCGCAATGATTTCGGAATAATTTTATGTTTTACACATTTTTGTAAAAAGATGCATTGATTTTTCGATTTAGCAACAGATTTTTTTAATAACTTTAACTGTTCAGTTTTTTTGTAGATTTCAGCTCCGTATTTAGCTGTTACATATGATTTAAAGGATAACATCTTGTGTGAGAGTATATTTATATATTATTTTAAAACATCAAAAATACGATTTCTCTCAACACTTATAATTTTTTTATTATTATAGAAATTTTCGCTGGATTTTAGATACCAGCTTCTTCAGCTTGTTAAATGTTACAGTAATTAATAAAATCGTTATAATTTAAATTAAAACGTTGCTATTGACGTCAGCTGTTGAATGGCTTCTTTTTCGCTGAAATTTAAAAAATGGCGTCCAAAACTTAGTTTTTACGTATTGACCCTCATCGAGATTAATCCCGCCATTTTTTGCAGAACACATGTTTTTTTGTATTTCTAGGGCTTCCCTAACTTTTCTTTCAAATTTTTTATTTTTTATTTTCTATTTTCTACTTTTAATGTTTTTGTTTGTTCCCAAATAATTTCTTTTTTGCAAAATGTTTTATGCAGAGCTAATGCGGATTGATGCTGCTTATTTTCATCAATGCTTTTTTGGTGTTGATGCATTCGTGTGTTTACTTTCATTTTTGTTTCGCCTACATACACTTTTGAACAGTTGCATTTGATTATATATGTTCCCGGTTGACTGTTATTAGGTAGTTTTGATTTATTTTTTGATGTTAACAGGGATCTTAAGTTTGGGTTTGATTTGAATACCGCTCTGTAACCAGCTTTTCGGAATATTTTCCTAAGTTTTGGTGAGAGACCGGGTACCCATGGTAAGGAAACTACAGGATAATTATTGATTTCAGATGGAATTGTAATTTTATTTTGTCTTTTGTGTTGAAACTGATGCGCAATATTCATCATTTGAGTTTTATCGTAACCATTTTCAACAAACACGTCGATTAGAAAATTTATTTCATTTTGCAAGTAAGACTTACTACAGATTGAGTAAGCTCGGTGGAGAAATCCTTTAAAAATAGAGTTCAAGATATTTGGATCATGATTTGAGTGTGGCTTAATTTGAATGTTAGTGATAGCATCTTTCCGATATACTGCGTATTCATACTTTCCTGTTTTTTTATTCATAATTTGTATATCCAGATAATTTAGTGTTCCTAACTCGTTTTCAACTTCAATTGTATACTGGATGGAAGGATGTTGTTGATTTAAAATGTATTGGAAATGTTTTGCTTGGTTGAGATCTGGAAACCTTGCGTGACTATCATCGACATATCTTAAGAACGATTTGAGGTTAAGTGCAGGGTTGAAATTTAGTGCAACTTTAATTGCATTGTTTTCATGGAATTGTAGAAATGATTCTGCAAGAACGACCATGAACGAAAGTCCAATTGGACCCGAGTTTTCCATTATATGAATTTCATTGTTCCAATGAAAATAACATTGAAATAAACAAAGTTCTATAAGTTGTTTTATCTCAGGTATACTTAGTCTTGTTAGTTTTTTATATGTTGTATTATTATTTAATTTTTCTATAAGAACAAGGGTGGCTTCTTTTAAAGGAACCGACGGATACAGATTTACGACATCAAAAGATACCTGAACTTCATTATTGTCAATTTTCCAAGATTCAGCTTTTTTAATAAAGTCAAAGGAATTTTTTAATCTTGTCAAGTTTTCATTCAAAACTGGTTGTATTATCTTAACTAAGAACTCAGATATTCCGTAGTTTGCTGTGCCGATTGTGGAGATAATTATTCTCATAGGATAGAATTTTTCAGGTTTGTGGGCTTTGATTACACCATACATACGAGGCGGGATGGGATCACTAGGATATATTTTTTCGTATTCCTCTTTTGAAAAACAGTTTCTTTTATTTAGTTTTGAAAGACATCTACGAATTTTAGCCGCGTAATTTGCAGTAGGGTCTTCACTTACTATTTTTGTTGGGCCTATTTGTTCGCGAATTTTTTCCAAGGCTTTTGAATGTTCGATTCGTACAAAACCTGTCCCTTTGTCAAATGGATATATGTCAACGTTTTTTTCCTCTTTTATTTCTCTATAAGCTTTCCATTGTTCTTTTGTAAGATTATTATTTAATTTTTTTCCGGTTTTTAGTTCTCTTAAAACATTTTTCCTTAGGTCTTGGGCATTTTCAATTTTATTGTTGTATTCTAATTTTAACGCAGAGGATTCCGTGGCTGTAATAATATCCATATATGGTATCGACTTTAAAGATGGTACAAAGTGTGGACCGAGGTTTAGAAAATTATTATGACTTACTGGAATGTCGGTATCGCATAAGTTTAGGACAGCATTCTTTTTATAGTTTGTTGTTTTTTCGGCATTATCGTTTTTATTTTCACGTTCATTTTGCAATATTAGAAATTTTTTCACTAATCGTTCTTTTGACTTTATAAACATATTCTCCCGAGCTTTTTCAGTGATTTGTTCTAATTTAATGTAGTCTTTATCGTCTAGGTGACATTTAAGCGAACGTTGAAGATTTTTAACGTCATTCATAAGGTTAAAGAATCGTTTCCTAGAATCGTTTTTTATGCTGATTAAAAGTTCAAATCTAAAACGATAAATAATACCTATTGCTCTTCTATTTTTTATTGGAGAGTTAATTCGCAATGATTTCGGAATAATTTTATGTTTTACACATTTTTGTAAAAAGATGCATTGATTTTTCGATTTAGCAACAGATTTTTTTAATAACTTTAACTGTTCAGTTTTTTTGTAGATTTCAGCTCCGTATTTAGCTGTTACATATGATTTAAAGGATAACATCTTGTGTGAGAGTATATTTATATATTATTTTAAAACATCAAAAATACGATTTCTCTCAACACTTATAATTTTTTTATTATTATAGAAATTTTCGCTGGATTTTAGATACCAGCTTCTTCAGCTTGTTAAATGTTACAGTAATTAATAAAATCGTTATAATTTAAATTAAAACGTTGCTATTGACGTCAGCTGTTGAATGGCTTCTTTTTCGCTGAAATTTAAAAAATGGCGTCCAAAACTTAGTTTTTACGTATTGACCCTCATCGAGATTAATCCCGCCATTTTTTGCAGAACACATGTTTTTTTGTATTTCTAGGGCTTCCCTAACTTTTCTTTCAAATTTTTTATTTTCTACTTTTAATGTTTTTGTTTGTTCCCAAATAATTTCTTTTTTGCAAAATGTTTTATGCAGAGCTAATGCGGATTGATGCTGCTTATTTTCATCAATGCTTTTTTGGTGTTGATGCATTCGTGTGTTTACTTTCATTTTTGTTTCGCCTACATACACTTTTGAACAGTTGCATTTGATTATATATGTTCCCGGTTGACTGTTATTAGGTAGTTTTGATTT
Organism: Hydra vulgaris; assembly: GCF_022113875.1. NCBI lineage: Eukaryota > Metazoa > Cnidaria > Hydrozoa > Anthoathecata > Hydridae > Hydra > Hydra vulgaris. Next base: position 16,157,318 of record NC_061163.1, on the reverse strand, counting down.
ATTTTTTGATGTTAACAGGGATCTTAAGTTTGGGTTTGATTTGAATACCGCTCTGTAACCAGCTTTTCGGAATATTTTCCTAAGTTTTGGTGAGAGACCGGGTACCCATGGTAAGGAAACTACAGGATAATTATTGATTTCAGATGGAATTGTAATTTTATTTTGTCTTTTGTGTTGAAACTGATGCGCAATATTCATCATTTGAGTTTTATCGTAACCATTTTCAACAAACACGTCGATTAGAAAATTTATTTCATTTTGCAAGTAAGACTTACTACAGATTGAGTAAGCTCGGTGGAGAAATCCTTTAAAAATAGAGTTCAAGATATTTGGATCATGATTTGAGTGTGGCTTAATTTGAATGTTAGTGATAGCATCTTTCCGATATACTGCGTATTCATACTTTCCTGTTTTTTTATTCATAATTTGTATATCCAGATAATTTAGTGTTCCTAACTCGTTTTCAACTTCAATTGTATACTGGATGGAAGGATGTTGTTGATTTAAAATGTATTGGAAATGTTTTGCTTGGTTGAGATCTGGAAACCTTGCGTGACTATCATCGACATATCTTAAGAACGATTTGAGGTTAAGTGCAGGGTTGAAATTTAGTGCAACTTTAATTGCATTGTTTTCATGGAATTGTAGAAATGATTCTGCAAGAACGACCATGAACGAAAGTCCAATTGGACCCGAGTTTTCCATTATATGAATTTCATTGTTCCAATGAAAATAACATTGAAATAAACAAAGTTCTATAAGTTGTTTTATCTCAGGTATACTTAGTCTTGTTAGTTTTTTATATGTTGTATTATTATTTAATTTTTCTATAAGAACAAGGGTGGCTTCTTTTAAAGGAACCGACGGATACAGATTTACGACATCAAAAGATACCTGAACTTCATTATTGTCAATTTTCCAAGATTCAGCTTTTTTAATAAAGTCAAAGGAATTTTTTAATCTTGTCAAGTTTTCATTCAAAACTGGTTGTATTATCTTAACTAAGAACTCAGATATTCCGTAGTTTGCTGTGCCGATTGTGGAGATAATTATTCTCATAGGATAGAATTTTTCAGGTTTGTGGGCTTTGATTACACCATACATACGAGGCGGGATGGGATCACTAGGATATATTTTTTCGTATTCCTCTTTTGAAAAACAGTTTCTTTTATTTAGTTTTGAAAGACATCTACGAATTTTAGCCGCGTAATTTGCAGTAGGGTCTTCACTTACTATTTTTGTTGGGCCTATTTGTTCGCGAATTTTTTCCAAGGCTTTTGAATGTTCGATTCGTACAAAACCTGTCCCTTTGTCAAATGGATATATGTCAACGTTTTTTTCCTCTTTTATTTCTCTATAAGCTTTCCATTGTTCTTTTGTAAGATTATTATTTAATTTTTTTCCGGTTTTTAGTTCTCTTAAAACATTTTTCCTTAGGTCTTGGGCATTTTCAATTTTATTGTTGTATTCTAATTTTAACGCAGAGGATTCCGTGGCTGTAATAATATCCATATATGGTATCGACTTTAAAGATGGTACAAAGTGTGGACCGAGGTTTAGAAAATTATTATGACTTACTGGAATGTCGGTATCGCATAAGTTTAGGACAGCATTCTTTTTATAGTTTGTTGTTTTTTCGGCATTATCGTTTTTATTTTCACGTTCATTTTGCAATATTAGAAATTTTTTCACTAATCGTTCTTTTGACTTTATAAACATATTCTCCCGAGCTTTTTCAGTGATTTGTTCTAATTTAATGTAGTCTTTATCGTCTAGGTGACATTTAAGCGAACGTTGAAGATTTTTAACGTCATTCATAAGGTTAAAGAATCGTTTCCTAGAATCGTTTTTTATGCTGATTAAAAGTTCAAATCTAAAACGATAAATAATACCTATTGCTCTTCTATTTTTTATTGGAGAGTTAATTCGCAATGATTTCGGAATAATTTTATGTTTTACACATTTTTGTAAAAAGATGCATTGATTTTTCGATTTAGCAACAGATTTTTTTAATAACTTTAACTGTTCAGTTTTTTTGTAGATTTCAGCTCCGTATTTAGCTGTTACATATGATTTAAAGGATAACATCTTGTGTGAGAGTATATTTATATATTATTTTAAAACATCAAAAATACGATTTCTCTCAACACTTATAATTTTTTTATTATTATAGAAATTTTCGCTGGATTTTAGATACCAGCTTCTTCAGCTTGTTAAATGTTACAGTAATTAATAAAATCGTTATAATTTAAATTAAAACGTTGCTATTGACGTCAGCTGTTGAATGGCTTCTTTTTCGCTGAAATTTAAAAAATGGCGTCCAAAACTTAGTTTTTACGTATTGACCCTCATCGAGATTAATCCCGCCATTTTTTGCAGAACACATGTTTTTTTGTATTTCTAGGGCTTCCCTAACTTTTCTTTCAAATTTTTTATTTTTTATTTTCTATTTTCTACTTTTAATGTTTTTGTTTGTTCCCAAATAATTTCTTTTTTGCAAAATGTTTTATGCAGAGCTAATGCGGATTGATGCTGCTTATTTTCATCAATGCTTTTTTGGTGTTGATTCGTGTGTTTACTTTCATTTTTGTTTCGCCTACATACACTTTTGAACAGTTGCATTTGATTATATATGTTCCCGGTTGACTGTTATTAGGTAGTTTTGATTTATTTTTTGATGTTAACAGGGATCTTAAGTTTGGGTTTGATTTGAATACCGCTCTGTAACCAGCTTTTCGGAATATTTTCCTAAGTTTTGGTGAGAGACCGGGTACCCATGGTAAGGAAACTACAGGATAATTATTGATTTCAGATGGAATTGTAATTTTATTTTGTCTTTTGTGTTGAAACTGATGCGCAATATTCATCATTTGAGTTTTATCGTAACCATTTTCAACAAACACGTCGATTAGAAAATTTATTTCATTTTGCAAGTAAGACTTACTACAGATTGAGTAAGCTCGGTGGAGAAATCCTTTAAAAATAGAGTTCAAGATATTTGGATCATGATTTGAGTGTGGCTTAATTTGAATGTTAGTGATAGCATCTTTCCGATATACTGCGTATTCATACTTTCCTGTTTTTTTATTCATAATTTGTATATCCAGATAATTTAGTGTTCCTAACTCGTTTTCAACTTCAATTGTATACTGGATGGAAGGATGTTGTTGATTTAAAATGTATTGGAAATGTTTTGCTTGGTTGAGATCTGGAAACCTTGCGTGACTATCATCGACATATCTTAAGAACGATTTGAGGTTAAGTGCAGGGTTGAAATTTAGTGCAACTTTAATTGCATTGTTTTCATGGAATTGTAGAAATGATTCTGCAAGAACGACCATGAACGAAAGTCCAATTGGACCCGAGTTTTCCATTATATGAATTTCATTGTTCCAATGAAAATAACATTGAAATAAACAAAGTTCTATAAGTTGTTTTATCTCAGGTATACTTAGTCTTGTTAGTTTTTTATATGTTGTATTATTATTTAATTTTTCTATAAGAACAAGGGTGGCTTCTTTTAAAGGAACCGACGGATACAGATTTACGACATCAAAAGATACCTGAACTTCATTATTGTCAATTTTCCAAGATTCAGCTTTTTTAATAAAGTCAAAGGAATTTTTTAATCTTGTCAAGTTTTCATTCAAAACTGGTTGTATTATCTTAACTAAGAACTCAGATATTCCGTAGTTTGCTGTGCCGATTGTGGAGATAATTATTCTCATAGGATAGAATTTTTCAGGTTTGTGGGCTTTGATTACACCATACATACGAGGCGGGATGGGATCACTAGGATATATTTTTTCGTATTCCTCTTTTGAAAAACAGTTTCTTTTATTTAGTTTTGAAAGACATCTACGAATTTTAGCCGCGTAATTTGCAGTAGGGTCTTCACTTACTATTTTTGTTGGGCCTATTTGTTCGCGAATTTTTTCCAAGGCTTTTGAATGTTCGATTCGTACAAAACCTGTCCCTTTGTCAAATGGATATATGTCAACGTTTTTTTCCTCTTTTATTTCTCTATAAGCTTTCCATTGTTCTTTTGTAAGATTATTATTTAATTTTTTTCCGGTTTTTAGTTCTCTTAAAACATTTTTCCTTAGGTCTTGGGCATTTTCAATTTTATTGTTGTATTCTAATTTTAACGCAGAGGATTCCGTGGCTGTAATAATATCCATATATGGTATCGACTTTAAAGATGGTACAAAGTGTGGACCGAGGTTTAGAAAATTATTATGACTTACTGGAATGTCGGTATCGCATAAGTTTAGGACAGCATTCTTTTTATAGTTTGTTGTTTTTTCGGCATTATCGTTTTTATTTTCACGTTCATTTTGCAATATTAGAAATTTTTTCACTAATCGTTCTTTTGACTTTATAAACATATTCTCCCGAGCTTTTTCAGTGATTTGTTCTAATTTAATGTAGTCTTTATCGTCTAGGTGACATTTAAGCGAACGTTGAAGATTTTTAACGTCATTCATAAGGTTAAAGAATCGTTTCCTAGAATCGTTTTTTATGCTGATTAAAAGTTCAAATCTAAAACGATAAATAATACCTATTGCTCTTCTATTTTTTATTGGAGAGTTAATTCGCAATGATTTCGGAATAATTTTATGTTTTACACATTTTTGTAAAAAGATGCATTGATTTTTCGATTTAGCAACAGATTTTTTTAATAACTTTAACTGTTCAGTTTTTTTGTAGATTTCAGCTCCGTATTTAGCTGTTACATATGATTTAAAGGATAACATCTTGTGTGAGAGTATATTTATATATTATTTTAAAACATCAAAAATACGATTTCTCTCAACACTTATAATTTTTTTATTATTATAGAAATTTTCGCTGGATTTTAGATACCAGCTTCTTCAGCTTGTTAAATGTTACAGTAATTAATAAAATCGTTATAATTTAAATTAAAACGTTGCTATTGACGTCAGCTGTTGAATGGCTTCTTTTTCGCTGAAATTTAAAAAATGGCGTCCAAAACTTAGTTTTTACGTATTGACCCTCATCGAGATTAATCCCGCCATTTTTTGCAGAACACATGTTTTTTTGTATTTCTAGGGCTTCCCTAACTTTTCTTTCAAATTTTTTATTTTTTATTTTCTATTTTCTACTTTTAATGTTTTTGTTTGTTCCCAAATAATTTCTTTTTTGCAAAATGTTTTATGCAGAGCTAATGCGGATTGATGCTGCTTATTTTCATCAATGCTTTTTTGGTGTTGATTCGTGTGTTTACTTTCATTTTTGTTTCGCCTACATACACTTTTGAACAGTTGCATTTGATTATATATGTTCCCGGTTGACTGTTATTAGGTAGTTTTGATTTATTTTTTGATGTTAACAGGGATCTTAAGTTTGGGTTTGATTTGAATACCGCTCTGTAACCAGCTTTTCGGAATATTTTCCTAAGTTTTGGTGAGAGACCGGGTACCCATGGTAAGGAAACTACAGGATAATTATTGATTTCAGATGGAATTGTAATTTTATTTTGTCTTTTGTGTTGAAACTGATGCGCAATATTCATCATTTGAGTTTTATCGTAACCATTTTCAACAAACACGTCGATTAGAAAATTTATTTCATTTTGCAAGTAAGACTTACTACAGATTGAGTAAGCTCGGTGGAGAAATCCTTTAAAAATAGAGTTCAAGATATTTGGATCATGATTTGAGTGTGGCTTAATTTGAATGTTAGTGATAGCATCTTTCCGATATACTGCGTATTCATACTTTCCTGTTTTTTTATTCATAATTTGTATATCCAGATAATTTAGTGTTCCTAACTCGTTTTCAACTTCAATTGTATACTGGATGGAAGGATGTTGTTGATTTAAAATGTATTGGAAATGTTTTGCTTGGTTGAGATCTGGAAACCTTGCGTGACTATCATCGACATATCTTAAGAACGATTTGAGGTTAAGTGCAGGGTTGAAATTTAGTGCAACTTTAATTGCATTGTTTTCATGGAATTGTAGAAATGATTCTGCAAGAACGACCATGAACGAAAGTCCAATTGGACCCGAGTTTTCCATTATATGAATTTCATTGTTCCAATGAAAATAACATTGAAATAAACAAAGTTCTATAAGTTGTTTTATCTCAGGTATACTTAGTCTTGTTAGTTTTTTATATGTTGTATTATTATTTAATTTTTCTATAAGAACAAGGGTGGCTTCTTTTAAAGGAACCGACGGATACAGATTTACGACATCAAAAGATACCTGAACTTCATTATTGTCAATTTTCCAAGATTCAGCTTTTTTAATAAAGTCAAAGGAATTTTTTAATCTTGTCAAGTTTTCATTCAAAACTGGTTGTATTATCTTAACTAAGAACTCAGATATTCCGTAGTTTGCTGTGCCGATTGTGGAGATAATTATTCTCATAGGATAGAATTTTTCAGGTTTGTGGGCTTTGATTACACCATACATACGAGGCGGGATGGGATCACTAGGATATATTTTTTCGTATTCCTCTTTTGAAAAACAGTTTCTTTTATTTAGTTTTGAAAGACATCTACGAATTTTAGCCGCGTAATTTGCAGTAGGGTCTTCACTTACTATTTTTGTTGGGCCTATTTGTTCGCGAATTTTTTCCAAGGCTTTTGAATGTTCGATTCGTACAAAACCTGTCCCTTTGTCAAATGGATATATGTCAACGTTTTTTTCCTCTTTTATTTCTCTATAAGCTTTCCATTGTTCTTTTGTAAGATTATTATTTAATTTTTTTCCGGTTTTTAGTTCTCTTAAAACATTTTTCCTTAGGTCTTGGGCATTTTCAATTTTATTGTTGTATTCTAATTTTAACGCAGAGGATTCCGTGGCTGTAATAATATCCATATATGGTATCGACTTTAAAGATGGTACAAAGTGTGGACCGAGGTTTAGAAAATTATTATGACTTACTGGAATGTCGGTATCGCATAAGTTTAGGACAGCATTCTTTTTATAGTTTGTTGTTTTTTCGGCATTATCGTTTTTATTTTCACGTTCATTTTGCAATATTAGAAATTTTTTCACTAATCGTTCTTTTGACTTTATAAACATATTCTCCCGAGCTTTTTCAGTGATTTGTTCTAATTTAATGTAGTCTTTATCGTCTAGGTGACATTTAAGCGAACGTTGAAGATTTTTAACGTCATTCATAAGGTTAAAGAATCGTTTCCTAGAATCGTTTTTTATGCTGATTAAAAGTTCAAATCTAAAACGATAAATAATACCTATTGCTCTTCTATTTTTTATTGGAGAGTTAATTCGCAATGATTTCGGAATAATTTTATGTTTTACACATTTTTGTAAAAAGATGCATTGATTTTTCGATTTAGCAACAGATTTTTTTAATAACTTTAACTGTTCAGTTTTTTTGTAGATTTCAGCTCCGTATTTAGCTGTTACATATGATTTAAAGGATAACATCTTGTGTGAGAGTATATTTATATATTATTTTAAAACATCAAAAATACGATTTCTCTCAACACTTATAATTTTTTTATTATTATAGAAATTTTCGCTGGATTTTAGATACCAGCTTCTTCAGCTTGTTAAATGTTACAGTAATTAATAAAATCGTTATAATTTAAATTAAAACGTTGCTATTGACGTCAGCTGTTGAATGGCTTCTTTTTCGCTGAAATTTAAAAAATGGCGTCCAAAACTTAGTTTTTACGTATTGACCCTCATCGAGATTAATCCCGCCATTTTTTGCAGAACACATGTTTTTTTGTATTTCTAGGGCTTCCCTAACTTTTCTTTCAAATTTTTTATTTTTTATTTTCTATTTTCTACTTTTAATGTTTTTGTTTGTTCCCAAATAATTTCTTTTTTGCAAAATGTTTTATGCAGAGCTAATGCGGATTGATGCTGCTTATTTTCATCAATGCTTTTTTGGTGTTGATTCGTGTGTTTACTTTCATTTTTGTTTCGCCTACATACACTTTTGAACAGTTGCATTTGATTATATATGTTCCCGGTTGACTGTTATTAGGTAGTTTTGATTTATTTTTTGATGTTAACAGGGATCTTAAGTTTGGGTTTGATTTGAATACCGCTCTGTAACCAGCTTTTCGGAATATTTTCCTAAGTTTTGGTGAGAGACCGGGTACCCATGGTAAGGAAACTACAGGATAATTATTGATTTCAGATGGAATTGTAATTTTATTTTGTCTTTTGTGTTGAAACTGATGCGCAATATTCATCATTTGAGTTTTATCGTAACCATTTTCAACAAACACGTCGATTAGAAAATTTATTTCATTTTGCAAGTAAGACTTACTACAGATTTTATTAATTACTGTAACATTTAACAAGCTGAAGAAGCTGGTATCTAAAATCCAGCGAAAATTTCTATAATAATAAAAAAATTATAAGTGTTGAGAGAAATCGTATTTTTGATGTTTTAAAATAATATATATATATATATATATATATACACGTATATGTATATATATATATATATATATATATATATATATATATATATATATATATATATATATATATATATATATATATATATACGTATATATATATATATATATATATATATATATATATATACGTATATATATATATATATATATATATATATATATATATATATATATATATATATATATATATATATATATATATATATATAAATATATGTATATATATATATACATATATATATATATATATATATATATATATATATATATATATATATATATATATATATATATATATATATATATATATATATATATATATATATATATATATATATATATATATATATATATATATATATATATATATATATATATATATATATATATATATATATATATTTATATACACATACATGTATATATATATATATATATATATATATATATATATATATATACATATATATATATATATATATATATATATATATATATATATATATATATATATATATATATATATATATATATATATATATATATATATATATATATATATATATATATATATATACACTAGTCGACTATCTTACAGACAACATATGAGTCTTATAGGATCGCATATAATCTTATACTATCCTACAGGATATCTTTCAGGATTTGTAAGATTTTATTTGTCTTTCAAATCCTATAGGACCATAAGAAATCCTGTGATTACCCATAGGGTATCTTAAAGGATTCGAAAGATTTTATTTGTCTTGCAAATCCTATAAGATCATAAGAAATCCTTGGTTATCCTGTAGGGTATCTTAAAGGATTCGTAAGATTGTGGTGGCGGGTTTCGAAACCCGGATTACTAGACCATTAGTGCCATACCAACTGCTCTACACAACATTATAAGTATGGAAATAAATAAAAATATATTATAATTACAAAATAATTAAAAACTACTTTTATTGAATGTATATAAATAAAAGTGTTGTAAAAAAATTAAATAATAACAAATAACTATATATATATATATATATATATATATATATATATATATATATATATATATATATATATATATATATATATATATATATATATATATAAAATGCCGCCAAGAACTGTTTTGCTGCCCGGGACAGCAACATGATTGGCGTTCTTAATTATCAAAATTCTCCTGTATTATCGGTAAAGGACCTTTGTTCCAAGGTACTTTCATTCTACTTAGTGCCCCTTGGAAATCTGCCCCCCAGGGCAATCTGTCCCTTACGTTAAAATTAAATTATTACCAAAAAATCTAGTTGAATTAAAAATTTTTCTCGCAATCAGAGTGTACATTGAATTGCGTGACTTTCTGAGTTGTGTGACTTTCTGAGTTGCGTGACTTTCTGAGTAAATTGAGTCGTAGAGTGACGTGATTTAAATCATAAGGCATTATGAATTGCAGGAAAATAAATAGCAATCAAGTGCTATTTATTTTCCTGCAATTCATAATGCCTTCCAATAGCGTATTTAAAATCTGTTAAATTCTCAAAAAGTAATTTATTTAATTTTCAAAATGGTCTTTTTATAACGTTTATAATTTTTTTAAAGCATTTTTAATATTTAATTCTTTTTTTAAAAGTTTTTGAAATATATAAATTTAGATATGCCTTATCACAAATACTTGTTAAAAAAGTTAGATTGTATTTGTTTTCTTTCCTTTTTTTTTTTTTTTTTAATAAAAATCCATTTTGAGTAAATTTTTGTTCTTATACTTAAAATTTTTTTTTTAACTTTTCAAACAAATTGATATGAGTAGATATTTAATTTGGTTTCACACCAAAGTATTTGATATTTATACTTGTTTATTTCTAATACTAATGTTTCTTGTATTATAGTTTATATTATAGAATTTATGACTTATATTATTTGTTTTTAAATAAAGTTTTGTAATAAATTTGTTATATAAGTTTATTATGTCATTTGTAATTATGATAAGAAGTTGAGATTATAAGTAATGTGTGATAAGAAGCTGAGATTATAAATAATGATGCTGTTTGATTATTAAATGTTGGAGATAATTAAAGAAATAAGTAAAAAAAAAAGTCAACAGAAAAAAATTGTTAAAAGTAAACAAAATAGCGAGGATATTGTGAATCTACATATTCAGAATAAACATGTGGTTATAATTAGCTCGATAGAAATTTATGTAAATTAGTTAAGTTGAACGTTTAAAAAATTGTTAAAAGGAAACGAAATAGTGGGGATATCGTTGATGTACATAATCAGCATCAGCATGTTAAAATTAGCTTGATAGAAATTAATGTGAATTAGTTAAATTGAACCTTCAAAAAAATTGTTAAAAGTAAACGAAATAGCGTAGATATCGTGGATGTACTTAATCAGAATCAACATGTGGTTAAAATCAGCTCGGTAGAAATTAATGTGAAATAGTTACCTTAAGTAAAGACAGTAATAAAAAAAAGACAAGATTAGAAATTACAAAACATTAAAAATGGAAAGAAATAGAAAAAAAGCATGCTATTTTTATATATTGATTTGCTTTATTGCAAATCGATAAAAAATATGACGAAAATCTAGAAAAAAATATGATAGAAATCAATAAAAAAGTATGATGCAATTCTAGAAAAAAACTCATTAATAAATAACGGAAATCAATAAAAAAATATGATGGAAATCTAGACATTTTTTTTTTTAAATGCATTGCTTTAGATAAAATTGAAAAAATTTTTTTAGAAAAAGTTTTGATGTGTAAAGATTCTTAAAAAAAACTTTGGATAAAATTGTTTTGTATCACTGTAGTTTAAATTAACAAAAGTGTTCGGGTGTGTTTAGAAAGATTTGCAAAAACATCAGTCTGGTTATAAAAAAAAATGGTTTTGAGAAAACAAAGGTGTTATGGTATAAAAAAAAGTATAGAGAAAACTGGCGTCTGTAAAAATAATGTGCAAATAAAAATGAAATTATGTATAGCAAATGTAGGGTGTGTAAAGCAAGTTTGGTGATTACAGTAGTATTTAATTTTTAAAAAATTGTTGTGAAAACAAAGGTGTATGAATATGGTTGTTTGAAGAAAGCCATATGTGTTTAGTTGTAGAAAGGAAATAAGGGAGACCAAGTTTTCAGTTTAGCGTTTTTACATGTAGCAGATTTAAATTTTGAAACCATACATTTTAACAGAACGAAATAATTAAATTGTTAAAGTTTGATTTGATTGTGGAATGCATTTATATATCAATTTACATGGAAGAGAGGTAATTAATATTACCAGTTTTATTCTATCACTGATTTACGAAGAATCATACGAAATGAAGTACATCTAATTTATAGAGGTTCTTTGCTGTGATTTAGGTTTTTTTTTATAGCTCAAATTTTCGGTACATAAAATACAACAGCTGCAATAGAGTTAAACGTGGAAACTATGAATTGTAAAAATTTATTAAATCTATTTTGCATTACAAGATTATCGTTGAATTTTAAATTTTTTTGTATCCATTGAAAAAAAAATGAAAATAAATATATATGTGAAGAAGGATAAATAAATAGTTAAATGTATTTCTTTAATAATGTTAATGATATACTATCTATGTATGAATAATATCAAAGTTGTTTGATTTGTTTTGTAATTGTATTTTTTCTACTGTATAGGTAAGCTTTTCAATAATTTTTATTTCCGGATTTTTTTCTAACCGACTGCGTTAATGTTTCTTCCCTTAGGGGTCCTCCACAAATTGCGTCATTCAATTTTATTTTACCGTTATAGACTCCCTTCTCCTTCGTCACAACATCGTAACTCTTTAATAACAAGTTCCGTATGAGTCGTCATAAAACCGCTAACCCTTCCCCCCCCCCCCCCCTAAAGCATAATTATAAAATATATCTGTTATAATGACGTAATTTATGGACGACCTTTTAACACAAAAGTTTTTTTTTTTTTAGTAAGACATTTAAAGATGATAAATGATTAGGAGTGTTAGCAAAGTAATATTGTAGCTTTTTATTATTAACATTAAGTGTTTACTAACTAATGGTTATTAACATATGGTTATAAACCTAATACAGAAATCGTTTTTTAAAATCAAAAATTGATTTTTCTAGTTCCTAAAAAGCATGCATATATTTTTAGTGATTAATTTTTAGGTGAGTGCATGCGTTTAATCCATCTTAAGGCGGTAGACCACTATTAAAAATCAAAAAAAAAAATTTTTCAATTGTAATTTTTTTAAATAATATAACTATCGTAAATTAAGAATTTCAAGTTAGTTTTATGAAAAAAATAGCTATCACCATTATAAACTATTTTTTTATAAAGTGGTATAAAGTAAATTTTTTTATTTTTCCATAGCAACGCTTTGTTAAATCCGTTGCTATACAATTAAAAAGGAAATTGTATGATAATTATAGTATAACATTTTAATATAAAACACTAGATGTGGTGATTGCAACTCTAAAACTACTTTTTGTTTATTGAATAATACTTTTGGTGCATTTGGCATGTTTTATTGAAATTTCCAACTATAGTTGTTGTTTTCTGTATCACTCTACATTTATCCTATCACTTCGATTAAATAATATTAGTAATGGAAAGTAATGGAGAAAAAAAAGAAGAAAGAAATAAAACAAGGCATAGTAAAATACTTATTTAAACTTCTTAAAGAAAACCAAAACCAATTAACAAACAATGCAGTTGAAGAAATTGTATCTAATTTGCATGAACTAAAATTTGTATGTAGCATAGCAAAAAAAAATTTAAATGGACATGTGTACATCCAGATCCAGCAGTAAATAATCTGTAAAACTTTTAAATAATGGTTTTGTAAATAAAAATAATAGTTCTGCTAATTATGATTAGTTCAATGTTACAAATGACTGCTACATATTAATGAACACCAACATATGAAATGGAATAATGACTGCCATTGTTTGCTATCAAAAACTTCCTGAAATGTAACTTTTAAATTATAAATTTTTATGGTGCTAATAACAATATGGCTTATAAAACTGTCTCCTAATTTTTATTCAAAAGTTTTATTCTTCCAAAATTATAAACAAACCAGCAGCAATGAACATGTTTGATCCCATAAAAATTTTTTTTAACTAGTTAAACAACGAAATTATAATAGTTAAATAGCTGAAGCTAACATGAATGCCACGGCTGTTTTACGCAATGTAAAATTGGGCATTACGTCACGAGTTTAGCAAAAACAATTTCCGCCTAAAGAGTTTTTTAAAAATTTCGTATAAAAATTTAACAACTTTAAAGTAGTGGGTTTTTTTTTCTATAAACGCTTTTGTGTTCTAATAAAAAAAAAAAATGAAACATCTATCTTTCTTTGCTAAATAAGTATTCTGATTAAACTGAATAAAAATAAAAGTTGTAAAAATTTTGCTAATGGTTTGGGATCACTTTTCTGTTTTTTGCGTATTTTAATGAAAACCTGTTTTGGGCAAATCAAGATTAGATATTTTAAGCTACATGCTTGATGATTGAAATTTTACATACTTATAAACGAATGTCTATTTTATCAGATTGTTGGAGGGCATAGATAAAAAAAATAGTTTAAGTTAGTTTTTTTAGCATTATTCTTTTTGTTTTTACTTGTTTTATATGAAAAACGTTCAATTTTTGTTATGCCCTCCAAATTATTGAAATTGCAACCATTTATGCACATGAAAATCAAAAAAATTACTTTCTGTACTTCTAACTAAAACGTTTTCAACCTTGGCAAATTTTTATTCTTTTAGCAACAAAATTTGTAGTTACATGCGTAAAATTTTTGTTTATATTTTAAAGCAATGACGTAACTTTAAATGCGTTACTTCCCAAATTCACTATTTAATAAAATTTATTAAAACAGCTTTTCTAGCGAGACAAATTTTAGTATAAATAAAACAAACTTTGGCGGGTTTTTTTTCTCGTGGCTAATCTACAAACATCAGTTAAGTTGTTTAATCCTTTGATATCTATTGCATACTTGTTATTTGTCAATAATTATTATTTGATTTTATTTGTTTGTATTATATTTTTATTGAAAAGTTTATTTATCACTATGCATTCTAGTGAAAGGGAGATATTAATACTATACATTGGATGGGAAAATGGCTGGGAAAATGAATGTAACTTTTCTTTTATTAAGCGATTAATGAACGCTGATAAAATCACTAATAAAGTGATTTTAATTTTACTTAAATTCTTTCCATCTAAAACATTGTTTAAATTTATAAGTTTTATTATGCCAATTGAGTTTAATTTGCCTATTATTGAAGACTTTGAAAAAATGTGCAAAAAATTATTAAGACAAAAAAAAGATTCTATAAAAATTTATGAAGCTTCTAAAAACGAAGCATTTTTTAATATGCAACTGTCTCCAGCTTCACAAACCAAAAAAAGAAAATCAGCAGATGCAGATTATTTTTCAATTTTAAATAAGAATAAGGAATTAAGTAGTCAAGTTGAAAAATTAACTTCTAAAGAAGAAACATATGTGGAGCAAATAAATAAATTAAAAATGCAGGTAATAAAGTTGGAAACTGAAATTACAGATTTAAATTCTAAAAACAAGACTCTTGACACACATTGTAACTCATTAAGTTCTCAAGTAGAGACTATGAGTATTAGACTAGGAGAGGAGGAGCAGTTCCAACTTATTTTAAAAAGACAACTTAAAGCAACACATCGTAAATTTGCATCTGCTCGTAGCTGTAATTCAAAATTGCTAAAAAAAATTAAAATTGCAAAAGAAAGCGTAAAAGTTAACATAAACCAGAACAGTTGCCAAATTTGCAAATTTTTGGTTAGCGGTAAGAATTTAATTGTTGTGGATTCATATTTAGACTATGATAACATTGGTTTTTCTGATTTGTTTTCTGGGTTTAAGTGGATTAAGCCACAAAATCCATCAGTTAATGACCCAATAGTTGTTCAAAAACATATTTATATTAAGTTAAGCTGTGCTAAACAATATTCGAAGTTAAGTAGGCGTAGTGCAGCTAGGCGATCTAAGGTTGCCGTTATATTCCTTCAATTGTTAGCTGGTTCAGATGTGAAAAGTGATTTGTGTATGTTGTTATGTGATGTCCTGTCTCGTGAAATGTCGTATTGCATTGTGTTGGAAATAAATTAGGTTTTGTTTCACAGTTAAGCGTTTCAGATGCTGTAGAGCTTCAGAGCCAATTAAGGATGCCCACGGCTGAATTTCGTAAGCTTAGGCGTATTCAGTGTAATCTTGGTGCAAGGATTCTCCCATCTGACCCCAAGAATAGACAAGAACAAGAAAGGCGGACAATGCATGTCGATAAAGATCATGTCACTGTAAAGTCCATGTTGCTTTTTCCATCTGCGAATGAAGCCCCTTGTTTAGTATCTGTATTAATGGTTAAGAGTTTGACAACTTATATTGAAGAGGTTTACAACAATCTTCAAATTCGCGACCACCTTAACGTTGATGTCGGTTTTGATAATGAAGTAAGGCTACTTTTTGCAGGCGATAAGGGTGGGACATATATGAAATTCCATTTTGAAGTTGTTAATTCTAAATCATCTGGGTCTATGAATGATGTTCATTTGTTTTGTATGTACCAGGGTTCATACTGTCGTGAGAATATTGCCTTAATTCTTGGATATTATGCCAACGACATTAAAAGAATTCAGTCGTCCCAATTCACACTAAAAGGCAAAAAAATTAAGTTGTTCTTAGGTGGAGATTTTCATTTCATCGATGATGTTCTGGGACACCAGGGTTCAGCTGCTAGCTTTCCTAGTTCTTCAGACCTAGTTGAATTAAATTCTCTAAGAAGCCATGGCTCTATGCCTCACACACCTGCTAATTGTAGCATCATAAGGAGAACAATAAAATCTCTAGAAGGTGCTTACAATGAGAATTTGTGTGAAAATAGACAAGGTGGAAACCTAAGAGCTTTAGGTAAATTTCATCATTCAGTTGTTTCTCCTGTGATTTTCCACATAATATCTTTAGATAATGTTTAGATAAAGTGCCTCCTATTTTGAATATTATGTTAGGAGTAGTGTTAAAACTGTTTAAATTGTTATTGAAGGAATGTAAAACTTTAGATTTAAATTTTGATTCATCTTTATCTAATAATGAAGCTGTAAAAACAAGTTAAATGTGGGCCGCTAAAAGCGTTGAATTTTCTAAAACAACAGCAGCCTTGCGTTTAATCGGGGAACAGTTTGTAGATATAGTAAATCTACAGGCTCGATAGCCAGTAATAAAAATGATTTTTCTGAATTAGAATCCATATCACTAAACTCCTCCGATAAAAAAATCAGTATTAAAAAGTCAGAAAATTGTGCTAGCATTAGGTGTTTAATTACAAAATATGATTCTAACATCGATTGGGTGCAGTGTGGTACGTGTCAAGAGTGGTTTCATCAATATTGTGAAATTATTGGTGATTCTGAAAAGAGTGTATTGTGTGACATAAAAAATTATGCATGTTTAGCTTGTCAGGGTGAAGATATAAAAGATCTTCATCTGTATATCTCAGAAAAAAAATATTTTATGCGCGCACAACGAGAAATTTTAGATTATGAGTATACACGATTGCAGATTGAATGCGCGGATCTTAAAAAAAAAAATCAAGAAGCGAAATGGGCACTCAGGAGAAGGCTCTTCTGCAGGCCCTTGATGATATGAATGTTCAGCGGCAAGCTTACCATGGTAATGTATTTGTTGGTAATCATTGCAAAATAGTTTTAAGAAACCACTTAAAACTTTGTAGTGTTATTGATGATGCGCCAATTAGAAATAAGTTTTTGCGTGTGTTTAGCGTTTTCAATAAGTTGCAGCCGATTCTTTATAAGACAAAAATTCTTTCCGATGCCGAAGTTATTGAGCAATGTCAATATACAGATTTATTTGCTTGTGAGTTTCATGCTTGCTTTCCTAATGAAAGTATTACGCGAAAAATGCATGAACTCACTTTTAATGTGCCACTATTTGTTAAATCGCATAAAACTATTGGATTGCTGAATGAAGAAGAAGGAGAGAGTTTGCATGGCGGCGTTAATCAGGAATTAAGACAGTTGCATTCAGTAAGGAATCAGGAACAGAAGCTGCGTCTTGTTTTAAAACGCTTTGAATTGCACAGCAAAGCTGATAGAAAGCTTTAAGCTGCTAAAGTAAGAAAGTGTGTTGTGTGTTCAGAGCATGGCGAAAAATCGTTTTATAGAAAAAGTCTTTGTCTTATTTGTGGCCATCAAGTTCAATTATAATATTAAAAAACTAATTGTATTTAATTAACTTCCATTCTTATCTTTAGAAATTAGTTCGAATGTGCTTCAACAGTTACGTAAGCATTACAGTTTTAGTCATCATAAAAATTTTTGTCTTTCTGGTGAAAGAATGGGATACAACATAGTTCTAACTGCGTGTACAAAGAGTGTTAATACTACCTTTAGAACAAATCATTGGACCAACTGATAACTAAAAAAATTTCTTGCTTATGAGAATCCAAAAAATAAATGATTCTAATAAGTCTTAGCAGTTACACAACAGTTTGTTTCAGTCAGATCATAAAGAAAATTTTCAATCATGAATAAACGACAACTAATACGAACCATCATATTGTTGATCATTGTTGGATGGGGCATCATTAGTTAAACTTTACTCCAGAAGAAGCATGAAGCGCCAACATTTAACATAAGAAGTCATTAAGATTATGGAGAGTATTTGCCATATGGAACGGAAATAAAACTAGTATCAATTGCATACAAAGATCGTTTACTACTTATAGAATATATATAATTATATTAACTGAAAAAAAAAATTATTTATGTCAATTCACCAAAACGATATTTATCAAATTATTTAAATTGCCTATATTGCTATGTATATTTATAAAAAAATGTGTTATTTTTCCACAGAAAAGTGTTAATATTGTAATATCAATCTAAGTGTCAGGAAATTACTCTACGACCGAAAGCAAAAATAATTCGAAACTCTTTTTGTTCTAAATCTTTAAACAAAAAAAAAAAAAATTTTGCGATTTTTTTATTTTGTCTATTGTAGTGCCTGTATCAATTTGCATTCAGTGTAAATAATGTTAATATGTTTTATAATTGGTCTAACTATGTTTATATTACATATTAGTCAACAGAAATATAATTTTTCTGATTATTTTTGCTAAAAAGTACCTTTGAAATTTTGCGAAGTTCGTCATTTTGCGCCTTTATTTAAAAATCAGAGCAGCCTTGGATTATTATATTGAATAATAAAACATTTAGTCAGTGTTCATATTCCTTTTACAGAACGTATTTATCTTTATTATTTCAAAAGTTATGAAAGTTTTAGTAACACCCCCTAAGTAATTATTTTCAATAAATAACAAGAAGCCGTATGTCCACTCTGAAACAGCCGTGATATATATATACATATATATATATATATATATACTAGCTGGGCGGACCCGTAAAATACGGGTCTTTACCGAACCGACCATTTTTATACTTATCTGATCATTTCTATAGCTATCAGGACGTAAAATAAGGGTCTTAGTAAATCTATTCCACACCGACCTTAAAAAACTATACTTACTATACCGACATATAAAAAACTATACTTACTTTTTGATATGACAAAAAAATTTCATTATATAACGTTATAATGTTCTTTAAAAAACTTTAAACGCTTTTAATATTATGCCGATTATAAAGATTTTAATAAGAAAAAACGTAAAAAAGACTACGAACTTTGAAAAATGCTAAAACATTCAGCACGTGATGCCGTTAAAGTACGCCTTAGTTAACGTTCATAACATATACACATCTAATTAGATTTTTTTTAAATTCAGTTGTTCCAAACTTGGTTTTGAATTTTTAATTACACTTCTTATGCGTCATAAATTATCTCAAATTCTAAATAGAGAATACGTTTA
This sequence comes from Hydra vulgaris, assembly GCF_022113875.1. NCBI lineage: Eukaryota > Metazoa > Cnidaria > Hydrozoa > Anthoathecata > Hydridae > Hydra > Hydra vulgaris. The sequence goes on along the minus strand of NC_061163.1, from coordinate 16,137,986 downwards.
TGGGCTAATTGGTAGCCGCGCAACACTTAGACAGATATAGTCATCTCACCCCGGGAGTTCATATTCCAGTGACCTTTTTTTTCATCCCAACTTACAACAAAAATAATTAAAAATAAATGTTATTATTGAAACAGTTTTAAACATTTCTTCCAATTTTTCTTTGAACTTAATTTTATTCACGGTAAATATACTTTTGGTGTTTGTAAGCGTTTTTTTACGTTTAGTATTGGTAGGAATTATTTGCACGCACGTATTTTAAACAATTATTTTTACTGTTTCATCTAAAAATCATATGTAATTTAGTTTTATAATTTTTTAAATATAATATATATAATTTAAAATATTTTATTAACCCTATTTAAATAAGTATCAAAACTCTTTTCTTTAATTTAAAAGAATGCCTGCCCAAACCTAAACGCTCAGTTGATGTATCTCCGCTTTGCTTTTATTTGTTAACCGTTAGAAAAACATTACAAAAAGAAACATAATAGAGTCCATTAGTTTATAGCATCCGAGTAGACTCTTCCAATATTAAACAGAGTATCTTACAATTTTATTGGTTTTCTAAATTCTGTCATAGTTGCGCACTCGGTTTAGAATATTTAACGGGGGCGTAAATAAGTATCTGTAAAATTCTAAATATTTTTATTATTTTAAATTAAATAGTTTTAACGTTTTATTATTTTGAAAAATAATATGTTCAATAAAATGATTTATTTTAAAAATAAATTTAAGATTTTTAAAGTTTTTTTAAATAAGAATGTTTTTTTTTAAAACCCCCTCACTGTTTTAAAAAAATTCAAGGTCGCCGCGTGGCAAGTTCAAATCATCAGCTTGCTTTTTTTAATAAAATTATTGTTATTTAAAATGCAAAACAAAACAACTTTATAGTTCTAAATATTTACATGTTATATACCCAATTTCTTTGCGCTAATACGACGTAAAATAACATGACAAATAACAAATTTAAAATTATAATAAATAAAAGTTTACGTAAGGCTAACCACGGCATTTTGACGAAAATTTCAAAAATATATAATAAATAAAAGACTTTGTAAATCGATCAAAATTAAAGAGACGTTGCCGCAATGCTGTTTTTAAGTGAAAGTAAAACTGTAAAACTTGACATGTTTTTGTATGTTTTAACATTTCATATTTTGAAGTTTACGTAAGTTAGATATTTGCATACACTTTTGTTTACGTTTATTTATCAAAAAGTGCTGAGACTCTTCCTCGCCATTACTTTGGTTGCAATAGTTGCCATGGGTTTGTCAAACACGCTCGAAAGAGCGCTACTAACACTATTAAGTTCGGCAATAATATATAGAGAAGATAGCTTTTAGTAAATGGTATGAATATACATTTGATAAAGTATTTTTGATAATGTATGAATAGACGTATTACTAATGGTATTAGTAATACGTCTTTAGAAAAAGTAAACGCTTTTAAAAAATGATTAACGATTAACAATTTTTAAACCAGTTAAAACAGGAAATCTACCTATAAAATGAAGAAAAATATTGTTATATAAAACACTGAATACACATATAAAAGTTGTTTAAAGTTATTTAAAAGTTGTCTAAATGTTGAAAAATTACATAATAAGATGTAAAAAAAAATATAAAAGGTGACGAAACTTAGTCAATTATCAAACACTAAATAAGAAACTTACTTTGTGAGATCGCTTTTGTGGAAGTCTCTAGTATTTGATTGGAAGGCTGGAAACACTCTTTATTTAAAAAGCTATTTTATCAACAATGCTAAAGATAAAAAGTCACAGTGAAATAAAAAAATTAGGCATTTATTCAAAAAAATATTTCTTGGCTTTTAGTGAATGATTAGAAGGAGTAGTTTCAGTAATGAAGCTTGCTAATAATCATTTTTAACGATAGACACCAGCGTGAAGGTAAGCCAAGCTGTCTATCAACACAAAACATCACAACAGAAACATTACACAATGACAAACAAAAACACCAGTGGTGTAGGCAGGACTTTTGTTGTTTTATAAGAAATTTAAAACCTGTTAATGAATAAGATTATTATTATATGCTTAAAAAAAATACTTTTTTAACTAATTGGCAGCTAAATTCAAGGGAGGAAAGCAAACCTTTTTAAAACATATTTGTTTTCAAGCCCCAACCACATCCATATTTTACAAATTATTTGAATTTGACAAACATGAACACAATTAAGTTTAGTTGAAAGAGTCTGAAAGTAATGAAAGAGTTTGAAAGTAAATAGTCTGAAAGTAATGAAATAGTCTGAAAGTAATGAAAGTAATAAAAGAGTCTGAAAGTAATGAAAGAGTTTGAAAGTAATTAAAGAGTCTGAAAGTAATAAAAGTAATAAAAGAGTCTGAAAGTAATGAAAGAGTCTGAAAGTAATGAAAGAGTCTGAAAATAAAAGTAAAACCTGAAGCATCAAAAAATCCTGCCTACGCTACTGAATAATACACAACATATGACATTTGTAAGTACACATTACACAATGTATTCAGATATTATGTGTTTCCAAAATAATTAAAAAAGCTAGACAACACAACCTAGCTCAACACTTGTAACACCGCTTGGCACTAAACGCTGCCAAGTAACACCACAATTTAGTAACACCGCTTGGCATTAAGTGCCAAGTAACACCACTAATTAGTAACACCACTTGGCTGGCAAGGATCACAATCTTGCACTACACGTTGCCAAGTAACACCACTTTTCAAACATGGAAACAACATAATATAAACTTAAACACATATAAACAAACATATACAAAAACAAACATCTATATATAAGTAAAAACATATATTCACATATATAAACATATATAGCAAAGAAAAAAAACATAAACAAACTTGTCAAAATTATAAATTAAGAACATTTGTAAACACAACATTATTTGTGTAATATTTGTTAAATGACATACCTTGTAATGCATGTTTATCAACTTTAAAAAACAAACTATTAAAAGATTTTGTTCTTGAACATGCAACATATAATTGGCCGTGTGAAAAGCAAGGCTTTTTGAGATAAACACCAACTTTATCAAATGTTTGACCTTGACTTTTATTTATGGTCATTGAGTATGCTAACCTAACTGGAAATTGACGACGTTTAAGTGTAAAAGGTAAATTTGAATCTGATGGAGCTAATTGAACTCGAGGAACAAATACCCTGTTAGCAGCTGATACACCTGTTAGAACCTCACCATCAATGTAATTGTTGTGTAGTGCACGCACCATCAAACGTGTTCCATTACAAAGTCCACCTTTGAGATCTAAATTTCTAAGTAGCATTATAACAGCACCAATTTTCAACTTTAGGCAATGAACAGGCATACCTGATGGAGTCAAAGTATTTAAAAACTCAACTGGAAAATTATAAATTTCATTATGATCATCAGTTTCAATGCTATCTGAACTTAAATAAGTTTTAACATCACCCGGTAATCGATGAAGGACTTCTTCATTTATTGCCAATGAATCAACATTTGTTGGTGTTAAAATAGCACGTTTTGCATAATCAGCTTCTTCTACACCACCAAAAAATATAAACTATAGTAAATATAAACTAACTTGTCTCAGGAATCTACCATGAATGGAGTTTGGAGTTACATTACATGTGCTAGTTTCCAAAATTGGAACAGGAAGTTTGAATAAGCCGTGCAATGTGCATCCATTCTTAAGAAGAGTTGCAGCTATTCCTGTCCATGCAGCTGTTGCAGTTCTAATATGCCTGCTGCGTGTTTCAGCAATTAAATAATTGTAAGTAAATGTTTTACCACAACCGGCAGGCCCATCCATAAAGAAAAATCTTGAATGCTTATTTTCATTATTAGGTTCTTCACTAAGTGCAGCAAGGATTGCATCAGCTACATTACGCTGATTATCGTTTAATAATGGTCTATCTCGATTTGCTTCATCAATAAATACCTGAATATCTCCATCATCATTTTCTAGGACATTATCTAATAACTGATCTAATGTAGGCAAATTATAATCAGTTAAAGTTTTACCACTCTGATTAATTATAGATTCAATTTGACGAAGAGCAGTCTGTTCAGCAAGTACAACTGGCATTGAATGGTGTATGTAATCCTCAATCATATAATCTTTAAATGTATTCCAAAGGTGTAAAGGATCATCAGGTTCACATAAAGTCAATATGATGGAAAACAGTTGCCTAATTTGTTTAGGCATTCGAGTTGCTACAGCTTCAGTTAATGTATTTCTCCATTCAATGTCATCTTGCAATAGACCTAATCGATAACATGCTTCACGAAATGTATTAAAAACAGTGCCATGAATAGTACGCAAATCCTCAAAAGACATTGCACCTTTTACATGCAAAAGCAACAATCTAAGAAAAAATACTTCACTGGTTAGATTGACTTTATACATTCGCACAATCACCTTATCACTGCCTCTTTGTCTTACTTTCCACTTGCAATTTTTACCATCAAAAACAAAGTGATACGGAATTTCAACATAAGAATACTGACGTGCTTCATTTATCTCAGCATTTAATTTAAACCAAGCGGTTAGGTGAGTGTCACGCTGTGCAGCACGATCTATAGCTACTCGTTCTTCTCCTTCGTTAAAATATACCCTCTGATTATCAGGAAGGTGGACTTGAAGGCGGATAATAGTATGTGACATATCACTTATGGAATACTCAAATATTGAGTATTCCATAAAGGACAATCATGCCCCTTATAGACATATTTATATAAATACTTAACTGACTTAATAGACATGCAAGCTTCAACATTAATATGTGCTTGGTATTTTTTAGATAACCAAGGGTTGTAGGGTACAACCCATCGATTATCAACTTGGTTACCTTTTATAACGACTACTCTACCATTATCTAAACGCCTGTAGTGAGGATAGCCATTGAAAGTTGCAACAGTGTGAGGATTAAATTCTTTAGGAAACTTTTTTGTGCAAATTCCATCTTTCATGCAAGAAGAATTGGGATTCAAAATTCCACATGGTCCGTGAATCATACATGTTTTTATAATTTCAAAAAGTTCAGGATCAACAGTTTGATCTGGAATTTCAGCTGATATTAGACTATCAATATCCTCTGCTGTTTCTAGCTTATCATCATTTACAAAGTGCAATAAAATATGTACATGTGGCAAACCACGTTTTTGAAACTCAATAACCTGTACATGACTTATAACTTTACCTAAGACTCCGTGTTTAAAAATATCATCTAGGAAGCATTTAAGTTTCATCTTAAATACACGACAAACTAAATCAGGTCTGTCAGATGGGCTCTCACCTGGATTTAAATTTTCTGTAATTTCTTTCCATTTTGGATTGCAGGTAAAAGTAATAAAAAGATCTGGTTTGCCATATCTCTTTATAATTGCCATTGCATCTTCAAAATTTTCTTTTAAAGCTCTTGGACTTCCAACATATGAGGATGGTAGTATAACAACACGACCTGGTCTTACATTAAGGTTATTTGCAGCGTTATTTACATGTTCATATAATGTATCATATTGTTCACTTCTAAGTCTGTTTTGGTTATTTCTAATAAAAGCAAGGCGCTGACCTTCAATCTTGACATATGCATCAACAGCATACTGTTGAAAAAGCTTCTTACCATTAAATATAGGATTAAAGGTTTCTCTAACAGAAAGCCTGTAGTTGTAGTACTGAGACAAAGTAACCCGATTTCTAACACGTGTAGCTCGGTCAGGATGATGCTCTAGTTGCTCATGCCATCCAGCATCACCTCTTGGAAAAAATATTGGATATATCATTGGATCTAGATTTGCAGACATACTTGAAATTGTTTTTAAGGCCTGACCTCGAGGGTATATAACTACTTCCCTAGATGGAGGTGGAGCACCATCATCCCCAACAAAAACAATGGCAACTTCCTCATGTGAAGGAAGATTGTATCGACGTCTATCACCACCTTCAAGCAATGACATTTTAACAATCGAAGTTGGTCGACCTTCTAAAGCTGCTTGACGTACTTCTTCATCTTCAATTTCAGCCATGTTTTTAAATGCAAGAGCAAATGGGTTCTCTTGACTAATTATAGTCTGCAAAAATTCCATCAACTCACGTATGCAACAATCATTTTGCTCCATTCGAAAATTTAAAGCAGTATTAGGATCATAAACATATAACTGACAATATGCAGGCAGAACATTTTGATCAGGTCTCAGATTACCAACACGATGCACAATTTGTCCGCAAATCCTAAAACAGGGTGGCCCATGATCAGACGGAGGAGCTATTCTTGCTGTGAATGAAGCAAAAGATAAACAGGCATTATAACTTCGAATATGCTTGAAGAAATTTTGATTCATAGCACGATCAACATGGTTGCCTGTCATTAAATTGTGCATGAGCAGTGGATAAGGCGAAAGTGGAGCTAACGCAACTTTTCCAGAATGGCAGCACAGAAAATGTGTTTCATTTAAAAATTTTTTGGCACCACAATATTGACAAATATGGTTCATTTCTCCAAGGTAATTACTCACTATAAAAACATTATTTCTTGCTATGCAATGCATTCCACGTCTATGTAATACTCTCCTAGCCTGATTTCTTTCATTTTGGCGACGATTAATTTCTTCTCGCCTAGCCTGATTTCTTTCATTTTGGCGAAGATTAATTTCTTCTCGCCTTGCCTCATTTCTTTCATTTTGGCGAAGATTAATTTCTTCTCGCCTTGCCTCATTTCTTTCATTTTGGCGACGATTAAGTTCTTCTCGCCTAGCCTCATTTCTCTCATTCCGACGATTTCTTCTTATTTCAGCTCTCAAGTTATTTGACATAACTAAGAAACTATGTTTGATAAAAGTTGATTTGATTAATTTTTTGTTATACTAATCTAAAATGGAAAAACATAATATGTGCATTTCTAATTATCAATATAAACTCTATAAGACTATTTATATATTTTCTAATAAAAATTATTGACCTAAAGTCTTAACTTAACTGGTTTAAAACAGAGAAAAACCTAAAAGTTAAACATAAGTTGAACCACTAAGTATTACATTTAAAGTAATAAAACAAAATATTTTAGAAATAAATTAAAATAAAATTATAACAATTTTAACAATTTTTTAATGCTAATAATAACTAAATTAAATAGTAAAATTATTTACAAATAAAAAAACGACATGCCAAATTGCAAATTGCAAATAAAACTTGTCTAACATGTAACATCATATAGTTCACATGTGGCTATCTTTAATGATTACTTTTTTATAATAAAAATCTAAAGAGAATAATATAAACATTAATATGTGTATAATGCAACAATTAGGCATATAAAACAAACAAATAGAATAAGAAAAAATTGTAACTAAATTACAAAATATTTACTATCAAGAAATCAAAAACTATATGAAATAAATAAAAATTAATAGACAAATTATTTAACATTTAACCACATAAGAGTTGTTTTGAAAGTTTAGACTCTCAAATCAGAAATAAAAATCAATAAATATAAAATTAAAAAATTAAAATATCAAAAATAAATAAAAATACTTGCAAAAATCGAAACTAAAAAACAACTTTTTTGAAACGTAAAGATATATTTACAACAAATAAATAAATTAACACAAAAAAAAAAAAAAAAAACTACTGATAAAAATTCATAATGTTTGACCTTTGGTCATTCTGCCTCCCAGCACCACTCCTCCTACCGGTGGCCCCATATGGGGTCTGTCTCCTCCATCTAAAGGAGGGATCATCTCCCCCATATTGGCACCACCGGAAGAAGGCCCTCTGTGATAATGGGCCTGGGTGCTGGGAGCGATATAAAAGGAAACTCTCCCAAGATGCTAAAAAAAAAGCAATAAATTTGATTACATACCATATATGCATATATATATATATATATATATATATATATATATATATATATATATTTATATATATATATATATATATATATATATATATATATATAAATTCTGCATAAAACGACTAACATATTAATTTTAAAAACGACTAAAATTCACTTTACCTGTTGCAACTGAAGAATGTGTTGCTGTTAAGAAAAAAAAATATATATATATAAACAATTAAATCATGTATTTATATACAAACTTCACAAATTTAATGTTTATATTTAAATACACATAACACCCATATAAATGCATAAGTGTGAAAACATGTTACCTGACACTGATGCCAATGGTGCTTCTGTGGAGGTAAAAAAAAAAAAAAATTAACATATACTACAGTCAAGAAACTTCAAACATAAAAAAAATTGAATGTTTATGTTTTAATACACATAACACCCACAAAACTACATAAGTATGTAAAACACACTACCAGAAATAACTGCAAGGGGTGCTGTTGGAGAAGCGAAAAAAAAATTAAAGTTTAAATTAACACAAACCAAACATTCATAAAATTGCATACAAAAGAAAAAAATTTAATGCTAATTTAAATGCATAAAAAATTAATATGCATAAAACCTATAAAACTGTATAAGTATGCTAAACCCACTACCTGACACAACTGCCAATGGTGCTTCTGTAAAGGCAAAAAAAAAAAAATTGTAATGTTCAAATTAACATATATTTAACAGGTATGAAACTGCATACAAATATTAAAAATGTAATGTTTCAGCTTGAATAATACAACACCCAAAAAATACATAAGTATGCAAAATACATTACTTGATGCAGATCCTGTTGGTGCTTCTGTGGAGGCAAAAAAAAAAAAAAATTAAAAGTTAAAAAAAATTAACATAAACTACAGAGTCATGAAACTTCATACAAATATAAAAAAATTGAATGTTTATGTTTCAATACATAAGTTTGCAAAACACACTACCTGAAATATTTGCCAGGGGTGCTGCTGGAAAGGCAAAAAAAAAAATTAAATTTTAAATTAGCACAAACCAAACATTCAAAAAACTGCATAAAAAATAAAAAAATTTAATGCTTATGTTTTAATAAGCATAACACCTATAAACCTGTATAAGTATGCAAAACCCACTACCTGACACAACTGCCAATGGTGCTTCTGTAAAGGCAAAAAAAAAATAGTAACGTTCAAATTAACATATATTTAACAGGTATGAAACTGCATACAAATATTAAAAATGTAATGTTTCAGCTTGAATAATACAACACCCAAAAAATACATAAGTATGCAAAATACATTACTTGATGCAAATCCCGTTGGTGCTTCTGTGGAGGCAAAAAAAAAAAAAAAAATTAAAAGTTAAAAAAATTAACATCAACTACAGAGTCATGAAACTTCATACAAATATAAAAAAATTGAATGTTTATGTTTCAATACATAAGTTTGCAAAACACACTACCTGAAATATTTGCCAGGGGTGCTGCTGGAGAGGCAAAAAAAAAATTAAATTTTAAATTAGCACAAACCAAATATTCATAAAACTGCATAAAAAATAAAAAAATTTAATGCTTATGTTTTAATAAGCATAACACCTATAAACCTGTATAAGTATGCAAAACCCACTACCTGACACAACTGCCAATGGTGCTTCTGTAAAGGCAAAAAAAAAATAGTAACGTTCAAATTAACATATATTTAACAGGTATGAAACTGCATACAAATATTAAAAATGTAATGTTTCAGCTTGAATAATACAACACCCAAAAAATACATAAGTATGCAAAATACATTACTTGATGCAAATCCCGTTGGTGCTTCTGTGGAGGCAAAAAAAAAAAAAAAAATTAAAAGTTAAAAAAATTAACATCAACTACAGAGTCATGAAACTTCATACAAATATAAAAAAATTGAATGTTTATGTTTCAATACATAAGTTTGCAAAACACACTACCTGAAATATTTGCCAGGGGTGCTGCTGGAGAGGCAAAAAAAAAATTAAATTTTAAATTAGCACAAACCAAATATTCATAAAACTGCATAAAAAATAAAAAAATTTAATGCTTATGTTTTAATAAGCATAACACCTATAAACCTGTATAAGTATGCAAAACCCACTACCTGACACAACTGCCAATGGTGCTTCTGTAAAGGCAAAAAAAAAATAGTAACGTTCAAATTAACATATATTTAACAGGTATGAAACTGCATACAAATATTAAAAATGTAATGTTTCAGCTTGAATAATACAACACCCAAAAAATACATAAGTATGCAAAATACATTACTTGATGCAGATCCCGTTGGTGCTTCTGTGGAGGCAAAAAAAAAAAAAAAAATTAAAAGTTAAAAAAATTA
>NC_061163.1:16105285-16122785 GCF_022113875.1 Hydra vulgaris | reverse complement strand
TTTTCAAGTTAAAGTAAATCTGTAAAAATTTATATTATCTACTTTATAAAAATACTGATTACTAATTACAGAACATGAAGTTTACATGTTAAATATATTTTTTTATAAAAAAATATATTTAACATGTAAACTTCATGTTCTGTAAATTAGTTCATTAAATCATATTTTTTTAATATAAGATATCAAACTTTAATTAACTATTGGGAGAAAAACTGAAAACAATAATTACCTGAATTATGTTATCTTCCTATTTATTAGGTCTACAAATAAAATTAATATAAAGTTAGTTTATAATTTACTTGCCTATTAATCACCCTTATCAACAATAACCGTCATATATATTCTTGGCATTCTACTTAACGACCAAGTCAATTCTATGTCACAAACTAATAAGTTTTTTTCAAAAAAGAAATAATAACACCACTGTAAATCAATTTATTTATACATGATAACGAAACAAAATATATAAAAGTTTTATTTACAAAAAAAAATTCAACTACATCTGCATTATTAACTAACTACAAAAATACTAATTAAAGATATAGCGCAATATTTTCCCACCGCTATCTTCTCATATTTTATTTTTTACAGGATCCATACTAAGGATCCTTCTCATATTTTATTTTTTACAGGATCCTTATTAAGAAAGAAAAAGAAAAAAAAATGGCGGAGGAGAGCGAGCTTTTGCTCTAAATTCGGGCCCACAACTTATGTGCCTCGCGAACTGCAATATGCTGAAAAAGCATCGTAAGATATATCTACGATGAAAAATTATCATATGATAGAATTAAAAACATCTTTATATAATAATACTACAAACCAATTTGCCTGCTGCTATTTTTATATAGCATTTTTAAAAACGGGCAAAATTTGAAATGAAAAGGAATTAATAACAAAATTAATGAAAAAGTCAATTAAACAAAATAACGAAACATAAAAGCTATAAGTGCAAACAAATTTTGTAATTTGACTGAAACACAAAACTATTTTTACCTTGATGGCAACAGACTAAATTCTTTATAAACTATTAGCTAATGATCAACAAAGTAAATTTTAAATAATTAAAATTTACTTAGTTAAAACCATATTTAACAGTAGACCAAGTAAACTTATGATAGTTGCTAAAGTACCAAAGTAGAACTAAAGAAATAAAATAACAAAATTTAAAAAGTTTGTAATACAAAATAATTTATAATACATAAAAAAGATTAACTGCAGTTTAAAGTATTCACAAAATCTTAACTGACAATAAAATACCATCTTGCCGTGGATAATCATAAACACAGTCACAGCAGCAAATCATTTCAATATTTTGCATGTTCTACTGACTAAAATTTTGATAGTGTTTAATGCAGAAACAGAAACTTTCACCAAAAATTTACTTAATATTAAAAAAATAGAAACAAAATTTGGAATTGAAAAAAACGCAAATGTAAAATTTTTAATAAGTAAATTTTAAAAGATTCTTTTAAAATAAATTAACTTAATAAAATCTTACCTGAATATCAAACACCTCCAGACAATAACACTCTACTAAATTATTAGATTCATAAAAAATACGATTGAATATCTAACACTATTTAAAACCAATAATAATAAAAAACAACTTACTTATATTTAAAATAAGGTCAACATTAGCTTCTATAAAATTAACAGCCTGTCAAGATTCATCCCCTACTAAACAGACTGTTTCATTAAGTAAAGCATTAAAATCTTTAGCAACTTCAAAAACAAATTAACAAATACATACTACATATAAATAAAAGCATACTTAACAATTATATCATTTATATGATAATAGAATCTAAGATATCTCAAGAAATACAAAACTTACCGCTTGCAAATCTAAAATGCCTTGTGCATAACCAGTTAATAGCGGTCTAACTCTTTCAAAACTATAAACACAGTATAATACTATTTCGATAGTTATCTGAATTGTCATTGTTGAGCACTTGGTTTAAAATGTTTAACGGGGGCAGATATGAAAGTTTAAACTTTTTTATTATCTTAAGATTAGGTTATTTTAACTTTATATCATTTTTAAAAATAACCAAGTTGGAAAAAATGATTTATTTTAAATATAAAATAAATTTTTTACTCATATTCTTAATAGAAACAACTTATTTTATCCCCCTGACTGTGTTCAAAAAAAGTTTGTCGCGGAAAGCTTTAATTATTAAAAAGCAAAACAAAACAATTTCATAGTTCTCTTTTTATTGTGTTCTATTTTTGAATTTTTAAAAAAACCAATAAAAAATTTTAAAAAAAAAGAGAAGGTTCTAACGATTGGACTCAAACCTCGATAGATATTTCAGAATGTCGTCCGCTCGGTCACACTGGCAAATATTCCTTTACTAAATACTTAGATACATATAAAACACGATTGAATATTTTACATAAAATTACATAAAACTAATTATAAAAAAAAAACTTACTTATATTCAAAATAAGGTCGTCTTTAGCTTGTATAAAATTAACAGCCAGTCAAGAATCAATACAACACCTATAAAACAGAATGTTTCATTAAGTAAAACATTAGAAATTTAAAGTTCCGTAATTTTAAAAACAGATGCAAAAATACATGCTATTTTTTTAAGTATATTCAATAATTATATCATTTATGACAACAATAATAGAAGATACAATGTCATTTCAAGAAATACAAAAATCTTACAGAGTAAACATTTGCAATGCCTCGTGCAGTTTGTTCAGATCAGTTTAAAGTGTTCAAGTTGACTCTTCCAATCACATACGGAGAATCATACTATTTTGATGGTTTTCTAAATTCTGTCATTGTTGCGCACTCGGTATAGAATATTTAACAGGGGCGTTGTAAATTAGCTGTAAAACTCTAAATATTTTTATTACCTAAATATCGATAGTTTTAACTTTTTTTTTCATCTTAAAAAATAATAAATTTCATAAGATAATTTATCTTAAATTTAAAAATTTTAAATATTTTTTAATAAAAATACATTTTTAAAACCCCCTTACTGTTTTAAATATTCAGGTCGCCGCGTGGCAAGTTCAAATCATCAGCTTGCTTTTTTTGTTAAATGCACTTTATAGATTTTATATTCTATATATACACATGTTATATACTCATTTTCCTTGCGCGAACTCAACTTAGTTGGAGAAATGTAAATGTAAAACTAAAATAACATGACAATTAAGCGCAACAAATTTCTCCTGTTTTTTGATGTTTTTAGAACTTTTAAGCTTTCTTTAAAAATTCTCTTCCTTTCGTTTGTTTAAGTGTAAAATATTTTTACATTTGTTAAGTATATAATCTCTATACATAATCTTTATTTCGTACTTTAGAAAAATCGAAAATGAATTTAAAAAGAAAACATGCCATAGGTAGGATTCGAACCATGGCTCTTCAGGTCAGCTGCCAGCGAGCTGACCACTAAGCTATGCCACTATGAACGATTGAACAAATTTTAAAAATATATAGTAAATAAAAGTCTTTATAAAACGACCATCGATCAAAATTAAGATGTTGCCGCAATGCAGTTTTCAAGTGAAAGTAAAACTTAAAAACTTGATTCATGTTTTAGTATGTTTTGACATTTCACATTTTGAAGTTTACGTAAGTTAGTTATTAGCACACACTTTCGTTAATGTTTTCTTATAAAAAGGTGCTGCGACTCTTCCTCGCCAGTACCTCGGTTGCAATGGCTGCGTTGGGTTTTGTGTCAAACGTGCTCGAAAGGGAACTACTACTATTGAGTTCCGTATTATTATATAAAGATGATATGTTTCAGTTTTAATGCACAGAACACCCAAAAAATACATAAGTATGCAAAACACGTTACTTGACACTGATCCTGTGAAAGCAAAAAAAAAAAAAAAAAAATTAAAAAAATAAATAAATTTTTTAACTGACATAATAAAACAGAAATGTATTATAATGGCACTTTGCTTAACATTTGATTTTTCTAATGTTTCTAAATAGAATAAAGAAATTTATTAACAATAACATAGAAACTAATTTGCAATGTATAGAAAAACTAAAAAACCTGAAAACTAAAAAGTATTTAATGTTTGTAAACAAACAGCAACAGAATAGAAAAAAAAATTATTCTAACCTTGATTGCGACGTACTAATTTTTTTTTTACACTATTAGGTAATGATCAACATAGTAAAGTTTAAATGACAAAAGTTTACTTTAAGTTAAAACCATATTTTATTGTAGATAAAGTAAATTTATGATTGTTGGTAGAGCACTAAAGTAAAACTAAAGAAAAAAATAAAATTCAACTAAATTAAAATGCAGTTAAACATGAAAAATAACTCTACCATCATGAGAAAAGGTAAAATTATAAAAACAAACAAACAAACAACAACAATAAAAGAATATTTCTTTTTATTAAAAATAAGAACCTCTTATTTAAAAAAATAACAGATAAGGACACATCAATGAACAAATAGACTTATCGATTAAAAACATACAGAGTGAAAAAGCAATTTTGAAGTTCTTTCACAAATTTATTGTAAGTACTTATTAGATACCCCCTAATTCAATGATTATTGTTGATTATTATAATAATTATTAACTGCAATTTAAAGTATTCACAAAATCTAAACTGAAAATAAAGTATTATTCTGACACGGAGAATCATAAACACGGCCACAGCAGCAAATTATTTTAATATTTTGCATGTTCTGCTGACTAAAATATTGATGGTGTTTAGTGTAGAAACAGGATGTACATCTTTTCAACAACTTTAGATAAGAGTATTCTCTTCCTCTTTAATAAGGGGATACCTTTTTTTCTTGTTCTGGGCCCACACTCTATGTACACTATAGGATGTGGGCTCTTATCTCAATTGATAAGGGCCCACATCCTTATTCTTATTGAAATTGCTAAACGATATTTTAATTTCATACTTAATTATAAAACCTAATTTTAATCTTGCAGAGATTGTTACAACTTAATTGGCTAAAATAAATATCGAAAAAGTAAATATAATTTAGAGCAATCAAATTATTAGTAAAATTTCTCATAAAATAGAATAACACAATCACATTAGCAAAAAATAATGTTTTTCTTAATCAGTTTTAAAGATGAAGAAAAATTAGAAATTAAAACCTACAATATGTTATAACCTGTGGCACTAAAATTAAAATACCAAACAAAATATTGTTATATAATTTTAATTAACTAACAATATTTTGTAACACTTAACACATACACACAATAACACTTTACTAAATACTTAGATTCATATAAAACACAATTGAATATTTTACATAAAATTATTCAAAACCAATAAAAAAAAACAAAAAAAAAACTTACTTATATTTAAAAAATGGTCGTCTTTAGCTTGTATAAAATTATCAGCCTGTCAAAAATCAATGCAACACCTATAAAACAGAATGTTTCATTATGTAAAACATTAGAAATTTAAAGTTCAGTAATTTTAAAAACAGATTAAAAAATACATACTATTTATATAAGTATATTCAATAATTATACTATTTATGACAACAATTTATGACAACAATAACTATATCATTTATGACAATAATAATAGAAGATAATATGTCATTTCAAGAAATACAAAAATCTTGTGTACACATTTTACAATGCCTCGTGCAGTTCAGTTCAGATCAGCTATAAGCGTTCGAGTTGACTCTTCCAATATTATACGGAGTATCATACTATTTTGATGGTTTTCTTAATTCTGTCATTGTTGCGCACTCGGTTAATAATATTTAACTGGGGCGTAGTAAAGTAGCTGTAAAACTCTAAATATTTTTTATTACTTTGATATCAGATAGTTTCAACTTTTTTTTCATTTTAAAAAATAATAAATTTAATAAAATAATTTATTTTAAATCTAAACTTAAATTTTTGAATTATTCTTTTAATAAAAATATACTTTTAAAACCCCCTTACTGTTTTAAAAAAATTTTAGGTCGCCGCGTGGCAAGTTCATCAGCTTGCTTTTTTTTTTTAAATGCACTTTATAGTTTTATAGATTTTATATTCTATATATACATGTTATATACCCATTTTTCTTGCATAATCTCAACTTAGTTGGAGAAAACTTAAAATGTAAAACTAAAATAACATGACAAATAAGCGCAACAAATTTCTCCTGTTTTTTGACGTTTTTAGAACTTTTAAGCTTTCTTTAAAAATTCTCTTCCTTTTGTTTGTTTAAGTGTAAAATACTTTTACATTTGTTAAGTATATAATCTCTATACATCTTCAAAAGTGATTAGTTTTGTATTTTAAAAAAAATCAAAAAAGATTAAAAAAAAAATTTCCAGGAACAGGAGTTGATCCCTGACTCCCCTGATTAGTAGCTCAGCAAGCTGACCACGAAGCTACGCCGTCTTACCAATTAGAGACATTTTTAAAAATATATACTTAACAAAAAACTTTATAAAACAGCTATCGGTAAAAATTTAAGGAGATGTTGCCGCAATGCAGTTTTCAAGTGAAAGTAAAACTTAAAAACTTGATACATGTTTTAGTATGTTTTGACATTTCGCATTTTGAAGTTTACGTAAGTTAGTTATTAGCACACACTTTCGTTAATGTTTTCTTATAAAAAGGTGCTGCGACTCTTCCTCGCCAGTACCTCGGTTGCAATGGCTGCGTTGGGTATTATGTCAAACGTGCTCGAAAGGGTACTACTACTATTAAGTTCAGTATTATTATATAAAGATATATATATATATATATATATATATATATATATATATATATATATATATATATATATATATATATATATATATATATAATATATATATATATATATATATATATATATATATATATATATATATATATTGTTGTTTTATTGTACCAAATTAAGATACAAAGTCTCTTGTTCGTTTGAGAGTGATCAATATAATGTAAGTGTTTACAAAATAGATCAATAATAATAATAATAATAATAGAGTTTGATTATTTGAAAAAATACAACTTTTTGATGGTACTTGAACTTTCATGCACTTCGGCAATCATCAGCCATATTTTGTACTTTTAAATCAAGAAAAACCGTTAAAAAATTCAAAATACAAAAATTAACAGAAAAAACAATAACAAAGCAATAGAATGAGTTCTGACGTCAAAACATATTTTTAATTAGAAAATTGTTTAATCGGCCGTGTCGAAATGGGCGAGAAGGAACTTTTTTCGATGCCTGCACTTGGATATCATTTCACTTTTTTTGTTAAGTAGATTTTTATTTTTGGAAAACAGAATTTGATATTTTTCATTTATACACAGTTTGCAAGACTTCGTGGTTGGGTTGTAAGCATTGCACTGCTTAATTATTTTCCATTTAATAACTGGATTTAAATTTCCATCTTTCAGTTTCCAAAATTCTTTTGATAGTTCAGTGTCATTTTTGTATTTTAGAATGTTAAATGATTTTATATGGTTTGCATATCTAATTTTGAATGGTGTTTCGCTTATACCGAGGTATAGTTTGTTGACAGGAGTGGTAGTAGGATTAGTTGAACTTATTTTAGCTTGGTATACAATGTTTTTTGTTAAGCATTGGTTTGATAGAGGGCAGGTGTTTTTATTAAGGCAGTTGCAATTGGTTTTAGGTGGATCTTTTTTGTTGTTCATAATTTGTCGATTGTGTGCATTTAGGATAGATTTCATGTTCGGCATACAGGTATAGCTTACTTTTATAAACTTCACCTCAATTAATACAGCTATAGCTTACTTTTATAAACTTCACCTTAATCAATGGAAAAAAACACAAGATACCACAAACTGGTTTAATTGCATCAGTAATAAACACCTTTATAAATTCCTTGTTTTTGACATTGTTGATTTTTACCCATCAATAACAGAAAAATTTCTCAACAATGCTATCCATTTCGCTGAACAACATCTAAATATTGAAGCTAACCATAAATCATTGATCTATCACGCAAGGAAGTCATTATTATTTAACGATGATCAAGTTTGGATTAAAAAATCAGGCGGTTTATTCGATGTTTCAATGGGAGCATTTGACGGTGCTGAAGTTTGTGAACTCGTGGGAATTTATCTATTGTCTCAAGTTGCACAGTTTTATAATAAAAATGATTTCGGACTATACCGCGATGACGGCTTAGCAGTTTTTAAAAATATGAGTGGCCCCCAAATGGAAAAAATTAAAAAACATTTTGTTGAAATATTTAAAAAAAACGAACTCAATATATCAATACAATGCAACATGAAAGTTGTAAATTACCTCGACGTCACATTAAATCTAAATGTCCATACTTTCCAACCATATTCTAAGCCTGGAAATTTCTTACACTCATACTGATTCAAACCACCCGCCAAATATTTTAATACAGCTTCCGCATTCAATTAAGTTAAGATTGTCTGCAAATTCCTCAAGTGAAGAAATTTTTCAAAGATCTACTCCTGCATACAATGACGGACTGTTAAGGTCCGGTTTTAATCATAAACTTTTATACCAGTCTAATTTAAATTCACCTTATACAAAAAACCGTAAACGCAATATCATTTGGTTTAACCCACCTTTCAGAAAAAATGTAAGCACTAACATAGGAAAAAGCTTCTTAACCGTAGTCAACAAACACTTCCCAATAAATCACAAGTTTCACAAAATCTTCAACAGAAACACAATAAAAATAAGCTATAGCTGTATGCCGAACATGAAATCTATCCTAAATGCACACAATCGACAAATTATGAACAACAAAAAAGATCCACCTAAAACCAATTGCAACTGCCTTAATAAAAACACCTGCCCTCTATCAAACCAATGCTTAACAAAAAACATTGTATACCAAGCTAAAATAAGTTCAACTAATCCTACTATCACTCCTGTCAACAAACTATACATCGGTATAAGCAAAACACCATTCAAAATTAGATATGCAAACCATATAAAATCATTTAACATTCTAAAATACAAAAATGACACTGAACTATCAAAAGAATTTTGGAAACTGAAAGATGCAATTTTAAATCCAGTTATTAAATGGAAAATAATTAAGCAGTGCAATGCTTACAACCCAACCACGAAGTCTTGCAAACTGTGTATAAATGAAAAATATCAAATTCTGTTGTCCAAAAATAAAAATCTACTTAACAAAAAAAGTGAAATGATATCCAAGTGCAGGCATCAAAACAAGTTTCTTCTCGCCCATTTCGACACGGCCGATTAAACAATTTTCTAATTAAAAATATGTTTTGACGTCAGAACTCATTTTATTGCTTTGTTATTGTTTTTTCTGTTAATTTTTGTATTTTGAATTTTTTAACGGTTTTTCTTGACTTAAAAGAACAAAATAAGGCTGATGATTGCCGAAGTGCATGAAACTTCAAGTACCATCAAAAAGTTGTATTTTTTCAAATAATCAAACTCTATTATTATTATTATTATATACATATATATATATATATATATATATATATATATATATATATATATATATATATATATATATATATATATATATATATATATATATATATATATATATATATATATATATATTACGTAAAAATATTACGTAATAAAATAAAATTTTTTATAAGGTTAGATATATCTAACTTTGAGTCAAAGTTTGACAAACACTTTTTTATTTATTATAATAGTAGTAGTAGAAGAAAAATTGCTGCAACAGGTTTCCCTGTATAACCTACAGGTTTTGGCAGCCTTATCTACTGCATACACTAATTTTATTGATATCAATATATAAAAATTTACAATAAGATATGAATATATAAGTTTGTACTTTATTGTTTTTCCTTTTTTTTTTTTTCTTTTTGTTGTTGTTATAATCTCGATACTTATGCTGATTATTTGAAATTTCTGCATCAAGCTTACTCAGGTTGTTTAAGGCCAGTCCAAATTTTAAAGGTTGATCGATTTACCTTCTAGACATTTCTTTTTAATATTTTTTTTTTTGAAAAGTTGTTGTTTTAAATGAGTAATACTTAGCAAAAGTTGTGCTAAGTTAAAAAAAATTAATATTGACGACAATATGGGGGTTGACTTAAATTGTCCTTTATCTAAAAGATGAATATATGATAAAATAAGCAATTAAATTGTTAGTAACAACTTTTCTAGTTATATGCGACTTAAACAACATTAATATTGTATTCTACCATCAATCCATAATTTTATCTAAAAGGTCAGGCAGAAAATCCGACGTTTTGTCCTTTCTTATAAAGAAAAACTCTTAAATGTCGGGAATTCGGTAATACTTAGCGGTTTGTATTTAATGGCTTTTTGATGGGTCGTAACAACAGAATTAATTTGTCGGTTAGAACAAATTTTATATATATATATATATATATATATATATATATATATATATATATATATATATATATATATATATATATATATATATATATATATATATATATATATATATATATATATACATATATATATACATATGGAAAAAGGTATATTGTTTAATATAAAATTGGTAGTTATATATATTTATATTATATTCTTTTTAAGAAAAAACTAATCTTTCTAAACATTGGCGTAACGAATTCAACCAATTTTTCTGGAAGAAAAAGAAAGCGATTTGATAAAAAATTTTGTATTAAAATAAAATTATTTGAATTAAGATATAAAGTATAAAGATATGCATTTTAAATCAACAATAAATGCACCAACATTAGTTGATTTAACAAGAAATTTATGGAAATTTAACCGGTAAACAATTTAAAGATGGAAACTGTCAATATTTTGTATACATCAAAATGAATTGGAGAAATAGTTGCGATTGGTTTTAAAAACAAAGAACTTTAATTGAGAACTGAGAAGGCAAATTGGATATTGGATTTAAACTAGTATTAAGCAGCATGGATATTGGATATTTAATTGTTTTTAGTTTTTTTAATTTGTGATTGGATTAAACCCTTTTATAGTAGAATTAATAGATAGGGGAAAGCGGGGCAACATGGCGAACGTTTTGAAAGCCCTGATTTATTGCAAAATTATAAGTCGTTAAGCAATAATATTTTCTCAGTATGTTTATGTTATTAAAATCCTTCATTGCCTGCATGAATTTTCAGTTTGCAAATATAACGATTTGAAATAAATATAAAAATAAAAAGCTCATAAATTTGTCATCTGATCACGTGACCGAGGCAAGATGACTTATGCAATTTTTACCTCTAATTTTATAAAATTTTAAAAACTACCAATAATTCTAACTAAAGTGACAAAAAATAAACACAAATTACAAAAAACTACTTCTAAAGAACTTAAACTTGAAGGACACCATCCATTATGAGAAACCGAAAGTAAGGAAGTTTTTTTTTTAAACGCAAAAAGTAAACTTATGCGTATAAAATTGCGTTAATAATATTTCAAAAAACCAATTGGTGTTTTAAAATACAAGATGCAAATACAGTTTCTTTTTCACCCAATTTTAAGATTTTTTGTTGAGTTTTTATATGAAAACCCATTTTGCCCCATTCGCCATGTTGCCCCACTTTCCCCTAATAGTTCATAACAAATCTTAGATAAAATCTAAAATAAATTATTGTTATTATATCATTATTAATAAAATTTATTATTTTAGTTAATTTGGTAATAATAATCATCATATTTTAATTGTTTAGCAAATGACCAGATCTTCATCTGTACATATATTAATAACTAAATTTTATATGATATAGTTTATTCACATTTAAGTTTATTTTTGTTTTCTTCTTTCAAAAAATAAAAAATTTTATCAATTACGTATAATGGACACCATAACAATTGCAGATTTTAAATACACAGGAATGAGGACAAAAGTAATAAATTTTCTTATTTTCAATACTTATTCCTTACTACATCTCAAAAACAATACAATACAATATTCTGGGTGAGAATTTTAACATGATGCCAGTTGCGCTATAGTAAATTATGACCTGCTGAATAAAATTTCATCATTTAGGTGATTATCCAGAAATCCAATTTGAAGCTAGAAATCTTCATGGTGGACATTATCCATGTTTGTGCGGCGGTAATGTTAGTCAATTTACAGATATTTCAATCGTTTATTCGCATAATATCATATCATTAGAAGATAGAAGGAAAAAAGTAATGTATTATTACTTTTAATTAAGTCACGAGTCCACTTTAGTGTATAACTTTTTACTTAAATATATTAGTTTAATAAATAAATGAAATATTACATCTAAAAGAATAGAAATGAAATTATAGAGCCATAAATGGACTACTTATTAGGCATATATATAGACTAAATAATTAACAAAAAATCAAAAAAAAAATTCTGAAATATTCTTGAAATTACATTCCACTATAATTTTATTTAAGACATTCACAGCATAAGTGTTAGATAGTGTGTCTGCTATTTATTACAAAATATTTTTATATTTTTATATCAATAAATGTAAATTTAAGGTTGTTATTGGTCCAGCAGGCAGAACAGCAAAAGCAATAGCTACATTTTTCAGAAAAAAAAGTATTTAAAGATTGTCTTAAATTGTGTTTTGGTGAAAAGGACAATGTGAGAGGAGCTGATTATAGATTATCAACAATTGTTGTATATGATTCCTTGAAAGAGATCTGCAGACCAAATGTTAAAATATTTTTTCAGAATATTGTGGAATTATTCAAATCTGCATATTTACCATCACAAAGCAGGTCACCAATTGAAAATTCTTCAATTATATATCTTGGCATCTCAACATATCCTTTTTTGTCGTTTTGTAATTGAAAATAGTCCTAATAAAATTACTAAGAATAAATTCTATGGCATATATTATCATTCAATCACAACACATTTACCAGAAATTGCACGCATTATTTCACCGAGTTCGCTACATACTGAAAATGAAGAGCAGATGTTCAGCAAAATCAAACAAATAAGTCTGAATACTTCTTCAAGAAAACTGGAACCCATACGCGATAACATTATTATTCGAATTCAAGCAGAACAAAAATAAATATATATATATATATATATATATATATATATATATATATATATATATATATATATATATATATATATATATATATATATATATGTATATATACATATATATATATATATATATATATATATATATATATATATATATATATATATATATATATATATATATATATATATATATATGTATATATATATATATATATATATATATATATATATATATATATATATATATATATATATATACATATATATGTATTTATGTGTGTGTATGTATGTGTGAGTGTGTGTGAGTGTTTGTATTTGTATGTTTTTAACGGAGTAGTCAGAATAATTTTTTAATTATTTAGATCAATCAGAACCTACAAAATTTTCTATTCATGAAAAAGAATTACAACTCCATTTTGAACGAATACCCAGCCAGCATTGTGGTACGGGTACCATGCGGGACCCGTATGGGTCATCAACTGGGCCCCATATGGGTAGCCCTCCGGGGTCCCGCTGGTTTTTGGCCGCGGTTTCCATCCGGGGCCCATATTGGTTTGCCCGCCGGGAAACCCGTGTGGGTCCCATTAAGATCCCGCATTTTTAAACCATAAGGGTCCCGTATAGATTTACAACTGGGACCCATATGGGAAAGCTCTCCGGGATCTCGCCGGATTTTGGCCGCGGTTTCTATACGGGGCCCATATGGGTTTAATAAATATAAGAGAATTCATATTATATGCTTATTTATTTCAAACAAAAAGCACATTAAAATTACATTTTTATTCTTTAATCGTGAATCGTATCGTAATCATGAATTAAAATCTTTGTGAAAACCACTTCTTTAAGCACTTTTTTCTTCATACAATATCTTTTTCAATAAGACCTGTGAAAAAATAAAAATTAAACTGCTTTGAGTTGAATTTTACAAGCAACCCATCGTTTATATTTTAAATCAACATCTTCTTTTAAATTGCATATTTTAAAATTTTTTTCAGATTTAAAAAAAAAAGTATTTTCTCACAATATTAAAATTGTGTTTAATAATTAAAGGGAGTATACTCACTAACCATTAAGTCAAAAAATTCTATACAAGAGTCATTCATTAATTCTAATAAACAAGACTACTTATCATTATTATTACTATTATATTTACTAACCTGCCATTAAAGGAGTTTATTTAATTGGAGTCATTAACTAAAATTGGAGACGTTCTGTAGTCAACTCACACCACTAGACAAATATTGCCAACAGCCAATGTGAACCTATTGCAAATAATCAGAAATATTCTTAAATAAAAAATGCAAAATACCTTAATAACATAAGAAAATGATAACTGACATTTTCTAAAGAAAATTAAAAAAATGACACAAAATAAAAATGGAGTTAAACTTGTTATACTAATTATTATAACTTAATTAAAATAAATTAGGATAAATTAGGATGTATAACTAAGATAAATAAATAATATAAATATAATAACTAATGTAAATAAATAAAAAGCGCAGATATGTAATAAATTGAGATTTCTTAGACTTTTTCTTTAGTTACTTATAAATAAATTAGCATAGCGTATATATATATATATATATATTTTTAAATTTATTTGTTTACATATATAATTAGATATAAAGCATATGTTAAAAAAAAGATTAAAAAATAATCACTTGACTTTCTAGAAAATTTTATTATAATATAAATGCATAATATAATATAAAGAGGTTATAAGTTTTAGAAAATAAAAAGTATTTATAATTCACAAATGTAGTTGACGCATAACAATAAAGCCACTTTTGTATGGTATTTGTAAATACTTAATATTGATGTCTGATAGTGGGTAAATTTTATTAATACCAGTCATTTTGCTTGCATAAAATATCGACAAATTATTGGAAGAAAGTGGATCTGTGAAAAATGATTCAAGAGCTGCAAATTCTTCAAACATAACCAATCCATCACAAGATTCGCCTGTTTTTATTTGTATAATATTTCTAACTAAACCAATTTTTTTTGCAACTTCAAAGCAGTTATTTCCATCAGTAGCAGAAACAAAACACTTAAAACCTTGGTAATTTTTAAACTGCAAACAATGTCTCAATGCAATGGTTATTGGTCCATCAACATGCTGGATGCTAAATTTCAGCTGATGAATATGATGTCTATCTTCCTTCAAACAGCCCTCGAAAATTCTCCTAACAATTTGTGAACATGGTTGTTGTGGCTTATGAACAAGCTTTTTTAATTGATCCAGATAATTTTCATATTTGAATGAGGAGCACTTATCCAAAACTCCAAAGTTAACTGCATCATCTGCTAGATGTATCAAAGAATGGACATTATAAACTAACTGATCTTTACCATAAAGTTTACCAAACGACTGCACAAAATAAGTAAGTAACTGACGAGCTAAACCAATATAGTTTTTCAACAAAATAGGACATAATAAAATACGAATTGCAACTGAAAGATCTAAAAAGTTTGAATAAAATTTTGGCTCAAGTAATCCCTTTAAAACAACTGGTCCAGTATATATTAGAAAAAGTCTAAGTTCAGTGGCTTTCCAATGCCGAAAATCTGATAAAGACCTTGGTTTCCTAGAAAATTCCTTTGGAATATAACAACGTATCTGGAAAAATCTATCAGATAAAATATTTACAGTATTTTGCGACAACTTACATGATCTGGGACCATTTAACCATAAGTTGATGATTCTTCGCACAACCCCTAGACATACTAGGTGCATGTAATCTAAAGGAAATTTTGATACCATGTCAAAACCCAACTCAATTAAAGGAGACACACCAATATGATGTTCCAAACTATTTTGATAACGAAAATCTGAATCAGTCCTTAAAGTTGCTGATGTATGCGGAAGGATTATTTTGCCACACCACTCCCTTTTTTGAACACAACGCTCACAACAATTATAACCATTGTGACCCTTTATACATTTCACAAATGCTCTTGCTGGTGCATCACATATAATTGCAGCAAGCTTTACATCATACTTTACATTTTCATGGGTAAAACCATTTTCAGTAAGAGCTTTAATCTCAACCAAAAAATCTTCTAGATATTCATGAATAGAATTTGGTTTTTTGTCACCACAATAAATTGCTATTGGAAATACTATTGCTCCAGCTTCAATAAGAGTACCTAAAATTGGCCAAAGAGAAGTACTGGAACTGGTGAATATAGGTATACCATCAATGTTAATGTGAATGGTAAGTTGGTTGTTGTTTGATTCTATTGAATTGTTTTTAAACATTATTAAAAGCCAATACTGCATGCTGAAATAGTAATACTCTCCGCCCGCGACAATTTTTGTATCTATATTTTGGGGGGTGTGAAGAAGTGTTCTTGAATCTTTAGGCAAACTTAACCCATATTCTCTTAATAAAGGTAACAAACTGTTCAAAGCAGCATGTGTTATATTGAAGCTTAATGCCCAATTAGCAAGTTTATGAGGCAATTTTTCGCTGTCATTACTTTCATCACTCTTATAATCATCAGAAATAAATGACTCAGGAGACCATTCATTACTATCATCTGTAAGTAATTCAATAGTGTTTTTGTTATTTTCTATTTCGCTAATTTCAGTCTCCATAACAGCTAAACTATTATCAGAATAATTAGAATTAGTTAAAAATTCGTTAGGTTCCAAATTACTGTCAACTTGTTCTCTTATTCCATGTAAATATGAAGAATCAAAAAACATATTGCTACTATATAGATAAACATCCTGATTCTGTATATTTAAAGTTGAAGATTCTTGAAAAAGTTTTGATACCACTTCAGCTATTTTTCTACGTTTAGATCTTTCAGAAGTCATTCTAGTAAATTAAAATAAACTATAAACAAACTTCTAACAAATATCAACTATAACTTATTATAACAAATTTAACAGCAATATATATATATATATATATATATATATATATATATATATATATATATATATATATATATATATATATATATATATATATATATATATATATATATATATATATAAGTATACATATATATATATATATATAAGTATATATATAATTGAGTGAGTCCCTAATATCATTGAAAAAAAAATTTCAACCTGGAACTTATAAATAAGCAAAATTAAATAAAAATTTCAAAAAAATAATTTCTTATTTGAAAAAATATTTAAAGAATTATTATCAAAAAACTTTTTATAACTTTTTTGAAAACCATAGGTTTTATATGTATGTATATATGATAAAAAAAATTCAGAAACTTAAAAACAACACTGAAAAAAGAAACTCTTTTTTTATACAATAACTAAAATATTTAATAAAAAAACTACTATAAAATATAACATATTCGTTTAAGATAGGATTAAGAATTATTTAAAAACTTTCTTCCAAATGATTAACGACATCTAAGCGCCGTCTTCGACCTATACCTCTGTCACGAGCATTACCAAACCATTTTGAAAGAGCCTCCTCAAGCTGTTTTTTTGTACACTCTTTTGTAGATGTATTCATTTTTATGGAAGCTGTTGTAAAAAAATATTTTCAAATTTTTATTTGAATTAAAATAAAATATGTAAATTCAAATGTAAAATAAAATATGTTAATT
>NC_061163.1:16050285-16097785 GCF_022113875.1 Hydra vulgaris | reverse complement strand
TTGTTTATAAGTATAATATATATATAAATATATATATATATATATATATATATATATATATATATATATATATATAATATATATATATATATATATATATATATATATATATTATATATATATATATGTATATATATTATATATATATATATATATATATTATATATATATATATATATATATATATATATATATATATATATATTATATCTATATATATGTTTATATATTATATATATATATATATATATATATATATATATATATATATATATATATATATATATATATATATATAATATGTATATATATATTTTATATATATATATATATATATATATATATATATATATATATATGTATATATATTATATATATATAAATATATATATATATATATATATATATATATATATATGTATATATATAAATATATATATATATATATATATATATATATATATATATATATATATATATATATATATATATATATATATATATATATATATATATATCTTATTTATTACTTTTTTAGCTATGTAAAATAGATTTTTAAAACTAAATAATCTTTTCTTAACAGATTAGAAAAATAATTAATACAAAAAATTTTCAAAAACTATATAAATTAAATCTTAAAACCAGTCTTCAGTTCAAACTCTTAAAGAGATATAGTTTTGTTTATCTTTCTGTGCACCTTCAGCGGGTCGTTGATACGAGTTTCAACATAAAACGGCAAAACAATGGAAACGGTCTTTATTTCCAGACTATTTATTCTTATGACTATGGAGAGTTTTAGCGTGATTTTTTAGCCATACGGGACCCATCAGGAAACCAGTACTCGCGCCCATTTAGATCCCGTATCCCGTAAACCCGGATATAAACCGTACGGGGCCCGTTTGCTATTGCTGGCTGGGTAAGTGATTTTATGCTGTGTGGTGAAGGAGTGTGGTGGCATTTAGAAAACAGCAACATTATTTTTCACGACGGAGAAAGTGATCCCGATTTTATGGATATAGGTCCAGAATTAATGAATTTTGATAAAAACAACTTGCAATCAATAAAGTTTTATTCAAAAACTTGTTGGGAAACGTGTATTGAAAAAAAAATCAGTCTGGCTCTTGACCAAGTAAGTAGGTTAACAGATGTAAGAAATGCTGAAGAATATATTTCTGTATGCTATACTTGACCCTAATAAATTAAAGGATGTAAAGAATGTTGAAGAACTTATTTATACTTGAATTTTGATTCAGTATGATATACTTGGATTTTGCAAATCAAAACTTAACATTTAATAAAGTAACTTTTGCTATTCACAGACTTATACAATTGAATTTATTAATATAACGATAAAAAAAATTATGATGATAAAAAAAATTATATCATATATGTTGATTAACACATATTTTATTTTTTAAGCATAAAAATATATAAATAATTCCACTAACATTTTGTTGTTTTTTAGCAAACTATTCATTTTATTTAATGTTACTTTTAATATTAAAAGAATTACAAACCTTTCTTTGTATGTCTGCATTTCTGTAGATAGTTTTAAACTAATTGCTTTCCAACTTTATAAAAAGTTGGATATATACATACATATTATATATATATATATATATACATATATATATATATATATATATATATATATATATATATATATATATATATATATATATATATATATATATATATATATATTATATATAGACACACCACACACATATATACTTAGCCGCGCAATTAGGATTTCTGAAAAGGGGTTTTTAATTTTATGAATCCTTGGTTTTTACTTTGTGAAACCCAAGCGTGCATATTTATATATTATATATTCACTTTTTTCGCATAAAGTGATTTTCACATTCATTTCAAATTGCAATACTTTTTCTTCCTGTTAAACTTAACACAACACACTTAATAACCTGGTCTGGATCAAGGGGGAGGGGGCTATAGCCCTGGGTCCTGCAAGTTTAAGGCCCCAGGGCTATTTATTTTTGGCCCCCAAAAATTTTAGAGAACCTTTTTTTTTTAAGTCAATATTAGGCTCTAGCTTATAAATCTTCAAAAATAGCCCCGGGCTCCAAGAAGTCCTAATCCGCCACTGTTAACAACAATTAAATTAGTAACAAAAAAATTTATTTTCTTTAACAATTTAAAAAAGGGGTTCCTGGAAACCCCCCTAATTGCGCTACTAATACTATGTATATGTTATATTATATATTACTTTATTACATAAATTGTAAATTATACCCGCTTACCAAAAGTAGTAATTTTCATTTATTTCTAGTTAAATTTCTTATGCAAAAAGATTTCATAAAAAAGTTTCACAAAAGTTTTTTGTATATCAATCACGCGCCAAGTTTTTTGTATACAAATCGGGCCGTATTCTCATCTTTCCGTTAAGCTTAACGGAGCGTTAGTAAAAAATTGCTTATTAACTACATTAATAAAAAAGTTCTTTAAAAATATAAATTTTTAAAAATAAATGTTTTATTTCAGTATTAGTTTTATTTTAAATAACTTAAATAAAGTTTTTTTCATTTCTTTACTTAGATATATTGTAATGAAATTTCAGACAAAAGCTCCGTTAAGCTTAACGGAGAGATGAGAATACGGCTGCAGAACGCAACAAAAATTTCTTTTTTTTTCAAGTCATCGATATAAAATTTGTCTTTTCTACGTCTTAATAAAGACGTAC
The DNA here is from genome assembly GCF_022113875.1 of Hydra vulgaris. NCBI lineage: Eukaryota > Metazoa > Cnidaria > Hydrozoa > Anthoathecata > Hydridae > Hydra > Hydra vulgaris. The sequence goes on along the minus strand of NC_061163.1, from coordinate 16,095,084 downwards.
AACCAGTTGATGTCTTTTCGACCTCCTTTGTGAAGACGTTTTTTTAAAAGACGTCTTTTCCACGTCTTTATTTAAGCTAATTTTAAAAAGACATAAAAAGTCATAAAAAACGCGTCTTTTATTCGTCTATATATCTTTTTCCCCACTAGGCTGTTTATGGTTAATAAGAAATTTTAATAAAATTATGTGGTGCTTACAAAAATTGGACTGTTGGAATATCAATATGGCGTAGTTTCAAAGTTACATAGACTTAAACAGTGTTAGACTAATATTCTAAAAAATCTAACTAAAAATACAATAAACCATCATTTAAACAATTTCATACTAAATTTTTTACTTTCTTATAACTATACCTTTTTATTACCTTATTTATTTGGTTTCAAGCTGCCTGGCAGATTGTTTGGCTAATCCAAAATTGAGTTTGAGAACTTGGTCCAGCATAACTACCTCCATATAAAAAAGGAGGTGGTTGTGCTGGGCCTTGTTCTAAAATGACACATGGTTATTTTGACATGAACGGTGAACGCTGTAAACTCGTCGTATATGACATGCTTTGGATGATGCTAATTTCTTCTTAAACCTAAAACAACAAAATGATTAGTACTACTTAGCAAAATACAAGAAACTGTAACAAAAAAAAACAAACATAAAAGTTTATAAACTCTCTAAATTAAATAAAAAGATCAAACTCAAACTTATCAACTAAAACATTCAGCTAGATTATATAATTATTGCAAGTTATGTCACATCCTGGATGCGATGAAACGATCATGGCGAATATTTGTTTTAACAGTTTAGTTTGCTTAGACTTCCGTTATACTTCAAAAGTTAACTAGATAAAAGTCTTATGTTAAACTTTTTTTTTTTTTTTAATATAATATTATGAAATAATAAATGTACTGATAATATAAATTACATAATGTAATTGTATATAATTATGTTATATTTACACTTATGTAGTAATAAATGGCTGATAATATAAATTACATTTTAATAATTACAACTATGATATCTTTATACTTACATAACAATAAATATAAAATACATCAAAAAAAGTCTATCTATTTTATTTTTTCTATTTACAACGTAGAAAAAATATCTATTTTATTTGCTATATCTACAATTTTCATATTAATAAATAAAAATGTATTACATTATCAAATGTAAATTTTACATTTGATGATGTAATGCATTTTTATTTATTATTATAAAAACTTGTATCAGTAAAGAAAGGTGTAAATAACAGTAAACTTAAAAGCACCCGTGGCGCAGTGGTAGCGCACTTGCCTCAGAAACGTTAGATCAGTGGTTCAAACCCCACCTCTGGACAAGCTTTGCGACATCGGTTGGGAAGGAGGCGTGAACTTCACATTAAATGCTCTTCCGTGGTGCTCTGTGATAAGACCGTAAGGACTTCTTGGGGCACCTTAATCAACTTAAAAAAAAAAAAAAAAAAAAAAGTAAACAAATACGACAAATATTTGGGTTTTTTGATATCATAATTAAACATTTCAAATATTGTATATTAATATATATATATATATATATATATATATATATATATATATATATATATATATATATATATATATATATATATATATATATATATATATATATATATATATATATATATATATATATATGTATATATATATATATATATATATATATATATATATATATATATATATATATATAAAATATATTTTTAATTGTAGTTTAATGCTATTAGGGTAAACATTTCCAGAAAGTTTCATTTAAAAATAAACTAAAAAGCATGACCGGATTAAAATTAAAAAACTTAAGAACAACTTTTATTTTAGCTAAAAAGAATATATACATAATTGAAAAATTAACTAATTTTGGCAAAATATATATATAAATATATAAATAAATAAATATATATATATATATATATATATATAAATATATATATATATATATAAATATATATATATATATATATAAATATATATATATATATATATATATATATATATATATATATATATATATATATATATATATATACACAGTGTCCAAACACTTATATGATGGCTTGAAAATAAATAAAAACTTTATTCTAACCAATAACTTTTTGTCTATGTTCTGGGAGTCCTTTAAGTTCTAAGTGTACGCAAACATCTTCTAAACTCGAAAATGTTAAAAAACTTTGAAGTTTTTTAACATTTTCTTGGCAGGCTTATTAACGCGCTCTTAAAAATAATAGTTTATGGGGAAAACTTTGTGACTACCATGCAAGACTATATAAATGTACAATAATTCCGAATCTTTTTGTTAAATAAAAACTTTTTTTATTATGAGTTTTTTAAACTCTTTATAATGAGTCTTAAACAAATGAAATAAGCAGTAAAAAAACTTAAATAAATGCTATTGTTTATATATAGTCGTTTTAAATGTTTTCCATTTTATTTTTAATATCTTTATTAAAAAAAAAACAACTAATTACATTAACAACTATACAACATTAAAACCATTAAGTATCATATCATGTCATTGATATTTATCATTATTATCATTAGTATCGAGTCATTGATATTTCTATATAAATAGATTCGGTATATATATATATATATATATATATATATATATATATATATATATATATATATATATATATATATATATATATATATATATACATATATAAATATATATACATGTATATATATATACACACAGTGTCCGAACACTGATATAATGGCTTGAAAATATATATATATATACATATATATAAATATATATATATATATATATATATATATATATATATATATATATATATATATATATATATATATATATATATATATATATATATATACACAGTGTCCGAACACTTATATAATGGCTTGAAAATAAATATATATATATATATATATATACATATATATATATATGTATATTTATATATATATATATATATATATATATATATATATATATATATATATATATATATATATATTTATTTTCAAGCCATTATATAAGCCATTATATATATATATATATATATATATATATATATATATATATATATATATATATATATATATATATATATATATATATATATATATATATATATATATATATATATATATATATATATATATATATATATACACAGTGTCCGAACACTTCCCAGCCGGCAAATAACGTTGAAATAACGTTGAAATATCGTTGAAACCTAACGTTGAATTAACGTTGATTTAACGTTTAAAATGAAAGTTTTTTTTGTTGAATTTACGTTGATACAACGTTTAAAATGATAGTTTTTTTAAAGTTGATTTATCAACGTTAAACGACTGTAAATCACTTTTTCACCATCAAAACGTGCTATGTATGTCAAAATGTATATATGTATGTAAACGTGCTATGTGCGTCAAAATATGATCACCATCAAAACGTACTATGCATGTACATTAGTGTTGCTGTACATTATCAAGGTATATTATGGATATTAAATTTATTCATAGTCTATACTTAGACTATTTAGAACTTTTTCAGTTTAGTTTAGTTAAAATAGCTAGGTATGATTAAAGAAAGAGATAAAACTTGTTTTATTCAAAAATACATAATCAAATATTACATATATTTACATGTTATTGAATAAAATCTACACAAATTTCTTCTTTTTTCCACCACATTTTTGAAATAAAGCGTAATTTAGAAAGTCAAACAATATTCCATTAACCGAGGGTCTTTTGGTCCATTGAATACAATATAAGAAGCTGTAAATAAAAAAATATATTAAAAAAAAAAAAAAAAGGGAAGATTTAAAAAGTAAATAATCAATGGAAAAGTGTTACAACTTATGAAGGTATATCTTTTTCAACGCCATATAGATTAGTGTTCTTAAAACATATTTTTCCACCTTTGCACTTCATATCCATGGAGGCCATATAACTTTTCAAAAATACTCTGAATTTTTAAAAAATAATATAACTGTTAGTTGGTTTTTAACAACTTTTTCAAATATTTAATTTAAATACAACAACCTTTTTAATATATTAAAAATAAATTAATAATCAAAATATAAAACATTTCTAGCATTGAAAAATAATTTTCGGGGTGGCCACATAAAATTTTTATAAGAAATTTTATGTGGCCATTTATTAATGGTTTAATGTCCATGTTTATACACTTATGGGGCTTGGACAGGGATCAAATAATGTCATTTGTTATGTTAAATAGCATGCATTAAATAGCAGTCTTTGTTGATGAAACACAGTGTAAAATGAAAAAAAATTTTGTTAAGTGATTTTCTACTAATTTATATTTGCTTTGTTCTTTTAAGTACATTGAGCACTCTATTTTGTAGAATACATTTTTTTAAAGTTGTTTAAATATATATATATATATATATATATATATATATATATATATATATATATATATATATATATATATATATATATATATATATATATATATATTCATTCCATTATTGAACTTTAGATAATTCTTCAAACGAATGCGACTTCAAAGATCTCACGTTTATTCGTATATCTAATTTCAAGCAAAAACATATATATATTGGACAATGGAATACTAATGGCCAGGAATAAATTTGCAATGGCCATGTTTCGGATCTCTGGCTATAACTTGGTGTTTTTTTAATATGTAATATTTGTGCTAAAACTTGTTTTTTATTAACCAAATTTTTTTATTTACAAAAATTTCCAAACTTGTCATAAATTGCATCTCAAGAAGTTTTTTAAGAGTTTCGAACTATTTATGAGAATCTAAGCCATTTGCGGTAATATATGACGCAGTTTAAAATTAAGCGGCCAGGATTTGGTGGTTTTACCCTAAAAAGGTTTATTTAAAAGGTTATTTTAAGCTGTATATAGTGCATTTTTGGTACAAAAATCATTTTTAAACATTGCTCATTGTTATTTTTGTTTATTGTTATTATATATTATTATTAAATAGCACCGTTATTTAAGTGTAAGGTAAATTTAATAAGGCTTCAATGTCATTTAGAAAACTAAATCGTTGGGGATAGTACAAAACCGTGTAACTAGCATTGGATAATAACTCGTATTTACAGTACATTTTTTTTACTGGAAAAGTTTAAAGCATTATATATTTTTTTATTTTAACTAATTTTGGGTTCATTTTATTATAAAGAGCATTATTAATTTTGTTTTTGTAATCTCAACAATTAATATTTGGTGTCAAAATTAATAATATCCAAATATAATAGCCAATTACGCGGATTTGCACTATTCCCGACGAAATATTTTTATCTCGCTTTTTTTTTTATACTTTTATCTACCTTGCCATTAAAAATACGCAAATAAAAATAATCGTTTAATAAAAAATAAAAATAAAAGTTTAAAATAAAATAAAAGTTTTTAAATTATCCCGCGAGAACTGAACGACAAATTATTACGTTACCCGCAGATAAACGAAGTAAACCCGAGACTGGCCTTAAACAACCTGAGTAGCCTTGAAACTGTTAACTTATGAAGCGCATACAACTTCTGACGTCAATGCATTCCAATGATTCACTGTTCGATTAGTAAAATCTGGTGCATTTGCTCGCAATTTTGAACATATTCTCTAGTCATTTTTAGATTATGTCCTCTAGTTTTTATTTTATCTTACTCCCCAACACGAAAGACATGGGGTTCACTCCATGAGACAATGTCTATATTGTTAATAATTTTATAGGCCTGTATCAGATCTCCCCTAATGCGACGGGTTTCTAAAGACGTTAAGTTCAGTATATTTAGACGATCTCTGGTACGAAGGTGTTAAACAAGTAGCTTTTCTTTGTACTTTTTCAATTTTGTCAATATCTATTCTTGATGATGGATTACTGGCTGCTACCGTAAATTCCAGATAAGTTTGTACAAAGATTGTATATAGAATTTTAGTTGCGGAGTCATGTGACTGAAAGTACGATAAAACATTCCTAATACACGGTTTGGTTTATTGGCTTCAAAAGTTGAATTGTTATGCCATTTTAAGTCAGGCGTAATCATGATGCCTAAGTCACGTTCGACTAAAGTTGATGCTAGTTCGACACTGTTATTGTCATTAGCTGGCATTGAGTAGACATAAAAGTTGTTTTTTTTACCAATGTGCATGATTTTACATTTATCAAAATTAAGTTTCATTTTACAGATATTACACCAATCGGCTATGTTGTAGATATTTTTGTGAAGCTAATGGGTGGTCTAAACGGGCCAGCAGTTAGGGTCATCAGGATACGTTTAACATGGATGGTTAGCAATATCAGATATATCGGTCACAAAAATGATAAAAAGTATTGGACCTAATACGGATCCTTGAGGGACGCCACTAAATACCTCAAGCCACAAGGAAACATAATCGCCCATCACGATTCGTTGAAAACGCTGGTGTAAAAACGATTTCATCCAATTCAGGAGGTTTCCAGTAAAACCATATGCCTCATGTTTGTAAATTAGTCTCTTGTGAAGAACCATATCAAATGCTTTACTGAAATCTAAAAAAGCTACGTCCATATATATCTTGTCAGATAATGCTTTTGACATCATGTCAATCGACTCCAACAAATTAGTCACACAAGCTTTTTTATTGACAAAACCATGTTGATTTTTTGAAATAAGGCTATGTTGGACTAAATGATTGACTATAGTGTCACGTAATATTTTCTCCATCACTTTAAATACAACTAATGTTAAGGATATAGGCCGGTAATTGCCTGGGTCGAGTCTACTTCCGTTTTTAAACAGTGATGTTACATAAGCTTTTTTCCATACTTCAGGACAACACCCACTATCTAGCGACTTCTTAAAAATTGCGCATAAGGGTATTGAGAAGCTGTCGGAACAGTTCTTCAGAACATATGCGCTTACACCATCCAAACCAACGGTTTTGTCAACTGATAAATCGCTCAGCTTGTTTTTAACCAGATCTTGCGTTATTTGTGAGTGTTTGCAGATGGCTTCAGTTCGTTTTATAAAATATGGCAGTTCATCGTCTTCATTTTTGTTGAAAACATTTTGAAAATGATTGTTCAGCCGATTTGAAATTTCTATTAATTTGTGATAGTGCCGCCATTGATTCCTTTTAAGGCTGTTATTGTAGTTCTAACATTTTGTATGCTATTAACATACTTGAACAGGATCTTTGGGTTGTGCTTTGATTTTATCGCTAAATCAAGTTCAGGAAAATGTTATAACAATCATCAGTATTGCGTCCATTGAATTCCATCTGCCAGTTGATATTGTTTAAATATTCGGATATCTTTACACAGTTACTTTTATGATAAATGCGTTTTTCAATGTGTTTTCCTACATATATATATATATATATATATATATATATATATATATATATATATATATATATATATATATATATATATATATATATATATATATATATATATATATATATATATATTTATATATATATATATATATAAATATATATATATATATATATATATATATATATATATATATATATATATATATATATATATATATATATATATATATATATATATATATATATATATATATATATATATATATATATGTATGTACCCAGTGGGCACAATGACGTTGAAATAACGTTGAAACAACGTCGCAAACCGACCATATACCACGTTGAAACAACGTTGAAACTTGGTTGAATTGGAAATAAAATCCGACGTCGAAAACTACGACGTTGAAACAACGTCGATCATTACGTCGTTTCAACGTTGATCTAACGTCTTATCGACTATATATCAACCATATTTCAACTTTGAATAGGTGATATATTCGATTGATACGTAGTTGATTAGACGTTAGAACAACGTTGAAACAACGTAAATTCAACGTTGATTTTTGTTTTTTATTTTGGTTAAATCCAATTAACTAAAAAATTATCTCAACTTTAATTGCAATAAAATAATACAATAAAAAAGCAATAATTTGCGCAGAGGATATTATATTTCACGTAAATTAATCAGATACAACTAAATTGCTTCAACGGACTTTATATACAATGCAAATAAAGTAAAATGTTTGAAAAAAAGTTTTATTTATCAGTAATATATTTATCAATTTATCAATAATAACTATTATCAATAGTTCCAGAACAACTAGGAAAAAGTATGAATGTTATACATCGGGTGAATTGCCTTTTACGCGCCGATCACCACCATTTGATCTGTCGAGTGCGTATTTTAATAAAGTCATTATTCCTTTTCTTATTTCGGTAACTGTAGCAGTCACTTTAATTGACAAAACGCTCTCTATAAAAAAAGGTATTGCCTGAGTAATTTGCATCAAATACATCAAAAAGTTAAAAACAAAATAGCATTAAAAAAACATATACATTTTTATTATTATTACAGTTACATTAAAAATTGCTAAAACTAAGTAAAAATAATATCAAACTTTTTATATTTACCAGTGTGATTTTCTTTAATATGACTGTAGAATAAACAACCAAGTTCACACAAATTATAATTCTAAAATAGAATTTAATGAGGAAAAAATTTCTTTAATTGTTATGTACTTTTGAAAAAAATTTTATAAAAATAATATTTTTATAAAAGCTCTGAAGACTCCTACAAAAATTGCTATAAAAGTTTTTTTTTCAAATATCATAAAGACTTTATAAAGAAATTTTTACACAAAGTAGAGAAATTAATCAATAAAAAGTTCTGAAAAAAGCTAATAAAAAAACTTTATTTTTAAACAAAAAGTTCAACATACTTTACAAGTTATGAGACACTTTGTCAGGGTAAAAGTTTGATTAAGGTTGCATGCTGTCATACACTAAATATAAAAAAAACGAAACACCTGTTAAACTAAAAATTAATTTTTATTATTAGAAACAAGCCTTAGATGGAATAATGCATATTTAAATTCTGTAGAATGGTAAAATCGTCATCGTCTCATATAAATTTATTACAAATGTCTCCTGATTTCTTATAGTACTTAATTTTGTAAACTATACCAACAACTTCTATAACTTCTGCTAAATAAAGCCTCTAGGCTTTAACTAGGCTCTATCTAGCTTTATCTATTTTACTTCGACCAACTTGATGATTAAAAAACTCAGAAAAATTTTACTTAAAGTAAGTATATTTACTCCAAAATAAATTTCATCAGAACTTTCATCATTTAAAAACTAAAAGATAATCTGTTTTGTTATTTTGGTGTATCAGTTAAAATATGCAATTTTCTTTTACACCTATTATGTGTTTTTTTGTATTAGTTGTTATTCTTAACCTGGCTCTGGAATGAGGTCGAATTATTTAGGTAAAACAATAAATAATATTGATGGTAAACTCACAGGAGCCCTTTCTCATAAATTAAATGATGTCGATGGTGAAATGGCAGGAGCAGTTTTAACACCAATACTATCATTGGAAATGGAAACTTCAGTATTCACTATTGGCCTATCAGTAATATTTGCAGCTAAAATATTTAAAGCAATAAAAATTCTTTCACCCATGTTCCCCAGGGCTGTCCTGAGGGGGGCAAAGAGGTGTCTAGCCGCTGGTGATTTGTCATTCTTTGTTAGTTATTCTGGAAAGACAATCTGGTGATTAACTTTCTGGAGGAATATATTGGTTTCCTACTTATAATAAAAGTAAGTTTTAAATGTCTTTTCCAAAATACAAATTATTCTCAATGAAAAATTGCACAAACCGCAAAGGTTTCTTACCAAACCGTAATGCAAGTAAGAAAAAGAATTGATACAGGGAAAGAGTTTGGTCCAAGGAGACCACCTAAACGCAAGAAAACACCAAGAGCGGACAGTATAATCAGAAATATCTGCCTGTAAAACAGAAAAAAAGCCACTAAGCTTACCCATGAAGCTGTAATTGTTGTGTTAGACCGGACCATTTGTAGAAGGCTAAAAGAAGAGGGACTGATGTCCAGCCAAAAAAGTCAAAAAGTGACAAAAAAATTCAAAAATATTAAAAATAATGTCAAAAATCTTATATTTATGCAAGATGGTGCAACATGCCACACAATAAAAACTGTTATGGCTTAGTTGATGTATTGCTATGGCCAGACAATTCGCATGATCCAGAGTAAACAAAAACTATAAAAAATAAATTGCAAGCATGCCACAATGTAATGAAGCAGTTATTGCAAATAAAAGTGTTTTTGCAATAACTGTATAAAATAAATTATATAAAATATTTATACTTTATATTTATTTTATATAATTTATCATAATAATCAATAAATATTCAAAATGTTCAACTTTATTTATTTATTTTTATCAAGTACAACTTTATAAATAAAAGAAAAAACTTTAAATTGCACCATTATTATATATATATATATATATATATATATATATATATATATATATATATATATATATATATATACTATATATATATATATATATATATATATATATATATATATATATATATATATATATATATATATATATATATATATATATATATATATATATATATATATATATATATATATATATATATATATATATATATATATATATATATATATATATATATATATATATATAATATATTCATATAAGCATATGTATGTATATATACATACATATATATGTATGTTTATTTATGTACATAAATATGTATGTATATATAGAGTAAAAAAAAAGGTTAAGTATGCGTTACAAATCAACCTTTGTACTTTAAGGTTGTTCTTTAGCTCAAGGAAATACAAAAGTAAAAGTAAACAGTTACAAAAAAAATTATAATTAGACATAAAAAAAAAAGATTTATTTTATGTCTGATTAGAATTCGTCAAACTTTTAAAAATATATGCTACACAGATTTTTAACACAAGTTTAAAACAAACTATAATAAAAAGATTCAAAAGATTTTTTATTTAAAACTACTTTTAACAAACCTTTGCATTACATTTATTTGTATTTGTCTTAATGGTTTTACCTCCAATTTTAGAAAGTTTGTTAACCTAAAGGTTTAAGAAAATAATTACACCACATTATTTTTAAAGTACATTTATAAAAAGTTACAAGTAGATTAACTTAGGCTAAGTTATTAATAAATACTTAATCAAAAAACAATAAAAAAAAACTGCAAAAAGTCATGGTTTGAAACAACTCATCACTTCTGACCTCAACCAAGAATCATTTAAACTGTTATCATAATCATTAAATTACTGCTGCAAGTTCATCCATAGAATTTCAGAACTATTTGTCATGATATTACTTTAATTACTGGAAAGAGTTTTTACTAACATCTCTTTCTAACAATAAAGATATATCAGAAAGACAAAAGAACCAAACATTAATTAATTTCTAAAAGCGTTGAAACACAAGAACAAAAAATTTATAAAATAAAACATTATTCATAAATTAAATAAAATGTATTAATTTAGCAACCAAAGAAACGTGTAAATCACTGAAGCATAGAAAAAAATGTTCAGAATCTTTTCTTTCTAAATCAACTTGCAGACAGACAATTAATACCTTGAGCTACAGTATGTGGAGTATGCATAAAAATTGTTTTCTGTTTCTTTTTTTTGCGTTACAGGAGTAAATATTTGCTTACTATTCTGTTGGTTATTATGTTTTCTCCTGCATAAGGATGGTAGTGGCTCCTATAAAAATTAATATCAAAATATAACAAATAATACTTGAATAAATAATACTTTGAAATAGTTACCGTTTTCTGAACCTGATTCTATCTGAGTATCACTAGTAGAGGCAAATTCAAATTTATTACATAACTCATGATCTAAGAATATTCATTTAATTTAAAAATGTTTTAAATACATTATATAATAAAGAATATATAATAAAGAATATATCTAAACACTGAAAACAACATATATAGAATGAAAGCATGTTAAAAAAACAAGGAAAAAAAGTAATGACTTAAGGTTTATATTTAAAAAAATTACATTATCTCCATGACATTTAATTTTGAGCAGCGTAAATCTGTATTAGTTAAATGCAGTTTATGCATTTCATTGAAACAATTTATTACATTTAATGATGGCCAGCACAAAAAATTATCAATCGAATTTTCTCTCTTTATTTCTCTGTATTTTCTATCCAAACAGCTCGAATGAACATTTTGCATGCCCTACAATACTTTTTCAACTGGAAAAGTATAGTAGAAAATATAATAGAAAAAATACTTATATATTAAAAATTTGTTCATGTAAAATAGCTAACAGAAAAATACAACTTTAACTGTATAATGTATCATAACTGCACGTTATGATACATTATACAGTTGCTAAAATTTGCTAAATTTTTATGTTGATCCTTCTACCACCAATATCATGGACTAAAGGAGCATGCACAAATTCTTTTTTATACAACTTTTACAAGAAAAATCTTTAAAAATTTAATACAAATTTTTTAATATAGAAAATATTCAAACTCTTTAAATCACATGGATTGGTAAAAAAGCTTGATAAATCATTATTTTGTAAAACATCATCCATTATATATATTTATATTATGTATGTATATATACATATATAGTGTATGTATATATTATATATGCATATTATATATATGTATATATATATTATTATAATATATATATATAATAATTATATATATATATATATTCATATATATAATATGCATATATAATATATACATACACTATATATGTATATATACATACATAATATAAATATATATACTATATATATATATATATATATATATATATATATATATATATATATATATATATATATATATATATATATATATATATATATATATATATACATATATATATATATATATATATATATATATATATATATATATATATATATATATATACATATATATATATATATATATATATATATATATATATATATATATATATATATATATATATATATATTATATAAATAAGAAAAACATATATATTATATATTTTATACTTATATAATATATCAAGTAGTCTCTACTTGTAATCCACACTCATGAAATAATACGGTCATAAAGAAATATCCATTTAATATTTACCTAACTAACTGCATCACAAGTTAAGCCATGTATTATTGTTAAATTGTCAAATTCAAAACCTTATAAAAAGGCAACAGATGACCTAATTTATTAGCATGTGTGACTTTACTTGTTTTTATTGGGCTAATAAGTAACTTGTTGAGTCTTTACTTGTTATTTGTTGTTGATAAAAAAATTTTAAGTCACGCATGCGTATTTTAGTTCTCATATTGGATCGAACTCGTAATTTAGACGTTGAATTAACGTGGAATCAACGTCGATTTTATTTGATAGTTTTTAACAAATTTTTCAACGTTGATACAACGTTGATTTTTGGTTATACGACGTCGCGACTAAAAATCAACTGTAAATCAACGTCGAAATAACGTCGTGTGCCCACTGGGTATGTATATATATATATAACAATGTATTTGTATTTTTATAACGAATATAAATTTCATATAATCTATATAAATTTTTTATAAATAACTTTTTTTTGATATAATATATAAAACATTTTAATCTCATCGACTAAATAAAGAATTTTAATTTTATATATTATATAAAATTTAAATTCTTCATTTAGTCGATGAAATTCTTGAGATAAAAATGTTTTATATATTATAATAAATAAAAAAGTGTTTGTCAAAGTTAGATATATCTAACCATTTAAAAAAGTTTCATTTTTTACGTAAAGATGAATGTTTTTTATAAGGTTAGATAGATCTAACTTTTTTACTAACAGTGTTTTTTTATTAAATAAGCATATCATTTGCATAAAGGTTATGCTGATATGATATCAGCATAACATTTATACGAACCAAAGACTTTGGCAAAGTATAATAACCAAACATTTATACAAACTTTTATAAAAACCAAAATATTATTACATTTAGTTGTAATAACAAAATATATCTTGTAAACGTTTAGTTTTGCTTTTATAGTACCATCATGGATTTATTTATTCCAATAAAGATATCAATATGTTATTCCAAACATTAAACAAAGAACTAGACAAACTAACCCAATGGTTTAAATCAAACAAGTTATCTTTAAATATCACTAAAACAAAATACACTTTATTCTATCGCCTACATAAAAAATCAGATATTTCCTTAGAACTCCCAGACCTTTTCATTGACAATCAATTAATAAAGAGAGAGCAATCAATAAAGTTTTTAGGCGTGTTTCTAGACGAAAATGTAACCTGGAGGGAACACATAGGTGTAGTTGAAGATAAAATATCAAAAAATTTAGGTATAATGTACAAAGCAAGGCAGTTATTACATCGATCTTGTTTAAAAAACATTTACTTTTTTTTTATTCATTGCTACTTAAGTTATGCGAACATTGGTGTAGCACTAACGCGACGAAAATAATAAAATTGCTTAGCAAGCAAAAACAGGCTATATAGATAATATCGAACGGAGATCGTTCTTCACACACACAAACACTTTTTAATGAACTCAATATCCTAAATGTATATAAACTAAACCTCTATCAAGTTCTTATTTTCATGTTCAAACTTGATAAAAATATATTACCAATCTTATTTTATTCAATTTTTGAAAAAAAAAATCACATATACCCTACAAGATTTTCAAAATACAACTACATTCAATCCAAAACTTATTATTCCGCTTCTAAATTCTCTATTGTAAACCGAGGACCAAAGTTGTTGAACATAATATTAAATAATGAAATAAAAACTAATTATTCTCTAAACCAATTCAAAACAAAACTTAAGCAATTACTTTTGTTAACTGAAAATGAATTAAATTATTTCTAATAAAACTTCTTTATATTAGAAATCAATAATTAATAGTTAATTAATTACTTTAGATTATTAATACATAATTAATCAAAAATTGTACACATGTTTTTATTATTTTAAATGATAATCTTCTTTTTGAGAAATTTATTTTTTATTTTTGCGTTATTTATTAATCTTTTACTTTTATTTTATACTGTTTATTTGCTTTTACCTAATTGGCAATGAAAAGTATTATAAATATAATTAAATAAGTTAAACTATAAAATGCTCTACCAATAAAATGTTTTTATATAAAATCATATCTTCTTATTATTCAAACCAAGTCTTAAATGTTATTTTTGTAATTTAAATATTTTATTAAATTTTGTTTCTTTTATTTTACAAAACAATTGTTAAATCTTATTCTTTGAAAAACTATAAATTTTAAACGATATGCGATATATTTAAATTTTCTTTTATAATATAAATCAGAGATATATACATTGAAACTATATTTTATTGTTAAACTATATTTTGTCTAATAATGACGCATTTTTGGGGCTTAATGATAAGACTAAATTTGTCTTCTTCTAGCCCCGGTGTCGCGGTAAATTAGGACTCAGGAAATTATGACTTCGAAAGTCTTAATTTCCCGGTAAATTAGAACCTTTCGAGTTTAGATTTACCAGGAAATTAAAAGGGGAACAGAAAATTAGGACTCCAACAATCTCTTGAAATTGAAAGATCATTTCGCAACAGGGTGAACTCAAATAACATCGCGCAATGCTTAGGAAATTATGTTGAAAATGCACAGAAAACTGGTTGTAAATATAACAATGACTCAGTAAATAATAAGACTTGGATTAACGTTTTCCCAATGCACAATATACCATATAAACATTACACTGTAGTTTGTACAAAACATTTTCCATCAAACTTCCTAGTTATTAAAGTAAAAGGAAAAAAAAAATCCTCGAGATCCACCTAGTGTATTTGAATTAATTTAGAGTTTAGTGCCATCTCTTCCACTAGAAAAAGAACAACAACAACAGGTAAAAGCTCTCTTAGAGAGCTTAGAGAGTCTCTCAGATCAGTAAAAGAAGATGAACTTTCAAAATTTGTAGAGTTTGACAAAAATGATTCATTTAGAATATATTGCAGTTATTTATATTAATGAAGACCTATTGATTCATTAGCTTACCTATTTATTTATTTTTTGTATAGATGTTGTTTGCATCAAAAGAGCATTAAAGAAACACCGGTATTAGTAAATTGTGTCTAATAGTATTTACTAATTTATTATATGAAACCTATCATGCTGGACTTGTATTCAATATTACTTCATTAGTTAAAAACTGTATTTATAAGTTCAAAAGTTGGTGACATCATTTGGATATTTGATTTCTTTTAAGAAGACAAAAAAAAAAACAATTTTACGTCAGAAATGATTTTTATCTTCCTGACACTTATAACTTCAAACGTTTCACACTTTTATTTGTAGTTTTTTAAAACTCAACAAAATACTGTATGTTATTACTAGATGAAGTTTATGTTAAACCTATGCTAACTTATCACGGGGACATTTGTTTGGTAAAGCAAATATTTTAACCAGATCATCTTCTTTTGAAGCTTTTTTGATGTGAACCGTAAAGCAGTAAACAATGAATCAAGTTTTGGAACAACTATATTGGCTTTCATGATTTTATGTTTTTATGAGGGAACAAAATTTATTGTAAGAATGTTACCAGTAAATAATTTGGATTTTGTATACTATGAAATTAATATCCTAATCAACCAAATTAAGAAGACAAATGGAAAAGTTATCGCTTTAATTAATGAAAATGAAAAAATGAAAAGTTATCGCTTTAATTATAAAACATTCTGCAAAGGCATAGGTGTCTAGCTGTCATCGAAAGAAAATAAAAATTTACAAACAAAAACAAACAAATAATTATTATAGAGTAAATCAAGCATTTTTTTAAAACGATTTGATTGCTTATCTCTTAACAACTGATGGCATTTTTTTGATTTTATACATGTATTAAAGTGTATACGAAACTAGATAAACTAGATAATTAAAAAGTCTGCTTAAATTTAGTTAGTCAGCTGGTTAAAATATCTAAGCTGACTTATGTTGCTGCTAACTTAAGACTGATTGTTAGACAAAGGTTGATACATTCTAAAAGTATTTTGTTAAGAGACTATAAATGCATTAAATTATCACCAAGGTATTAAAAATAATGATATAGATGGAAGTTTTATTTTTTTAGCTAGGGTGGTCAAGTAAAAATAGTCCACATAAAAAGTCTATTTGAAGGATAACATTTTTACAGAAGACATCTTACGAGATCCCATATCATCAGTCAACAATTTACAGTTCAATGGTTTAATTAGTTTTATGAAATAAAAAGTAAATGTAAATTTAATGAAAGAGAATTAAAAGTATAATTATGGGCACAACTAAATTATTGATGAAAGTAATATAATCCAATAATATGTTGTTTGATGAAATCAAATTTTTTTTATTGATTTTATTTTTTTATTAATTTTATTTTTAATTGATGATAGAGAAATAATTAAACTTTTGATAATTAGTAGAAATATAAAATATTTAGAATATAGAAATTAGTAGAAATGAATAAGTTTAATGAAATGAAGTTTTACTTTTTTTTATTCATTGTTTTTCTTTAAAAAAAGATAAATGAATTGCTCAAGGGGTCAACCATTAAAATCATATTGTAAAAAAGGATGGAGGGGGTTGGGATAAGAAGGATAAAAAGAAACAAAGTGGGAGTGAGGGGGTTTACAAGAAAAGGACTTCACTTGAAGATTTTTATGTTAAATAACATGGAAAACTATGTAAACGTGCCTTTATGAATATATTGTTAGAGTTTATATATATAAATTTTTTAAAAAAATATTGCTAAAGTGTATAATATCAATGTTGTCTGCTGCAACTTTTATTTGAACGTCACACTTTCAATGTTCATCAGGGCCGACGACACGGTTTTTGCAGTGTGTGTGTGGGGGGCAGGGGGGGCACACTATCTTATTTAAAAAAAAATCCTCAATTTTTTATAAAAATTCTCAACTTTAATAAATAAAAAGTAAGTGAGAAAGGGCACTTGCACCCTGGCCCTACCTCCCCCTCTCCCTTGTCGTCGGCCCTGCATGTCACAAGATAAATAAAAATTGTTTTTTTAACTCGCTAATAAGGTCTTATAATGACCTTCATCCAACTTATAAAAAAGACGTTTGTCAAAAAGAACTCCATAAAATATAGAATGAGATCAAATAAGTTTTTTCATTATTTTTCAAATAGGTAGTCATCGCCTGGGTGGAGGGAAACTTAAAAAAAAACTCTTATTTTAATAGAATGATAGACGCTACATAAAAAAATGTTTAGATATTGCGTAAATAGTATTGGTTACCGATTTGCTTTGTAATGATTATAAACAAATTCTAACAAATCAAACATCAAGAGGGAATTTTCCATCAAGCAATATACTTGCATAACCCAGAGCAAAGACACCACAATTGAAACTATCAATTTGCTTATCAACGGGAAGAAATGTTACTTCAAACTTTCCATTCTTCACAATTGGTTGAAAGAGGGATTTTAAACATTTTGTCGAAATCTATGTTAGGTTAGTGCGCAGGCTATCGCACACTTGAACCCTGCCATTTATAACAAATGCTAATAGCCAGTGAGAACTACCGTTGTACAATATTTAAAGGTGGTTGCCAGAAACTGGGAAATATGTGGACTTCTTTTTCTGGCAGTTTAATTCTGATTGGTAAGTTTCTTGGTTACCAAGAGCCTTACAAATTAATTTATGCCCTGCGTCCATAAGATTGTCGTTCAACCAGCTATCTTTACTTTCTAAAATTTCCTTATCTGCCTCTGTGAACTCATACAGTTCAAAGATAATTGATTTGGCTGACATACCTTTGTTTTCCAGAAAATTCAATTTATGGTATACCAAGAGTGTTTATGAGGTGTCAAGATAAGCCAAGAAGATCGCCAATTTTTATCACCTACGCAATTTGATAGTTGACTAGCTAGTCCACTAGATTTTCCAAAAGTTTGTTTGTGTACTTACAGTATTACTTTCATTATTATGATCGGAGGGCTTACCAAGAGGCTTCCACAAATCAATATATATATCTTTGAAAGTAAGATAATACCTTTTCTTTCAATTAAACGGGCCCACTTACTATACGTTGATTTGATACTTGCATAGGTCTCACATTTGTGACCAATGCAAGTATTAAATCAACGTATGTATAATCGGGAATGAGTTCTCCGATTGTTGCACGGCATACATCAAAATCATCTCAACAATTTCGTCTGGTGCATGATTCCAAAAATATGCAGATCCTTCAACTAATATTGGTTTTAATTTGTCGTTTGCTCCTTGAATATAAGTTTTAAGTTGAACAATGTTGTATATTTTTTTAAGAGTTAACCCCAATGCGTTTTTTAAAGTTGCAACTCTTTTTTCAGAAATATTCACTACAGTGAAAGGACCGAGCCATTTTTGTGAAAACTTCCCTCCCTTCCGATCAAATCGTTTGTTGTTTTTTAATAAAATAATGTTATCTACCTTATTTTCTGACTTTGACAAATATCTACTATCATAATCTCGTTTTTTTCTTTTTCTGCGCAACTTTTATATTTTCGCTTACTTCAGACATGGTTGTTGCTCTGACTTTACTTGGTAATGAAAAGACGGCACCAAAAAAGTTGAAATCGAATGGTTGTTCGTCTATGTTTTATTCTTGGTGTTCTTGTTTATTGCTTTCGTCTTTGAAAAGGCTATGCTTCACATCAATTGGCAAAATTGGTTCGCCATTATACATCAGCATGAATGGAGAGTAGTTAGTAGAAGAATGTCGGCTAACGCGTTGATCAAAAAGAATACCCTCAATATTTTGCGGCCACATTTTAGGATTACCTTCCAAAACCTTTACCAAAGAATTCTTTATTGTTCGGTTTTGATGTTCTACCAATCCATTTGCCTGAGGGTGATAAGCAGACGTAACTCTCTGCTCTACTCCAGTTAGTTTGTGTAGTTGTTTACATACTTCGTTTACAAACTCCCGACCCTGGTCATTGATTTGGATTTTAAAGCACTCATGTTGACTCATAATCTTGTACAAATATTGAGAGACAGTTTGAGCTGATTTTTCCTTGATAGCCTCGGACTATTTAAAAAAATAATCAATCAAGACAATGATATGACAATACCCTTCGACTACTGGAAGATTACAAATGTCTACTCCAATTTGTTCCATTACACTTGATGGTACTGGTATAGACTTCAATTCTACTTTTGGAGACTTTAGGTCACCTTGTTTTTGACATTGTTCGCAGCGACTAATATACTTACTAACATCAGCAGCAATATTATACCAAAAAAATCTTTGCGCAATATTGTCATACGTAGTGTTTTTTCCTCTATGTGAGGCCATTGCCTTAGAGTGTTCAGAATCTCCAATACCTCAGTGTACGTATCTAATAACTTCCATTTGGAGTTCTTTGTCTTTAATAATCATTCTTTTATTACAATATAAATGTCCGTCTTTCACTTCAAACCGTTTTGCTGCTCTTCGAAAATTTGATTTAATCCCATAATCATGTCTAGATATAGTAAAAGAGTGTTTTTTATTCCTAAGATAATCTTCTATGTTATCAAAATGTTTTCTTTCCTTCACCATGAAGCAGCACACTTGTCTTTATTTGTAAAATTTATTTATTTGTTTATGTATGAAACAATTATAGTGCATTATTTAAACATGCTTTTGCGTTCGAATCAACGTTGATTCTATTCTAAATTCTATTTACAGTTTTTTAAAAACTTCTTTGTAAATTTTCTTTTAGAATTGCAAGTTCTTGGATTCTTAATTAACTGCTCCAATCATAATTTCCCGGGAAATTATGACTCATAACATCAAATTTTCTCGTCAAATTTTCCTTCAAAGTCTTGATTTCCCGGGAAATCAAGACTTCAAAGTCCTAATTTCCTGGAGTCTTAATTTACCGCTACACCGGTCATGTAATTATTTTCTTTATAAGTTACGACTGTAAATTTTTTTTTATCGGCAAAAAAGTGTAAACAAAAAAAAAAATGGATAACGAAAAAAATATTTAAATATTGCAAAAAGACATTCGGCTAAAACTCGCAATTGGGCCAGTGCTGGCTTGAAATCAAATGCCGTCGTAGTGGTTTGCGACTATTCGCTAGAGTTCTGGCATTTCGTCGCACGCCGCTGCAACTTCTTGCGATGATTTACCGTACATAAAAAGTTGCTTAAATCGCTTGCCAGACTCGCGCCAGTTATGGCTCGTTACTAATATAGTCGCAACGGCGTGCGATGATTCGCCAGAGTACTGGCTCGCAGTCGTGTGCTGTCTGGGCTTGGTCTATTTTTATAAAATGTGGTTTTATTGTCACAATACTTGCTACTTACAGCTTTGTTAATAATTGGCCTTAACGTAAGGCAAAAATTGAAGTGTTTTATTTTTAAACAAAAAAATGTATGGAGAAAAAAAAAACAGATAAAAGGAGCTAAACTTAACACAGCTTTTTTAAAATGATATCGCTGTGTGCCAGAATTCTACTTAAAAAAAAATTAAAAAAAAAATTGCTGATAACAAATTGAGTTTTTATACTTAAAAGAAAAGTGAGAAATTAAAATGAAATAACAAGTTTTCAACAAAACCGCAAATGTAAACGTACGCAAATGTAAACGTTTGCTACGGCGTAGTTTGTGAAAAACAAGAAAAATGGAAACAATTGTTTCCATTTTACTTGTTTTTTTTTTCTCTTTTTAAGTTAAGTTTTCTTTCTATTTAACTTATATATGGAATGTTAAATATATGTGGAAAACAATGTAGGCTGTTTTTGGCAATAAAAAACTAATTTTTACTGTGAGCGCAGTAAAAGTTTAACATCATTATCGTAATAACGATATCAGACGTAAGACGTAAAGAAAAACTCCTATAGCATTTTTTGATATATATATATATATATATATATATATATATATATATATATATATATATATATATATATATATACATATATATATATATATATATATATATATATATATATATATATATATATATATATATATATATATATATATATATATATATATATATATATATATAAAAGGCATTTAATTTCCCAATTGCGGTTGTAGCACAGTGGTTACAGTGCTTGCTTTATAAGAAGGAGATCCAGGTTCGAAACGAGATCTGGACATATTTTCGCGTCACGGTAGAGAAGGAGGCGTAAACCCAGCAAACATTGAGCAGTCGGACCGACAACGGACCGCTGTCAGCACTTATGCCGTGCCGACGTCGGCCGCCCGCTGCGTTGCCGCGTAGGCTTGCACATCGTATTTACATCGGTCCGTTAGCAGCAATCTGCAGGCGGCTCGATAGCGGTCCGATGGCGGCAAATCGCAAACTTTTTAACAACGGTCCGTCAGCGGCAAACCGATGAAAAAACGATAGCGGAATAACATAGGACCTTTTATATGTTTTGATCAAGATTGGAATGCATTAATATGCATATCATTATTTTTTTTTTTATTAGAACAAAACGCACTTAAAGGAAATTTTTAAATATTTTTAGCTCAATTTTTACGCTAAAAAGAATGGTAAACCCTGCTTAAACCTGGAAAGCACATCAAATACCTTTTAACTTTGTGCTTAGGTATATAGCCATTAAATACTTATTAAATCAACACAAATTTAGTAAATAATACTCATAACATAAAGAAACACTACCATAACTGTAAATCATTAGGTCATACGTTGCAACGCTTAAGCTCGGTGAACAAATATATGAACAAAAAGAACAATCTAAAGTAATAATAAAATCCTTTTAAGATTGCAATTTACAATTATAACATAAATATTAAAGTCACAAAAAATTTTTTTTATATCTAAAACATAATATAAAAGATATTAACATCTATCGACTTTGCTTAACTTGCGTTTGGAGAACCTCCTTTGGAGTATTTCTAGTTTAAAAAGTTAATTGTAAACACTTTATATATAAGTTCAGTTTATTCTCATTTCAATCGGAAACTAAATATATTCGAGAAGCCATAAGGTGTTGAAATCGATTTACGTTGCAGTCTGCAGACTTCTAATTTTTACCTAAAAGCAGACAACAATATCCAATCAAAATATTGAAACATTTAAGTTTAGAGCTATTATAACGAAACAAACTAACCTTCTCAGCCCTTAAAGACGTTACGTTTAAAAGTTTTATCGCCAGCTATTGACAAGTAACTCCACATACTAAGTGTATCTGCATTGAATAAATGTAAAATTCGTTTTAATATTAAAACCTAATTTAACAGATAAAAACAGCAAAAACATTGTTTAATTTGAAAAGTTATGTAACTACTTTTAAAAAGCTATATAAAAATAAAGTCATATTATGTGCTTTTCTTGAAAAAAGTAAAACTTAATAAACAGTAAGCTTAAATACAACTTCAGACTAATGCTCTACTTACCAATATAGTCGAGGGGTTAAAATAAGTATCTTTTTTCATGTAACAAAAAGTCGACATTTGAGTTAGAAAAAATCTAAACATGAAAAAGACAAGAGTAAGTCACTATCATGATATTAAATTGC
Organism: Hydra vulgaris; assembly: GCF_022113875.1. Lineage (NCBI taxonomy): Eukaryota > Metazoa > Cnidaria > Hydrozoa > Anthoathecata > Hydridae > Hydra > Hydra vulgaris. The sequence continues at coordinate 16,071,684 of NC_061163.1, read as the reverse complement.
AGGAATGTTTTCAGATGCCTAGTTTTTATGATAATTATATTAAAGCAGACACTGATTTATAATTAAAATATAAAAGCTATCCATTTAAGACGAGCATAATAAACTAACCTTTTTAAACTTTAAAGGCATCATTTGAAGCAAATATGTCTCATTGCCAGTTATTAGCAAGTAACTCCATCGACTATGTGTATCTACATTGAGTTACTACCAGTTTTTTCTAGGACATCTACCATGTCTAAATAAAATTATAGTTTTATTATTGAACATAGTTTTCACTGTACAAACAAAAGTGTAGCTCAATATAAAAAACTTTGAAAATAACTTGAGAAAAATGAAAGCTATAAAATTAGAATAACTACCATACCGGCGCCATAATTTTCAAATATTGAGGGTTTTAAACAAGTACAAACTTGTGACCATATTAAGAACACAAAAATTTATTCAAAATCTTCAATCCAGTTTGCAAGTTAAACAACTCTGCTAAACCCATGATAATATTAGGATCATGGCCGACATAACCCTTGGACAACATAGAGACAAAAGCAACTAAACCTGCAAATAAATATTAGTAAATCAGTAAATCAAAGTGTGACATTAAGTCAAAATAATTTTCAAGACAATCTTAAAAAAAAGTCTTAAAAATTAAAAATATTAAATTAAATAAAAATTAAAATAAGCAACCTTAAAGCTTAATTTTGCTAATTCTTTTCACTAAAACAGATTTTCATTAATTATTATTATTTAACCCTACCTTATATAATATGCGCTCTACATTGTATAATATATATTATATAATGTAAAGCGCAATAATTAATAATAATGATACGTAGTAGATACAGATATTTCCCATTATATATATATATATATATATATATATATATATATATATATATATATATATATATATATAAAAGTCAATATACATCTATATAAAGTCTATAATTTATTTTTTAAATCAAATATATGTATTTCAAGTTGTATTAATATTACAACATATCAATATTTGTATATGAATTTACGTATCATATATTATATAATATTAAGTACATAATATATATAAGTCAATATATAACTCAATATATCAAGTTATTATATAATATAATATTATATATGATACGTAAATTCATATACAACATATCGTACGTCATATGATATATCATATGACATGATGTTATACATGAATTTATGTATCATATACAAGTTGTTGTATAACAATAATATAAAACAACTTTATTTGATACGTAAATTCATATATAACATATGATACCATTCATACATAGCCTATAATATGGTACCTAATTTCATATATAACTTAAAAATTACATATAGTAATTAATTTCGTATATAACTTGAAATATATATTTGAAATAAAATGTGAATTATAGACTTTATATAGTATATACTATATAAAGTCTATAGTTCACATTTAATTTCAAGTTATACATGAAATTGAATATAAAATAACATAGAGAGTTTTATATGACTCATATACTCTTATTATGAGTCTTCGTAATATATTATATTATAAATACTCGTATATCTAGATATACGAGTATTTATAATATAATATATTACGAAGATTCATAATATGTAACATAACATAATAAAGATATCTTTATATTATATAGAGACGTATAAACTATATGAGTATATATATTCCACAACTCTTCATTTAATGTTTATTAACTTTCCATTTAATGTTATTCTATAACTTTATATTATTTTGTAACTTTCACTATCTATTTGATATGAAATATACAAAGTATATATGTTTTTACTCGAGTCTATATATATTTAATAAACTTAAGTAAAAAATATATACTTTTTGTATTTCATTTTAAATAGATATGAAAGTTATAGCTTCACTGTATATTCTAAGACTAAGATTCTTAGTCTTGGAATATACAGTAAAGCTATAAGTTTATAAGTAAACAGTTAGGTAAACTTAAACAGTAAAGCTCATGTTATAATTTTAGGCATGTAAATTATTTGCTACATAAACTTTATTTACATGCCTAAATTTATTATTTAATAAAGTTTCTTTTCATTTTAGAGTTAACTCTACTAAGCTTAGTAAGAGTTAACTTGAAAATGAGAAGAAACTTTATTAAATAAAAATTTAGGCAAGTAAATAAAGTTTATTTACATGCCTAAATTTTGGGCATGTAAATAAACTTTATTTACTTGCCTAAAATTATTATTTAATAAAGTTTCTCTTCATTTTAAAGTTATTTAATAAAGTAACATTTAATTTAATAAAGTAACATTTTTAAAGTTATTTAATAAAGTAACATTATTAAAAAATAATTTAAGGCTAAAATTATTTTTTAATAATGTTACTCTCTTAATTTTAGAGTTACCTCTTAGTATTTAATAAACACTAATAAAATAAAACCATAAATCACTATATATCGATATCGACCAAAGTCTCATGGCGCTTGAAACGCTTGCTTTTGATGTTTTTTACGACAGCTTACCGCCATCCAAAAGCCCACTTTGGCATTGTGTTGGCAAAGCTACACCGTATCGTGATGAACTTACCGAAGCTGGCATGCCCATTTAAAATTGCATTGGCGACGAAGTGTTTTATCGCTCTTCGGCCGATGGCGGAAAGCCAACATAAAATAGGATGCCGGTCCTGCATCAGCTACCCGGCAGCGGCAAACCGCATTAGGCATAACAAAGGGTCAGCACTGGCTTACCGGCGGCGGCTTTGCGCATCATGGTCCGCTGAAAGCATGTTTGCTGGGAACTTCCTGGTTAAATGCACTTCCGCGGTGCTCAGTGACAAAACCGTTAGGTCTTCTTTGGGCACTTAAATAACAAAAAAATATATATATATTTACTGATGTGTGATAAAATTTCCAAGTCCTATTTTAACAAATGAACCTATCTAAAAAAAGGTCACAATTTACAGACTGATTCATTGAATGCGGATATGTCACTGTCTTACCTTCCTCCCACACATACTCTTCGCGCCGGCCTTGACTGCATCTAGTCATCAATATTCATTCTGAAGATTCTGAGTAGGAAATTTTGAGAATTGTTTTTTCCTTATTTAAAGAGTTATAATTATTTGTTATTATAAATATTCATTTATATACAGTTTTTAGAATTGTAATAAAATAAATATTTTGAAGTGATTTTAATAATTTCAAAAGTAAAAAATTGTTTCGATACCATTTTTATAATTTCAATAATATAAAAATATTTCGATACAAATCATAGCGATCCGAAAATATTAAATGTTTCGGTGCCATTTTTAGAAATTCGATGATATAAAAAAATTTCGATACAAATTATTAGAATCGGAAATTTCAACTCTGAAAATTTTGGAAATTTAAAAAAATAAAAACTAATTTGTAAAATTTTATGTCTTATTTATGCAGTTGTTATGGACAATTATAGTAAAATATTGTGAAGCAGGTCATACAAGTTTTAGGAAGCTTCCTTTGAAAAACACTTTTTGTTGAGTTTTTTTATTATAACTATAAGTAGCAACTATGATCATTTGTTTTTAAAATTTTCTAAAACTGTTTTATCTTGTTATTTGCTATGCATATTGGTGTTGATTATGGTATTTGTCAATATCTGTTTAAATGGTCTACAAATTACTGAAAACAGTAAAATTATATATAAAAAGAACTGATATAAATATTTGCAGTATTTGACAATTTTTTCTTGATTTAAAGGCGTTATTGACTAATGAAAAGCAAAAAGTAGGGAAATTTTTTTGCTAAATTTGAACTATTTAAAAATAAAGATGGTAATATAATAAAAAATAAAGAACTAATGATTTTGAGGTCATAAATTCCACTGCTATGTTTAAATAAGTGCGTTTAAGCCTTAGTGCAGCAGTTAGCGCACTGGCCTAAGAAGCTAGAGATCCGTTGTTCAAAGCCACCTCTGGGCAAGTTTTACAACATCGGTAAGGAAGGAGGTGTAAACTTTCTTTCAAATGCTCTTTCGCGGTGTTTTGTGATAAAGACATTTTAGGGCACCTAAGATAAAAAATTAAAAAAACAAAAAAACAAAGTTTCACTCGCCACAACCTGGCTAGGACACTTTGGACTTAATAAACCAATATATTAAAAAATGGGTGAGGGGATCCGTAAAAAGTACCGTTTTTTAAAATAAAGAAAAAAAAATTCTTTAAAAACTGAAATTCATTAGGCTGAAGTGTCAAATACCCAACTAAATTTGTCAAAAAAAACAACTATAATTTAAAATTCAGGAGGTAAAACAATCCCTTCCCCCACTCACCTTCCCCTAAAATCTTCTTTGTATGCAATCTGTACGCATAAAAATTCTTTGTTTCTTTAAAAAACTCTACAAAAATAATACACAATAAAATTTATTAATCTAAAAAAGACTTTATTATTTGTATTTTTTATGAGTATTTTACATCGTAGTTGAGAAAAGTAATGGCTAGAAATATGTTTTACACAAGCTAAAAAGACAAGATAACGCGGAAAACATCTACTTATGTTAATTAACAAAAGCTCTACAGACCGAGAGTAAGGTGAGTTTAGGAAGAACAAAGATATGTTAGAATAAAAGGCAAAAGCAGTTGTGTTATAAAGATAAAACGGACAGAATTGCACACGATGTTAGAAGGTGCAATAGTGCTATTAGTCGAACCGACAGAGCATGAAGAGTTCACTTATTATGAACTCTTTCTCAACTTTCTTAATACCAAGGAAAACCACACAATAGCAAAATTTAAGCGTTTTATTTTTTATTAAGTCATAGGGTAAAATACCCAGTGTTCGCAATGCGACCTAGTCTACTTCCTTCTTCTACGACCTTCACTACTTGGTCACTAAAAAATATGCAGAGCTAAAACTAATTGCTGGAAAGTTTCGAAATGTTCTTTTTATTATTGACGAAAATTTGACAATCGTAGCTTTAAAAATAAAGGCACAAAGTATATTGATAAAAAAACTTTGCCCAAAAATCCTTAATGCCTAATGACAAATTTTTGATAAGTTTTTGAATAATCACCAAAAAAATATAGGTATTTATAATTTTATGGTATTTTCTTTTCTCAGACTGTTATTAAGATGCTTGAGTATCTTATAAACAAAGAATTAGCGGATGAATTTGAAAAGGGTGGGCGTGGGGTAAGGTAAGGGTTATTTTTTACTTGGGGTAAGGTAAGAGTTTTATTTTGGTGCGATTACTAGCCCCTTGCTAGTTATCGCCACAAAAAAAAAATTAAAAAAAATTGATTTTTTTTTTCTTTATTGTAAAATATAAACACTTACACACATGTCGGAATGGGTAAGGTTTAGTTTTATTTAAAAACAACCGTGTAATAAGCAGATAAATATTTTCCACTCTTCGCAAAACTCACTTTTTAGAAGTCACTACTTTTGATAATTTATAACTATACTGAAGGTAGCAGGAAAAAATCCCCCCGAAATAATCCCCCCGGAAAAAATCCTCCTGAGAAAAAATCCCCCTGGAAAAAATCCCCCCCTTCCTCCTCCAAAAAAAAATTTAAATTAAAAATTATTAATAAAATAGTTATATTTATTTATTTAAAATAGTTTTATAAAATACTTCATTTTTCATCAAAATGTCATTTTATGCGCTATTCCTCGGTTGTCGGTAAAATACGAACTGCGCATCGCGAGCTGCGATAAGTTAAAATGCGAACTTTTTTGCAAAACAAAACATTATATTTTAAAGACCATTATTTTTATGATAAAATCAATAATAAAAAAAAACTCTCTAATTTTTATTTATCCAATTTAATGCTTTATTTAGAATAAAACTTTTATTTTTTAACTGTAAATCATGCGCGGAGTGTTGCTACATCGACTATCTTATAGTCTGACTCGCAACGGAGTGCTGCTACATCGACAGACAAATAGCCTGACTCGCAACAGAGTGCTGCTACATAGACAGAGGGTTTGGTTTGGGCAGGCAGTCTATCAAATAATTAAAAATATATATATATATATATTTTTATATTGTATTCGTCTAGTTTCACTTAATTTCCTTTTATTTTTTTAGGGTTAGGGTTAGGGTTAGGGATTTTTTCCGGGGGGATTTTTTCTCATGGGGATTTTATCCGGTGGGTTTTTTTCTTTGGGGAATTTTTTCTTGGGGGATTATTTTGGGGGAAGTTTTTCCGGGGGGCTTATTTCTGGGGGATTTTTTCCTAGAAACATACTGAATAGAAACCTTTATGTATTTTTTAGAGCATTTATGAATAATTGTATTTTAATTTAAATACTTTTTTCAGCTGTATCATTAAATATGACGTATGTTTTCAGCTTATAGAAATAGTTATTAGGTTTTTTAACCAGGAATTTAAATTTTATCAATAATTATTTTTAATGTGTTAATTCGGTTTTCATGTGTAATTGTCAATATGTTTATACAATTTATAATAATAATTTTTGAGGATTGTAATTTACGGTTTTACTATATAAATAACTATTCTATTTTAAAACGAGATGGCTTGTATGATAATTGTAACGAGAATTTGTCACGAGAGGCTTGTATGATGTTTAAGCTATTAAGGTAAATACAGGAATGTTTCATGACGTCAAGTAGCTTAGGGTAATTGGTTTTTAATCAATAATTACTAATAATGTTTTTATATGGTTAATGTATAATTGTCCATGTGTTTATACGACTTTTAATATTAATTTTTTAGGGTTTTCATTTTTTTATAAACTTTCAAAAGAATTTTTTTAACGAGATAGGCTCTTATAAAGTACTTAAACATGAACAAGATAGTTAATAAACCTTCATAAATGGCAACCCGCACATCATATACAGATGAAGGCATAAATGCAGCACTCAGTGATGCTCAGAGGTCACCATTTTATTATTTAACTATATAACTATTTACATGCACAATTTCACTTATATATAACAATATACATTCTTTCAAATTTTATTCTTCAATTTTATTTCTTTTTTAGAGGTCTAAGGCTGCAAAGCGTTATAGTGTTCCAAGAACCACCTTAAGGGACAAACTAAGTGGAAAGGCTCCTATCACCAAAAAGATGGGATCAGCATTTTTTCTAACTGAGGCTGAGGAACACGTTCTTGTGAACTATATTATAAGCGCTTAGCGAAAAACACATCCTGTATGCAAAGACACTGTTATATCCCTTGTTTCCAGTTTTTTAATGGATGAGAGACTACTCGGAGAAATAAATAGGGACAGACCATACAAGTTTTGCAGAGCTGGCATGCTAAAACATGGCGATCGGTGGTTAGTAAACATAATAATTACTATATTTATATAATATATAATAAGTTACTTTACTGGTAGTTGTTTATGAGTATTTTAAATTTAGCCTATAGTGGCAAATACATGAAAATAATAATACAATTTAATGCTTCTCTTAAACGTATTAGACGTTTTTTATACATTTAAAAGACATCTCTTTTAGACTAAATGTTTGCTGGGTAGTATCTTAATTAATACAATAACAAAATAAATTGTTACCTTAAAAAGTTAAAAAATACAAATTGATAGTCATATAGGCCTAAAATATAGTTTGTATAACCTATTTTTAAAAAAAAGCTAGTATATTAACTATTATTAGAATTTCATGGCAAGGCATCCCAACATAGTCACCCGGATGACAGAGTTTTTAGGTGCAGATCAGCAAAACATTTCACAACAGTGCATCAAACAGTTGTTTTCTGATATTCGCAGCTATTTGTCGGAAAATGATTGCCTGGATATTTTATATGAGCCTGACCGTAACTTCAAAATTGACGAGTCAGGCTTCGTGTTATCTCCAATAAGACCTAAATTCTTCGCTGAATAAGGCTCAAAAAATGTCCCTTACGGCACTTACTCAAAAGAAAAGGAAAGAATCACTGTTTTAGGTAAGCAAAATGTATACAATGTTACAATCTTCGCTAACGAGTCATTGCAAATTCTGTAACGCTTTTACTTGTAAGCCTTATAACTTGACATAAAATTACAAAATGTTTCCCCATCATTTGTTTTTTGTTCACTAGAGTGCTTAACTTGGCTTAATAATATTCCTTCGCATTTTTTCACATTTCTTTATAGCTAATATTAGTACAGATTGATCATTGCCACCACTGCTTATAATGTATCCTAATGTGCGTATTCCAACCAACGTTTATGCATCTTTACCACCTATACTGGCAGCCATTGAAAAATCTGAAAGTGCTTATACTAACCACGAGGTATTATACGAGTACTTTTGCAACACCTTTGACCAATGGTTGACATCTAAAAATATTAAAAAACCAGTTATTGTGTGGTCAGATAAACATGAATCTCGCATTCAATTTCATCTTGTTAAGAAGTTAGCTGATCTCAACATCATTTTAATCCTGATCCCACTAACACACCCACATAATGCAGCCTCTTGATGTAGAGTTATTTGGACCTATGAAGGCAGCATGGTTAAAGGTTTTTTTAAACCAGTCAATAAATATATTTTGAGAAATAATAACTTTTTAAATGAAACTTTTTGTGAAACAAACTTTAATCAATTTTGTATTGCCTATCGAGCGTCACACCTTTGGAATAAAATTGTTTTGGCGAATTTTAATTCTGAAATACCTATTACTTTTTGCCTTTTTAAAAAAAAAACTGAGTTTTTTTTTTAAAAGGCAAGGTGAATTGAGTTATTATTAGTAGTAAAAGTTAAAAATATATTTTTGTCTAATTTTTTTGTTCATAGAAGTTTTATATTAATAGAAGTTTATTCCTACTTATTTTATTTATTGTTCTTTATTATTTTATTTATTGTTATACTTTTTACTTTTTAATTTATATGTTGGTTTAATCTTGTATAAAAATCTGTTGAGAAGATCCTTTTGATCTTATTTAGACACAGATTGTTTGCCTTGCAATTTTGTCAAAGTTTATTAATTTTTTTTTTTTAATCTTATCTTTGTTAAACGCTTTTTTAAGGTTCTGACGACAAGATCCTTCCGATCTTCTTTCAGATACCTTCTTTATTTTGTTTTATGCCATTGAAAGTTTATATTATTATTTTTATTATGGGCTGTACAACGAGTAACAAATGTAAACCAAAAAAAAAAAAAAGTTTCAGTTGGTCATAAAACAAAATGCAACTCCTATGTTACAAAAGAAACGTTCGCCTTTTCCTTCCAATGTTATCAAAATCAATGACTGAGGTGAAGATTAAAAGTGCTTTTAAGAAATGTGGATTAAAGCCATTTAATTCTGATACTATTGATTACACAAAATTAACCTTACAAGAAAAACATGCTGGGGATGAGAGCGTTTTTGAGGGTGTCAACCAAGGTGGCTTTGTTGAAGTTTTAACCCTGGTAGAACCAATATTATATTTGAATAAAAGTATTCAGACTAAGCCAAGTGAAAAACTTCTTCAAATAGGTTTCACTGAAGCACAGGTAAAATCGGTGTAACATTTTGTACCATCTCTAATTTTGTAGCCTCTACTAAAACTATTAATTTAAATTATTACATAGAATTTAAAAAGTTGTGACGACTATGTATTGAATTGTCCCAGATATAACGTGTTTAATACAAGCAAACGAAGAAACTGGTTTGATTTTGCGTTCGAACGAAACAGGCGATTGGAAACTCAGCCTAGCATATCTACAAATCCAAGTTCTCCCAAGAGTCTACAAGTGAAATTAATTACCATTATTCTTCTTCTTATTCTTCTGATAATTCAACAACCTAAATGATATATCTTTTTTGCCTGTTGTAGCTTTCAAACAAAAGAGGTCTAGTATTAGTGATCATTCATAGGTGGTTTTCTTCGCCCAAAAAAGCTCGAGGTTTGTCATGGGCATTATTTAATTTTATTTTAATATTGAACTTAGTAATATGGTCATCAAAATAAATTTTCTTTATCGTACAATTATAAACTGTTCTTAGCTAATGTTTGCACTGTTACGCAAGAGCTTCAATCAGCATCCGTTGTGACATCCAATCAAGTTGTATCTCTTCTGGCGGAAATAAAAGAGAAAAAGAAAGTCCTAGAGCAAGCAAAAGTTAAAAGAATAGACAAATGCTTTGCAACTGAGTTGGTAAAGAAATCAAAACCCCCAGAAAAAAAAAAGGTTGTGTGTACTAAGCCAATACAAACAAAAGAAGAAAGTCTAAAATAGCATCTTATTCGGGTAACAACAATTTCAAAGTGACTACTCTATGGTCCAGCTGTTGTTCTATTAAATTGATAAAAAATACATAAAAACATTTCCGCATTTTATTAATTGATATCATTTTCTCCCTTTTTTTTTCAGATTGCACGCAATGATATGACCGGGGATTTCTAGTTTAATTCGTAACTAAAGTGAAAAAAAATTTATATTTTTTGATTCTTTAACAGTAGTTTAGACTTGAAAATAAATTTTTATCAAAAATCTAACACCTCATAAATAAAATTTTGGACAAAATTTGAAAATTAATATTTTAAGAACTAATAAGTTTTATCATTTAATATTTCAACTGTTAATATGTTAGTATATGTAGTTTATAAATATACTAAAATAACTATTTAGTAAACTAATAAGTTTTTTTGAAAGATGTTTTATTTGAGTAAGGATAATTTCTTTATTCATCTTTGAATAACAATATCTAATTGTTACTTCAAGCTCTTCCAAATCCACAGCTCTTCAATTATTCTCGTACACTAGCCGTTTTAAATCACCCTAAACGTTTTCAATTGGTCTTGCTTCTGGAACGTTAACTGGGTTTATATCTTTGGGTACAACTTTGATTTTTTTCAATTTTAAAAAATTGATGATCAACTTTGTGTGAAATGATCTAGCTAGATCAGAACATAAGATAATTTCATTGTCTTTTTTATAATATTCTGATACTAGAGGAAGTAAAATTTTTTCTAGTATCTCCTTATAAGTGTATTGGTTAATTGCCTGCTTACTGTGATGAATATAAAGAGGGTTTATTCATGGGGAATGATGCAACAAGAAATAAGAGCTTGTCCTCGTACCTTTTTACGCAAATTGTATCTTACTTCGTCAAAACATTGAGAAGGATCAGCGGCATAAAACTTATTATTACCAGGTAATGTGCTATTGTTTAAGGTAAAATGGCTTTCATCATCCATAACAAAATCCAAGTTTTTATAATTTTCCTACAATTTACAATATTTAGAGCGCATAGTATTCTTTTGCTGATGGCTACGATCTGGACGATTTGTTTTTTTGAAAGTTCGAATGTTAGTCTTTATTTTTACTACTTGGGAAATTCGAGTATGACTACAAGTAAAAAGTTGAGGTACTTTCTTTTGGGAACACCCTGACTTATTTTCGAAAAATGCAGCAATCTTTGGAATATTTTCTTTAGTAGCTACCTTAGCGATTCGACCACTTCCAACTTTTCCTTTTAGAGATCCATTCTTCAATTTTACGATTTTATTGTAAGCAGTTGATCTGGGTAAACTCCATTCCATAAACTGCTTAACAACAAACGTTTTACCTTTTTCTCGATTTTTTTGGAAATAAATTTACATCATTTTTTTAAGGTCCTTTATTTTGACCATTTTATTTTTAATATTTAAATAATATTTTTTACATAATTAAATTAAATTTAAGTAGATTATAAAATCGTCTTTCAAATAAGTATAAAGGTTTTTTGCGTGCATTAAATAAATTACATAATAAATGCAATAAAAATTTGTCCGAAACTTTATTTATAGGGTGTTATTAAAAAAAAATTATTGTGGCGAGCACTAGCAACAAACAAAAATTCACAAATGGCTAACATATGCTTCATGCTGATGGTCGCCATTTGGTTCTTACGGTTGCTATAGCTCCCAGTTTATTATCGGAGGTAATTTATTTTATGGCCATCATAAAGACTAACTATCGATGTATTTTTTGTAAATGCAATGCATTTTAGTGAAGCTGTACCGAGCAGTGAACGCCTTGGGGATGAATGATAAGTTTAAAAGCGTTTAGCAGAGTGAGACAAAAGTACAAAAGGACAGATGTCTTTTTGTACCTTTGTCTCACTCTGCTAAAAACAAAGAGCCTCAGAGTAGAAAAATAATAAAAGCTGATAAGTAATATAATATAAAGAACAATAAACATGAGTCAAGAAAAGTAAGAGTCATTAGTTGTTATGCTACTAAATTGTTGTTAGTGTCGAACATAAATGTGATGTATAGACAAAATTGGTGATGGAATAGAATTATTCGTTTTATAAGTAGTCACCATGTGGTTTGTATGATTAGGGTGATAAATATACATTATAGATATAAGTGCATAAACGTCTCAAATATAGTATGGATTTGTGCGTTATGGTGCAGTATGAACACATGAAGACCTCCAGCATTCATCCGAGACTGGTATCCCAAAAGAAGTTCCACTCTGGCTCTACACTAGAGTATATTTTTAAGGTATCCTACTCTGTTATCCTAAAAGGATTATTCTCAGAGTGTCCAGTTAGGAAGATTGCTACAAATTTCTGAATTGACACTGAGACCAGAGGACACTGAGTGGGGTTCAGTACAACTTGCAAACAATAGTAAGTAAATTTTTGACTTAAATGTCCATAAGTACAGTGGCTTGTCACAGTGTAGCATGGGTCAATGAGAGTTGTGAATTGTTTTGAGTTCTTTTAACTGTGTGTGTAATGTAAATAGTCAATTTGGTGTACTCGTGTGTTACCATTGTAATAGCATGTTTTTATAGTAAGGGTTCTCAGTATAAAAATAGTTGAAAGTCATTTAAATTAGTTAACGTAAGCTATGTGTGAGTACTAGGAGACCAAAAAACGTGAATCCTTAAAAAAGTGTAACAAACTATTACAACTCGATAAACTAGAAATTTTAAACAGAGCTATACCAATACAGCAACAATGACTTGTATATGTGTTTTGCGACTAATAATCTGTATGTATATATTACAAATAAAAATCTAAATTTATATGGAAATTTTTGCAACCTAACAGGTAAGTATATGTGGTACAAAAGTGTGTTTTGTATTTTGTATAAGTGTTTAATTGTGTTATCACAGCCACTTGACATGCAAGTTTAATTATGCATGTCAAGAGGCTGTGATGTGGTCAGGGGTATCTGAAGTTGAGTAGAATTATTCGTTTTCAAAACATTTAACAGGTAGCCTCCATTTAATTGAACAAACCGTATGTATAGCATGGCTGATTTTGTGTCATTTACAGTAACTAATTTATAATAAGAATAATATGATAAAAGGAATAATGATAGAAGAAAATCAAAATAAATTTCAAAAGAGAAAAGTAAAGTGTTATTTCAGGATGTGAGGTGTATGTAAATAAGCATGTATTTGTTAATGTTGTAAGTACTTTTCTTTGTATGTTTTTTTAGGTAAATAAATTTACCTTTGGTATATGTGGTTGTCAGGAAGATAGTCGTTGCTCCGCAGTCCACTCGAAAATAAATACTTATCAAATGAATATTTTACCACTCATATTTAAAAATTGGAGTTTTTTCAGTTTAATAAGTAAATGTAATGTAATGTAACATACATGTAAAATGTATGTGGTTCTAAAGTGTGTTTTTGTATAAGTAAAAAAACTAACAGTGCATAAGTCACGTGACTGTAATGTTACGAGAATTATATAAAGTGGAGTAGAATTATTCGTGTTGGCAGTTAGCCTTTAGTTAATTAACGAACTGTATGTATAACATGACCTGTTTTTTGTTTAATAATATTTATAGTGACTTGTGTATTTTAGTGTGAGTTTTTTGTATTAAAATAATATTAGTTGTTAAAAACTGGTTATTGAAATTGAGTAATGTAATATCTAGTAATAGTGTGAAATTATTGTATTTTATTCTTTAATAGCATAAAAACTCCTTATTAGCATTTTCCTAGTATTTTAACAATGCGAAGACAATACAATAACATGAATTTATGTGTAAGTATACTAATTAAGTGTTGATATTTATTTTTTATGAAGGGACGAGTACAAGTGTACATAATAGAGCTAGAGTAGAGTTATCTGTTTTTTAAGTAGTTATCAGATGATGTATGTGACAGAGCTGGAGTAGAATTATTCGTTTAAAAGTAGACATCAGATGATGTATGTAACAGAACTTGAATAGAATCATTCGTTTTTTAAGTAGTTATCAGATGATGTATGTAACAGAGCTGAAGTAGAATTATTCGTTTTTTAAGTAATTATCAGAAGATGTATGTAACGGAGCTGAAGTAGAATTGATCATTTTTTAAGCAGTTATCAGATGGTAAGGATATTATTATAATAAACCTGACAGGAGGTTTAAAGTAATTTGTATAGAATAATCAAAACTTTTGAGCATTTATAGTGACAGTAGAAGTCAGTAATTGTAATGGTTATGGTTAGCTGAACTATTCGTATTTAGTCTGACTAATGAACATCAATGGTAATATTTGGAGTGGAATGATTCATTTATCAGTATTTTGATTGGTGTTGTTTGCGTCATAGGAATGATAAATATACATAGTAAAAAGATGCAGTGAATATTAAAAGAATATTAAGCGTGGCACCTTTATTTTACTTGACAGTAGTTGTATATTAAATATAACGTATAACTCTTGTATTATTATATTGAAGCATATATTCAAATGCATATACAAATACAAATACATTGAAGAAAATACAAATACAAATGCATTGAAGCATATGTACACATATACACAAGAGTATGTATGTACTCACATATGTGTATGTTAACATATATATATATGCTTATGATTATATATATATATATATATTCCAAAGCATCCTTAAATCATTTATATGTATAATATACATTACAATAGCTGTTTCACACAACTTATGTGTTGAATAGATGTTAGAGTAATGTTTTAATGATCTAATCTCGATAAAGTATTAGTCTATAGGCATAAATCAACAAATATAACTTCTAGAAATACCAGTGTAAATATTAGAATGATAAGCATAAGTGTAGTAAAAGGTAGATGATTAAAATATAGGTGTTTTAATATCCAGTTGTCCATGTAGTGTCAAGATGACGTTCTTATCAGGGCAATTAGTTGTCATCAGAGTGTTTCAAAGGTCTGGCGCCTGACCAATGGTCGACAACTTGTGGACACTACTTTGCTAAAATAGAACACGTGCTCAAAATTTTTAAAACATCAGTATTTTCTGATGGAATGGTGTGTCTTAGGCTTAGTATGTTCTTTTCTTGGTCAATTTTGTCCACGATCTTTGTGTATCTATTTAGGAATGCTAATGTAAACATTCACATAGATATCATATGACATTTACTATGTACCACAGACATACAACATAAAGTGATAGTCATATTGGCACATTATAAAGACTAACTATCGATCTATAGGCTAAGATTAAAATATTTATCATTTATGTAAAACCGAGTGAGAAATTAATACTTATATCGGACTAAGTCTGAAAAAGCGGCGAAAACTGGGTGTTTTACTTTATGGAACTTTTCAAATTTAATTATTAAAACTTAAGTAGAGATGTGATTTTTTTTTGCTTGTGGGTTTTATTATTTTATATTTGTTGTTGAAATCACAGCGTTCTCTACTACAGGCCTGTTGATCGCGCAACCGGATTTTTTTCCGGAGGTCTACTTTTTTACGGCAAAAAAATTATTTCTCGACGTTCAGACCAGATACAATGTCATGCCATTTATGATATATATTTAAATAATGGAATATAATACAATGTTAATAAAATTATATAAATTAAAGCGAATAATATATTCATATAATTTATATGAAATTACTAAATAAATGTTGTGTGTATGCTTGTCACACCAACTATCAAATTGAAAAAAAAAAATATCTAGTGAAGTTAATAAAATATCAGTGTATCGGTTTCTAACCCAATTAGCACGCTTTCATTGGGCCAACGTATATTATTATCGAAGTACCTTTTCATTTTTAGGTACATTATTTTTTATTATTATTTAAAGTATAAAAAAGAAATTTTAAACTTCCCAGACTTAGTATTGATATAAAAGAAATATTTCTAAAACAGTTGTTGTCTAGAAATAGTAAAAATAGTCGACACAGTCGCTATTCAATATTGACAATTATGACAATTTTACATCGTTTGAACATCAAATATTGCATCGTTATTAATTCTTAGAAGGTCCTTTTCACAAGACACCAGCATGAATGATTGTAAACTTGACTGGCTCATCAAGTTTCTTTATCTGTTCAAAATATATTTCAACTTCAAAATGACCTTTCACAAGCAACTTTTGATGACGATGCCAACATAAATTTGTAAGCCAGAAAAAAATTTGAATACGCAAAACTATGCAAGTTAAAATTCTGGAGAACAAAGCATTTATTTATGTGGCTGTCGCTGTTCCACTTCTGTGATTGTAAAGAAAATTTCAAATTCTATGAATATAGGTTGTTGGAAGTTGTTCGAGACAGAGCCAGATACTTCCGTGTAAAATACCAAATTATGTTCATCTTTAAGAGTTATTTCGAAACACTCCCATTTCCTTGCAAACTCAAATAGTTCTGTTTGCAGCTGATCTTTTGTTGCACTAGCATCAAAAAAGCAAACCACTCAGGTACTGCAATGCGTCACGAGACATTTTTTTCAAAATTTCTTGGATTTAAGCAAGATAAATAAGCATATAGACTACCATGCTCTGAGAATCTCTGTTTTAAACTACTGATTACTTAATCCAATACCATATTGTGAACATTGTCTCAAAATTTATTTTTCTTACTTTTAAGTAGTTGGTTTGCTCTTATTTTTTTTATTTCTTTTTCAAACCAGTCTGAAATTCAATGTCAAGATTCTTTTTTCCCATTTCACTGTTTCCAAGTTCTGACAAATTTGTAGCTGCTTGAAAAATAGAATCAAAATTTCTATCTACTTTGCTTATTTCATTAATACTGTCTTGAACCTCTTATAGGCTCTTACTATATCCATTCTAGTTGTTTGCAAATATTCAGATAACGGCATAGTGTACTTTTAGAAAAAATTTTGCCTTCAAAGTAAATTCAAAACTTGTCAATGAATCTAAAAGAGCTTTCGCTCTGTAACGGACATCATTATTGAATTTGATTGATGTAAAAATATCATGAAATGTTTGTAACATGTCAATTTAAAAAAAATCAATAACTTTTGTTTCTTGATCGGAGGTTTCGATGAAGAAATTTTCGAATACCTTAGTAAGAGATCTGTATTTTGCCCATCAACGGATTTCAACGATCACAGATATATACTTTAATTTGCTAAACTCATGCCAAACATTTAAACATAAATATGATTCCCGTAAAAATACTGAACATGTGTTCAAAACACCAAATAAGGTAACAACTTCAACCGCTTTTTTAGTAACGTCACCCATTACCAAATTTATAACATGGGCATAACACTAAACATGAATCTGACCCGGGGAAACTGTATTTAACCAGGTATTGAATCCATTGTATTTACCTTGCATATTAGAGGCTCCATCGGTGGCCTTGCCAATACATTTACTTACATCAATGCCTACCTTTTCAAAAATGCCACAAACCAAATTACACATTCCTTTTCCAGTTGTTGATGTGTAGTTGACTATCGATATAACACTTTCATGTATAGCATCGTTTACATATCGGATCACAATAGAACACTGATCCTGTACATTAATATCTTGTTTGGTATCAATTTGAACAGCTATATAAAATTATATTGTAAAATAAACAGTTTAACATTTGTTAACTAATTTGGTTTGTTTACGTTAATATAAAACTAATTTCGATCAGCTAAAGATGGCCGCCAAAATTTATATAATTAGCCGGCAGATGTATTAGCCTGTAATTATATGTAATTATAATCCAGAAAAAAAGTTATGATGTCTTTAATTACATTTTAGTTTACCGTTGATTATAATAATCAAAGGGAAAAAAAATGTAGCCAAACTAAAAATTTAATAACATTTTTGAGGGCAACCAACCCTCCGGGAATCTCCCGGTATCCCGGCGGACCAGTCAAAGCCTGTCTACGTTTTTATATATTTCTACAGTAATGCCGACAAACGAACTTGTTGAATTTTTAAAAATTATCATGCAATTTTATGCACCAGTATGATTTCATATTAAATTATATTGCTTGGCAATAGATGGCGCTCGAAATTTATTGTATCTGGCTCAATTAATAAGAAATGCAGTTATTGATGTAAAGTATAAGGAGATTGAGCAAATTTTAAAACAAAACTCATATTTTAACAATACTGAAAATATATTATTGGCAAAAGTAAATGATGAAAGAAAAGAAATTAGAACTGCAGCCATTCAAAGGATACTTTAGTCCAGAAATACTAACGAACACAATAGACATTTTAAACTTCCAACAGCACTAAATCTTGGAGCTAATGATTACAGTGATTTAGTAAATTGGGACTTTGGGGAAGTTAATTTACCACGTTTACTGAATGTCTTTTTAAATAAAGATATTTCGAATATTGTTACATTCATTCCAAAATATTCTTGTGATAGTCAATATATGGAAAAAATTATTGTAATATTCACAAAAGGCATCAGAAGTTATATATGGCTAAGATTTGTAATAAACTTTTTGGAATCTAGAGGAAAAGTGCCTTTTGATTGTAGTTTGATTGAAAAACACCGAAAATGAAAACCAAAAATGAAGTTTGATTGAAAGGCAAAACGGAAATTTGATTAAGATGCAAACAAAAGTAGTTGTATATATATTTTTTATAGCACCAAAAATTTTTTCAAATTTGAAATCATATTGGTGCTTATATTAAAGTAAGAGTTTTCAAAATTATATGCTTTTTTTAAAACAGTATATTATTAGAAAATTTATATTGTATTACTAAATCGCAAAGTTAATGGTATAAAACACAATTAAGATAAATATTACTAACCATAAAGCCATTTTTCTCTAAAATGCAATAAAATCTGATTTTGTGTCCGGCCGCTTCGGAGTCTAGCACAGACCTCTGTTATACTATATTATACTTTTTTATATGTAAGAGCTCTGTACAATATGCTGCTCTTAAAAAAATTTGACCTGCCATACTAAACATACTGATTTGTCGGACGACACATTGTACTTAAACGCTGAACTCTCTTTCTACTAGCACAAAGTTTACTCATTCTCATTGTGTAGTTGTGTGAGCCTTTCAACTTGATTTTTTTTATTTCGAATAAATATATTAGATCTATATAATAACTATGCTCAGTTAATACCGAATAATATATTATTATAATATATAACTATATCTATTCTATATTATGTTATGATTTATTATATTATTATATATATATATTATATATTATATTATAATAACTATGGTTATCAAATAATTCAACTCGTTTCAAAACTAGAACAAAAATATTCTTAAAAAAATTTTCCATTCAGTTTTATTACGTTCGAAAATTTAAAATAACCGTTTTATTCTGTTCTCGTTCTTAAAATAAATTTCGTTCTAGTTTTCGTTTTCGTAAAGTTAAAGGTTTTTTTTCCGTTCTCGTTTTTGTTCTTTTGCACGAAAATATTACTGGGATTCAGAGATTTCTGAGGATTGGTGTCTTTTAAGAGAAGCCGTTGACACACTTTTTTTCAATTTATTTTTTCTATTTTTTTTTTCTTTCTTCATACTCTTCATTTCGTTTCTTTTTGTTTTTGTTTGATCATCCTGTCGAGTTTAAAAAAAAATTGATTCCACTGGTAGAATGACGTGTCTTAATTAGCATCTTTGGATCTATTCTGCTTTTTATGACATTTTTGAAATTTGTAGGTAGTTTTTATATGGAGAAAACTGTCAATTCTCGTAAAGTGTATTTGATGAAACGGATGGTTCAATATAAACTTTGTTTAAACTGGGTGATGATGGAGTGATTAAATTTGATGCAGAATGCACAAAGTATACTCAGTACAAACTGATTCTCTAGGGATTAGGTTATGAGATGTTGCAGTTGTTGGGATTATTGGTGTAGACTGTACTGGATTCCAACAATGTTTTTTTGGATTTTTGAAGTAGTTGTAGTTTTTAATGTAGTTGCACGTGGTGTTAAAAATACCTAGATTAAAATTGGCAATGGTTTACGTGTGGATATATTGTTTTAATTAGTGTGCAATCACCTATACATATTCCAGTTCCGACCTGCACAGCAGTAGCATCACTCTCAACGTCATAACAGTCTTCTAACTGCCTTCGATATGTTATTAGGACATTCTCTGGTAAAAATGAATCCGTTTTTTATTTAGCACCTCAAGAAAATAAACATTTATTTATTTTTTCTCTTTATGACAATCTTTATACAAGTATAAGTAAAATAAAAAATTATCTTACATTAATTTAAATTAACTACAAATAAAGATATCGTTAGAAAATAAAGATAGCATAATAAAGAAACGGAAAACTCGTAAAAGACCGTGATGTCTTGCCGCTGAGAAACCGCTTAAGCTGACTGAAATGATTTTTCTAATTTGATATAGAGCTTTAATGTTTTCCTTCTTTTTTTTTTTTTTATATATATATTAACCGGTTTTATCAGTAATCCTTCGTTAAACTTGTAGAGCTGATGAATTTTCTTTTTTTATTTATCTTCTTTTTATTTATTCAAAATAACTATTACAATCAAATAAAAGAAATAAGATATGCATACAAATAAAAATTACAACTTTTGTTAAATACAAAAAAAGAAGAACGCGGAGACTTGCAGAAGATCTTATGATCTTGTCATCAAGAACCGCTTACAACTGACAATCATTTCGTATTTAAAAACAGTTTCGTAATGTATAACAGTTGGGCTGAAAAGTTCGTATCGTTTCTAAAAAATGGCGCCACTAGAATTAAATTCATACCATTTTTAGTTTGTACCAACCTTGAAAAGATACGTGTAAAAACTTGACAGCTGTCAGATTATTAGTTTGTGATATATTGCTCTAGTAGTGACGCTACTTTTGTTATTGTGAAAAAAATTGAAAAAAAAAGAATTTCGTGTGTTGATGAAACATTACTTTTTAATGAAAAAAAGTGCTGCCGATACCAAAAAATGGCTTGATGAGTGTTATCCAGACTCTGCAGCAGGCGAAGCAACAATTCGTAAGTGGTTTGCAAAATTCCGTACTGGTCATATGAGCACCAAAGACGATGAACGCAGTGGACGCCCAAAAGAGGCTGTTACCGATGAAAATGTGAAAAAAATCCACAAAATAATTTTGAATGATCGTAAAGTGAAGTTGTTGGAGATAGCTGACACCTTAAAGTTATCAAAGGAACGCGTTGGACATATTATTCATGAATATTTGGATATGAGAAAGCTCTGTGCTAAATGGGTGCCGCGTGAACTCACAATCGATCAAAAGCAACAACGAATTGATGATTTTGAGCAGTATTTGGAGCTGTTAAATCGAAATAGAACCGATTTTTTCTGTCGATACTTAACAATTGATGAAACATGGCTCCATCACCACAC
>NC_061163.1:15942785-16045285 GCF_022113875.1 Hydra vulgaris | reverse complement strand
TACAACAAACTTTCATACTTTAAAATATATATATATATATATATATATATATATATAATATATCAGGGGCGGATCTAGCATTTTAAATGGGTGATGCGAAATTTTTCTTATCGACGTCTCCCCCCCCCCCCCCCGCAACCTCTCTAGGGTTTAAGTATAGTCAATATAAAATGTGGAGAAACAGCTTTTTTTACTAGTGGCGCCGCTGTTTATAAAGGGTGTCCCAAAATTAACGCAAGATTTGAGTTTGCCGCCATTTATCCAGTACAGTGTTGCCAACCCTAAAAACAAAATAAATCGACAGTTGACAGTTTAGGGTTAGTAAAAATGGAGCGTTACGCAATAGAACAACGTGTCTTCATTGTTGAGCAATATTTCAAAAATAATGAATGCTTGGCGGCCGTAGTTCGAAAATTTCATACAAAATATGGTCGGAATAGTGTTTTAACTTCGTCAACTGTGAAGCGATTAATTGAAAAATTCCGAGAGACAGGATCCGAGGGAGACGCCAAACACACTGGTCGTCCAAAAACAAGCCGTTCAAATGTCAATATAGAGGCAGTGCGTGCGAGTGTCGGTGACAATCCAGGAACCTCAATTTGGCGTCGTGGACAAGAATTGCAAATTTCAAGAAGCTCTCTACAGCGTATACTCACTAAAGATCTGTGTCTCCATGCTTACAAAATTCAATTAACACAACTACTGAAGCCCAATGACCATGCACAGCGAAGAGAGTTTGTTGAATGGATTATTGAGCAACAACAAATGAATGCTGATTTTTCGAGTAAACTCATCCTAAGCGACGAAGCACATTTTCACCTTGATGGCTTTGTTAATCGCCAAAATTGCCGCTTTTGGGGTTCTGAAAACCCACATGTGATTGTCGAAAAACAAATGCACCCACAACGTGTCACAGTTTGGTGTGCATTTTGGGCTGGAGGCATAATTGGACCATACTTTTTTGAAAATGAGGCTGGTCAAGCAGTGACTGTTACTTCTGCTCGATATCGCGACATGATAACACGGTTCTTTTTGCCGAAATTGGATGATATTGATGTGGCCAATATGTGGTTTCAACAAGACGGTGCCACATGCCATACAGCCTGTGAAACACTTCAATTATTGCATGAGACATTTCCAGGTCGTGTACTCTCTCGTTTCGGTGATCAGAATTGGCCCCCTAGATCGTGTGATTTAACACCATTAGATTTCTTTTTATGGGGATATCTAAAATCACAGGTCTACGTCAACAAGCCCACAACTACGCGTGCATTAAAGGAGGAGATTCAACGTTGCATCAACGAAATTCAGCCACATTTATGCAGAACGGTCATGGAAAATTTCGACAAACGAGTGCGTATGTGTATGCAAAGCCGCGGAGGCCATTTGCCCGATGTGTTATTCCATAAATAACCCTATCCTATGTACTTTATGAATCAATAAAAAAATTACAATCAAAAGACTAAAAACTGCGTTTTCTATTTAATTCAAATCTTGCGTTAATTTTGGGACACCCTTTATCATTGAATAATAACTAAATTTTGTATTGCTTTTGCAGTATCCATTTTTAGCAGAAATTTTTACAAATGTTGCCTTGGCTATTTTGTTCATAAATTAGACATGTAATTTTAAGCCTAATTTACTTAACAAAGTGCACCAACGAGAAGGTAAGCCATAGGACTTTGCACTTCATCTGTATACTGTCATTTTGCCCAAGGTTAGCCCTCCATTTCTGGAGTGTAAAGTAATATTGCCTAAGGTTGGCCCTCCACTTCTGGACATATATATATATATATATATATATACACACACACACACACACACACACACACACACACACACACACACACACACACACACACACACACACACAATATTAGATAATTATTTCTAATTTGATAAAAATCAAATTAGAAATAAGAAAAAAGTAAAATAAAAGTTAGTACACTACTAAATAAAAGCTAAGTCTAAATGTCTTTCACCTGACTTTGAAAAAATGTCAATGACTCTTTCAACATCTGGAAAAATTTCTTGATGTATGGACATTAATGCTAAAGAGTTAAAGCGAGACTCAATCATATTACTTCTAGAGAATGTTTTTAGCCTACATATAACTGAAATACTTCTTTCACATTCACAAGTTGTTATTGGAATTGTTCCTAAAATTATAAATGCTGTCCTTATATTTAGAAAACCTCTCATGTCAATGGACTTTAAAGTACCAGCAACAGTTGAAGGAATACTTGACTGGTTTTCCCAAAATAATTCCCATAAATCTAACTCAGCATGTATTGAAGTAAAATGAGGCATATCAGATGAATAGAAATTTAAAAATTCATAAAAATCAGATTTCCATGGTTTTTTAACTTGTATTCTGGACAGTACAGTTGAAGGAACTGCTGCTAGACCTTTATAAACAAACATGCCATTTTCTGGAAACCTATTATCTAGCTCATTAATAAGATGTTCAATTAATGGAGATGTAATGCTGTGTTTAAAATAGTCACAAACTGTATTTGTTGGATAATTATCCCGGTAAACCTGGACATTACACAATCTAGGTCTCACTTCTTGTATATCAAGAGTTTTGGCCAAACTAAGAGCGATAGCGTACCATTCAGTGTGATATATATCAATTTTATTTTTAATTTCTAATAACAGATTTTTTAGATTAGTTATTTCAAAACACTGCTGGGATATGTCAAAAGATTTAGTTTGAAGAGTTACAGTAATTGAATTTGAAAAAAAACAGAATTGAAAAAAATCCATTAATTGTTTTGTAATAACTAAACTTACAATAAAAGAGAAATCTGTTAATAATCTTAAAAAAAAAGAGGATTTGGAAGCAGTTTCACTGTTATATTCCTTAGACTCATTTAACCCTATCTCCTCTAAAGCATGAATAATAGGTATAAAATTATCAAAAAAAACCATCAAGACCTCTCAGCTTTTGAACCCATCTTGTTCGACAAGTATCTATTATTTTTTCTTGATTTGGACTTAAATATTTTTTGAGACAGTTACTACGTTTAGGAGATAAGTTAAAAAAAAAATATTTCTTTTACTTGGCCAAGAAGATTTTTTACTTTTTGAACTTGGCATGCTGCTACTACTAAACTAAGTCTATGGCTTGCACAATGAACAATGATAGCTTTATGATTAAGAGCTTTTATTCGAGAAGCAACTCCTTCATATTTACCTGCCATACAACCCGCACCGCCATACCCTTGGCCTCTACAATTTTGAATATCAAGTCCAAACTCTTGAAGTGCATTAAGTACATTTAGAGACTAAGACCAGATGTACCAGTCTTGCAATCAATAAATCTTAAGAAATCCTCGCAAATATCATTATTTGAATTTACATATATTAAAACAAGTGACATTTGTTTAGTATTTGAACAGTCAACTGCTTTATCACAAAGAATTGAAAAAAAAAATTGAATGCTTGACATTTTTTATTAAAACTTTCTCAATTGCTTTCCCACAAGAATCAATAAGTTGGTTTTGGGTAGTTTTTGATATATAGGTTGCATTTTTTGGACTTGAAGAAAGATGATTAGCTAATACTTGATCACCAGCATCAACACAAAAATTTAAAAGCTCTATGAAGTTACTAATTCCAACTTTTTGTGTAGAAGATTCCCCAATATCAGGATGATATTTGCTAGCATCACGAAATGCTAGATCGTTTCTACCAAGAAATATTATTATTTTAATTATTGGAACTAATTTTTTTTTGTTATCAGAAAGAAGTTTCAAACGAGAATTATTTAAATCAACCTCAATAACATTATTTTTGGAGTTGCAACGTGAAAGCAATACATTAAATAAAAGCATAGGTTTTTCATGTAAAACACAACTTTCCTCATGTTTTCTATAATGACGAACAGCATTACCTCACTCTTGATGGGGCTTGAAAACTAAATTTAATATTCCAGACTTATTTGGAATACTAGCACCTAGCAAAGTACAAGGAAGACAGTAAGCTCCATCTTCTTTGCTAGAATAAGCTAACCAAGAAAACTGGCCAAGCCATTCAAATTTAAATGATCTTTTTGTATTAAAAGATATTGGAAAAACAAACATAGAATTAGGACAAAATACTTTGTTTACCATATCTAACAAAATAGAATCATCTTTGCCAGCTTTTCCCCGAACAAGATATGTTGAAACTTCATACAAAGAATTTGATTCATTATAGGAAGGAATAATAACTGAGTTGGAGTCTAATGACTTAGCTAATTTTGAATCTACAGAAGGTTCAAACAACTCTATGAAAGCATTGTCTTTTTTAAAGTTAATTTTAGATTAAATTTTGACATGTTTTGCAGAATCAAGTTGTTGTTTTTTATTTGTTTCAGTTTTAAGACTAAAAAAGTGCAAAGAATAAGTAGTATCGTTTTTTATAGCCAAATTCTTATTATTACTAGAAAATAGTTTAGGTTTTTTAATAATTGGTACAAAATGGTTCGGTGTCCAGTTATCATTATTTTGCATCACTGACATAATATCAGTATTACACCATAAAATATTTAAAACATTTTGATCTTGATTTTTAATTGAACGAAATGGAAAAATAATTGTATTAAAAAGTTTTTTGAATTTTTCTAAGCCAAAATCAGTATAAATTAATCTAATAGGAATATATAAAACTGATGACAAAGCAATTAGACATAAAAATGAAGAAAACTTGTTAGCTCGGTAGTTGATCAATGCTTCCATTATTATAATTTCAGAAGTAGATTCACTGTTAATTAATTTAAATTGATCTGAACATTCAAAAGAAACACAGGCTACTAGAACACTGGAAAGATTTAAAAAATTATTGTTTTTAACCTATTTAACAAAAAGGGAGTACCTCGCATAGTAGCAAACTTTTTCAAACAATTCAATCGAAGTTAGAAGCCTCAATACAATAACTGTCTTCAGAGACGAATTGCTTAAAAGTGAAGCTGAACTGTAGAGGCATGCCTCTACAGTTGCTAGAGGCATACCTCTACTTTTTATTTTATTTAAGGTCATCTGAAGATGGAAATTGCCGGCAATTTCCATCTTCAGATGACCTTAAATAAAATAAAAAGTATACTAAAACAAGCTCAGTTTATATTAAATACTAGCTGGAAATATAAAATACCATTAACTTTAATAATAGGGTTTTACCTTAAAGCAACATAATCTTTAGTATCTTCTTGCTTTGGAATAAAACGATCCATTTCAGTATTTTCAGAAGACTGACTATGTGGCTGAACTGGACTCTTATTATTTAAAACTTTCAATTCTTCAGTCAACTGGTTTTTATATTTGCGAATATTTGGCAATTGTCTAGCCTTAATTGCATTTGAGACTAAAAAATTCATTTTTTTTCAAAACTTTAGTTTACAAGCAAAGTCCAACGACGAAAATTACGGCATATCAGAATTTTGTAAAATTTGAACGATTTGGAGCAACTGATGCAATTGTTCTAAACTTTCTACAAATTTGATTGGTTATAAATAACATTTCTTATCTTTTTTGTAAAGTTTTTTGCGGAAGTTTTGTAGCAACTGATGCGATTGTTATTTTATTAAATAGTGATTGGTTTTAAACTGTTTTTTAACCAATCATTAATGATTTAGAGTACAATTGCATCAGTTGCTACAAAGTGATCGGAAAAATTTGTGAAAAAATACAAATATGATTGGTTAAAACGTACTATTTTTTTTTTAAAACCAATCACATTTGTATTTAGTGAAGAACAATTGCATCAGTTGCTCCAAAACGCAGGAGTTTTGTCTAAGTAACGAATAAGTAACTATAGAGATCGAATAAGTAACTATAGAGATCACTTTAAATGATTTTTTTTCGAGTTTAAAACAAGTTTTTCATTTTTTGTGAATACCAGATTCCAATTTCTCCTTTTACTTTTTATTAAGAAAAAAAAGTGAAAAAGAGATACACTTAAATTTAGCGGTGAAAAAAGACTGATGCATGCGCATCATTCGCGACACCCTGGATCCGCCCCTGTATATATATATATATATATATATATATATATATATATATATATATATATATATATATATATATATATATATATATATATATATATATATATATATTATATATATTCATGATATAGCAACTATTTATATATTTCTTTACCAAAAATTAAAAAGATATTAGATTCTCAAACAGCATGTTCATTATAATGAACATGCTGTTTGAGAATCTAATATCTTAATTTTTATCTAATATCTTAATGTTTGTGATTTGTGACGTGATTTAAATGCGCTAGTGACGTGAGTTAAATGCGCCTTATGAATTGCGGGAAAATAAATAGCACTGATTGCTATTTATTCTCCCGCAATTCATAACGCCTAATGATTTAAATCACGTCACTCTACGACTTAATTTACTCAGAAAGTCACGCAATTCAATGTACATTCTGATTGCGAGAAAAATTTTTAATTCAACAAGATTTTTTTGGTAATAATTTAATTTTAACGTAAGGGACAGATTGTCCCGGGCGGCAGATTTCTAAGGGACACTAAATAGAATGAAGGTACCTTGGAACAAAGGTCCTTTACCGATAATATGGGAGAATTTCGATAATTACAGGGTTATTCATTTATATATGCGCGTCTATTCGTTTTTATATGCGCATTTATTCATTTTTATATGCGCCTTTATTCATTCTTATATGCGCATTTATTCATTTTTATATGCGCCTTCATTCATTTTTATATGCGCATTTATTCATTTTTATATGGGCATTTATTCCTTTTTATATGCGCCTTTATTCATTCTTATATGCGTTTTACAAAAGCAATTTTTAAATAGCAATTTGAACAAAAAAAAAAAAATTATTTAAGCAATTTGTTTTGAAAAAACAGTTTACTTTTTCAATACAAATTTTTCATATTTCCAGGTAAAGGAGGTTAAAATTACTTAGTTTATTTAATTTAGTATTAGTTCTTTGTAATTTTATTAATAAATTTTTTGATTGATTAAGTTATTATTTATCTAGTTATTCATTTATCTAGATTTAAATTTAATTATTTATAAATATTGTTAATATCAATACTTATTAGCTAAAATACTTAACAGCTATACCATATAATATGATACTTAATAGCTATACCATGAGAGGCTAGTGTTTGCCTAATAGAAGGACTCCAGTAGAATTTACATTTGTCCATAACAAGCACCGGCGCTTCAACCTTTGCATTCATAATCACCGGTTCCATCATTGTAGTTATAAAAGTGCAAAATGAATCTGCATTCCAGCCTCCAGTTTTTATTTCATAAGCAAGCACTCCCATTGTTCAAACAGCGCAAATTAAACTAACATTCTCACCACGATTTGCAGGTGACTTTAAAGTTGCTAACGTAACTCTTCGTAAACAACCATACGTGCTGTTAGTGTGCACATTAAGTCCAGTCTCATCCAAATAAATAAGTTTTTCATCTGAAATTCCGTTTATTTTGCTTGCAAATGCATAGCTTGCATTAATAACTGGTGTTGAGTTTCGTTCTTCGGCACATGCACAACACATTTTCCTGATAAATCCGAGCGTTTGAGTTTCCTTGAAATAGCAGGCTGAGACATGTTGAAGCCTGCTGCAGAAAGATTTTTTTTTATTGCTTCTTGCGTGCAAAGATTGTTTTCTTGTGCGCATAATTCGATAATATTTTTTATTTGAGAGTTTATAGGTCTTTTACCTCATTTTTTATCAGAAAACGACTTAAATACAGTCATGTCGTCGAATTGTCCTCTGCTTAACTTAACAACAAGATTTTGAACTGTGCGCTTTGATAAATTATAAGAAGTGGAAATGCTTCTTGTAGATTGATTTTTCTATTAACTGCTTAAGCATTTCAATGTGCTCTTTTGTAACATTTTTCCTTGTTTTATAATTGGTCCTTCTCCATCCATAGGAATGTATAATTTGATATTAATAGTAGTTATAAATAATTAAATTTAAATCTAGATAAATGAATAACTAGATAAATAATAACTTAATCAATCAAGAAATTTATTAATAAAATTACAAAGAACTAATACTAAATTAAATAAACTAAGTAATTTTAACCTCGTTTACCTGGAAATAAGAAAAATTTCTATTGAAAAAATAAACTGTTTTTTTCAAAACAAATTGCTTAAATAATTTTTTTTTTGTTCAAATTGCTATTTAAAAATTGCTTTTGTAAAACGCATATAAGAATGAATAAAGGCGCATATAAAAATGAATAAATGGGCATATAAAAATGAATAAAGGTGCATATAAAAATGAATAAAGGCGCATATAAAAATGAATAAATGCGCATATAAGAATGAATAAAAGCGTATATAAAAATGAATAGACGCGCATATAAAAATGAATAACCCTGTAAGAACGCCAATTATGTTGCTGTCCCGGGCGGCGAAACAGTTCTTGGCGGCATTTTATATATATATATATATATATATATATATATATATATATATATATATATATATATATATATATATATATATATATATATATATATATATATATATATATATATAATATATATATATATATAAATATATATATATATATATATATATATATATATATATATATATATATATATATATATATATAAATATATATAGTTATTTATATATATATATATATATATATATATATATATATATTCATATATATATATATATATATATATATATATATATATATATATATATATATATATATATATATATTCATATATATATATATATATATATATATATATATATATATATATATATATATATATATATAGTTATTATCAAATCCTATAGGACCATAAGAAATCCTGTGAATACCCATTTAAGATCCTTTATTATCCAGATATTATCCTTTAAGATACCCTATGGGTAATCACAGGATTTCTTATGGTCCTATAGGATTTGAATGACAAATGAAATCTCACAAATCCTGTTAGATATCCTGTAGGATAGTATAAGATTATATGCGATCCTATAAGACTCATAAGTTGTCTGTAAGATAGTCGACTATTGTATATACACTAGTCGACTATCTTACAGACAACTTATGAGTCTTATAGGATCGCATATAATCTTGTATTATCCTACAGGATATCTTACAGGATTTGTAAGATTTTATTTGTCTTTCAAATCCTATAGGACCATAAGAAATCCTGTGATTACCCATAGGGTATCTTAAAGGATTCGTAAGATTTTATTTGTCTTGCAAATCCTATAAGATCATAAGAAATCCTGTGATTATCCTATAGGGTATCATAAAGGATTCGTAAGATTTTCAATTTTTTTAATTTATTTTAAAAAATGAAAAACTTATCGGTGGTGGGTTTCGAAACCCGGATCACTAGACCATTAGTGCCTTACCACCTGCGCTACACAACATTATAAGTATGGAAATAAATAAAAATATATTATAATTACAAAATAGTTAAAAACTATTTTTATTGAATGTATATAAATAAAGATGTTGTAAAAAAATTAAATTATAACAAATAACTATATATATATATATATATATAAAATGCCGCCAAGAACTGTTTCGCCGCCCGGGACAGCATCATGATTGGCGTTCTTAACTATCGAAATTCTCCTCTATTATCGGTAAAGGACCTTTGTTCCGAGGTACCTTCATTCTATTTGGTGCCCCTTGTATATATATATATATATATATATATATATATATATATATATATATATATATATATATATATATATATATGTATATATATATATATATATATATATATATATATATATATATATACATACAGACACAAACATGCATATACGCATATACACATACATACATACATACATACATACATACATACATACATACATACATACATACATACATACTATGGAATTAAAGATAAATTCCTAAGCTGGTTCAAAAGCTTAGTAATTGTAAGCAGTTCGTTAATATCCAAGACTCTTCTTTGCTTTTATTAATGAATGTAAAATAGTTGGGTTCCTATTACTTTTAATATTTATATAAATAAATAACGTCAACAAAGTCTCTAACTTAATCATTATAATTCTTGCTGATGACACAAATATTTTTCAATCTCATGAAAACACTTGATAATATGACACAAGAATTAAATAAAATCTCATATTGGTTTAAGAAAAGCAAATTGTCCCTCGATATTCATAAAACAAAATGGACTTTTTTTTACTCAACATTCAGAAAAAAATGTTTACCAAATACACTGCCCGAACCGTTTTTCAAATTCAAAACCACTTCTGAGAAAATGATAGCCTTAAATATATACGAGCTAAATTTTTATAACATTTTATGTTTCATGTTTAAATGTAAATATCATTTATCTCCTGATGTATTTATAAACCTTCATAATGTAAAACACATAAACAAATACAATCTTCGCAATCGAAAAAATCTACAAGAACCTTTCTGCCAAACTAAATTTGAACAACTAATTATATTTTATCGCGGTTCTTTAAATTAGAAGAAGTTATCTTATCAGCAGAAAATATTTTTTCTTGTTTTTAGTTCTCTTGTTTCACATATTTCATATAATTTATCCAGTATATTTAAATGCACAGTTATATATAGTTTATGTTGATTTATTTTTATTTAATTTGATTTCATTTTTATTATTATTATACTTGATATTGTAAAGGGCTTCATGATAAGATTGTATGATCTTCTGGAAGTCCTGCCGATTATATTTGTAATAAAGTTATTCTGTAATTGTAATTTTTTTTATTGAAGGCAAATAAATTTACATACATACATACATACATACATACATACATACATACATACATACATACATACATACATACATACATACATACATACATACATACATACATACATACATACATACATACATACATACATACATACATACATACATACATACATACATACATACATACATACATACATACATACATACATACATACATACATACATACATACATACATACATACATACATTGTATGTACGTGAATACATATATAAATAAATGTAAATATGCATACACGAAATGCAAACACATACATATATACATACACAACACATAAACATGCATATGTATAAACATGCATATCTATAAAAACCGTTATAAAAACCGTAATAATTTTTTTTTTCAAATACTAAATAAAAAATAAAATAAACCTGAAAAATTATACATACTAGCAATATAAAATACAAATCAATATACAATACGAACTCAAATAATAAATATTTATATATCTACTCATAACTATCAGTTTCAGTACAATCTCAAAGCAACTTAGGTAAACTCGTAATAATAGGTAGACAAACCGAAAACACTCTTACACTAGTTGACTATCTTACAGACAACTTATGAGTCTTATAGGATCGCATATAATCTTATACTATCCTACAGGATATCTTACAGGATTTTTAAGATTTTATTTGTCTTTCAAATCCTATAGGACCATAAGAAATCATGTGATTACCCATAGGGTATCTTAAAGGATTCGTAAGATTTTATTTGTCTTGCAAATCCTATAAGATCATAAGAAATCCTTGATTATCCTGTAGGGTATCTTAAAAGATTCGTAAGATTTTCCATTTTTTTAATTTATTTTGAAAAATTAATTTATTTTGAAAAAACTTATCGGTGGTGGGTTTCGAAACCCGGATCACTAGACCATTAGTGCCTTACCACCTGCGCTACACAACATTATAAGTATGGAAATAAATAAAAATATATTATAATTACAAAATAATTAAAAACTATTTTTATTGAATGTATATAAATAAAAGTGTTGTATAAAAATTAAATAATAACAAATAACTATATATATATATATATATATATATATATATATATATATATATATATATATATATATATATATATATATATATATATATATATATATATATATATATATATATATATATATATATATATATATATATATATATATATATATATATATATATATATATATATATATATATATATATATATATATAAAGGTATCTTGGACCTTTGTTCCAAGGTACCTTCATCCTATTTAGTGTCCTTTGGAAATCTGCCACCCGGGACAATCTGTTCCTTACGTTAAAATTAAATTATTACCAAAAAAATCTAGTTGAATTAGAAATTTTTCTCGCAATCAGAGTGTACATTGAATTGCGTGACTTTCTGAGTAAATTGAGTCGTAGAGTGACGTGATTTAAATCATTAGGCATTATGAATAATTAGCAATCAAGTGCTATTTATTTTCCCGCAATTCTTAATGCCTTCCAATAGCGCATTTAAAATCTGCTAAATACTTAAAAAGTAATTTATTTATCTTTCAAAATGGTCTTTTTATAACGTTTAAAATTTTTTTAAAGCATTTTTAATATTTAATTTTTTTTTTTAAAGTTTTCGAAATATATAAATTTAGATATGCCTTATCACAAATACTTGTTAAAAAAGTTAGATTGTATTTGTTTTCTTTCCTTTTTTTTTTTTTTTTTTTAATAAAAATCCATTTTGAGTAAATTTTTGTTCTTATACTTAAAATTTTTTTTAAACTTTTCAAACAAATTGATATGAGTAGATATTTAATTTGGTTTCACACCAAAGTATTTGATATTTATACTTGTTTATTTCTAATACTAATGTTTCTTGTATTATAGTTTATATTATAGAATTTATGACTTATATTATTTGTTTTTAAATAAAGTTTTGTAATAAATTTGTTATATAAGTTTATTATGTCATTTGTAATTATGATAAGAAGTTGAGATTATAAGTAATGTGTGATAAGAAGCTGAGATTATAAATAATGATGCTGTTTGATTATTAAATGTTGGAGATAATTAAAGAAATAAGTAAAAAAAAAAGTCAACAGAAAAAAATTGTTAAAAGTAAACAAAATAGCGAGGATATTGTGAATCTACATATTCAGAATAAACATGTGGTTATAATTAGCTCGATAGAAATTTATGTAAATTAGTTAAGTTGAACGTTTAAAAAATTGTTAAAAGGAAACGAAATAGTGGGGATATCGTTGATGTACATAATCAGCATCAGCATGTTAAAATTAGCTTGATAGAAATTAATGTGAATTAGTTAAATTGAACCTTCAAAAAAATTGTTAAAAGTAAACGAAATAGCGTAGATATCGTGGATGTACTTAATCAGAATCAACATGTGGTTAAAATCAGCTCGGTAGAAATTAATGTGAAATAGTTACCTTAAGTAAAGACAGTAATAAAAAAAAGACAAGATTAGAAATTACAAAACATTAAAAATGGAAAGAAATAGAAAAAAAGCATGCTATTTTTATATATTGATTTGCTTTATTGCAAATCGATAAAAAATATGACGAAAATCTAGAAAAAAATATGATAGAAATCAATAAAAAAGTATGATGCAATTCTAGAAAAAAACTCATTAATAAATAACGGAAATCAATAAAAAAATATGATGGAAATCTAGACATTTTTTTTTTAAATGCATTGCTTTAGATAAAATTGAAAAAATTTTTTTAGAAAAAGTTTTGATGTGTAAAGATTCTTAAAAAAAACTTTGGATAAAATTGTTTTGTATCACTGTAGTTTAAATTAACAAAAGTGTTCGGGTGTGTTTAGAAAGATTTGCAAAAACATCAGTCTGGTTATAAAAAAAAATGGTTTTGAGAAAACAAAGGTGTTATGGTATAAAAAAAAGTATAGAGAAAACTGGCGTCTGTAAAAATAATGTGCAAATAAAAATGAAATTATGTATAGCAAATGTAGGGTGTGTAAAGCAAGTTTGGTGATTACAGTAGTATTTAATTTTTAAAAAATTGTTGTGAAAACAAAGGTGTATGAATATGGTTGTTTGAAGAAAGCCATATGTGTTTAGTTGTAGAAAGGAAATAAGGGAGACCAAGTTTTCAGTTTAGCGTTTTTACATGTAGCAGATTTAAATTTTGAAACCATACATTTTAACAGAACGAAATAATTAAATTGTTAAAGTTTGATTTGATTGTGGAATGCATTTATATATCAATTTACATGGAAGAGAGGTAATTAATATTACCAGTTTTATTCTATCACTGATTTACGAAGAATCATACGAAATGAAGTACATCTAATTTATAGAGGTTCTTTGCTGTGATTTAGGTTTTTTTTTATAGCTCAAATTTTCGGTACATAAAATACAACAGCTGCAATAGAGTTAAACGTGGAAACTATGAATTGTAAAAATTTATTAAATCTATTTTGCATTACAAGATTATCGTTGAATTTTAAATTTTTTTGTATCCATTGAAAAAAAAATGAAAATAAATATATATGTGAAGAAGGATAAATAAATAGTTAAATGTATTTCTTTAATAATGTTAATGATATACTATCTATGTATGAATAATATCAAAGTTGTTTGATTTGTTTTGTAATTGTATTTTTTCTACTGTATAGGTAAGCTTTTCAATAATTTTTATTTCCGGATTTTTTTCTAACCGACTGCGTTAATGTTTCTTCCCTTAGGGGTCCTCCACAAATTGCGTCATTCAATTTTATTTTACCGTTATAGACTCCCTTCTCCTTCGTCACAACATCGTAACTCTTTAATAACAAGTTCCGTATGAGTCGTCATAAAACCGCTAACCCTTCCCCCCCCCCCCCCCCCTAAAGCATAATTATAAAATATATCTGTTATAATGACGTAATTTATGGACGACCTTTTAACACAAAAGTTTTTTTTTTTTTAGTAAGACATTTAAAGATGATAAATGATTAGGAGTGTTAGCAAAGTAATATTGTAGCTTTTTATTATTAACATTAAGTGTTTACTAACTAATGGTTATTAACATATGGTTATAAACCTAATACAGAAATCGTTTTTTAAAATCAAAAATTGATTTTTCTAGTTCCTAAAAAGCATGCATATATTTTTAGTGATTAATTTTTAGGTGAGTGCATGCGTTTAATCCATCTTAAGGCGGTAGACCACTATTAAAAATCAAAAAAAAAAATTTTTCAATTGTAATTTTTTTAAATAATATAACTATCGTAAATTAAGAATTTCAAGTTAGTTTTATGAAAAAAATAGCTATCACCATTATAAACTATTTTTTTATAAAGTGGTATAAAGTAAATTTTTTTATTTTTCCATAGCAACGCTTTGTTAAATCCGTTGCTATACAATTAAAAAGGAAATTGTATGATAATTATAGTATAACATTTTAATATAAAACACTAGATGTGGTGATTGCAACTCTAAAACTACTTTTTGTTTATTGAATAATACTTTTGGTGCATTTGGCATGTTTTATTGAAATTTCCAACTATAGTTGTTGTTTTCTGTATCACTCTACATTTATCCTATCACTTCGATTAAATAATATTAGTAATGGAAAGTAATGGAGAAAAAAAAGAAGAAAGAAATAAAACAAGGCATAGTAAAATACTTATTTAAACTTCTTAAAGAAAACCAAAACCAATTAACAAACAATGCAGTTGAAGAAATTGTATCTAATTTGCATGAACTAAAATTTGTATGTAGCATAGCAAAAAAAAATTTAAATGGACATGTGTACATCCAGATCCAGCAGTAAATAATCTGTAAAACTTTTAAATAATGGTTTTGTAAATAAAAATAATAGTTCTGCTAATTATGATTAGTTCAATGTTACAAATGACTGCTACATATTAATGAACACCAACATATGAAATGGAATAATGACTGCCATTGTTTGCTATCAAAAACTTCCTAAAATGTAACTTTTAAATTATAAATTTTTATGGTGCTAAAAACAATATGGCTTATAAAACTGTCTCCTAATTTTTATTCAGAAGTTTTATTCTACCAAAATTATAAACAAACCAGCAGAAATGAATTTTTAATGTTTACTTATGTACAATATTAGTTTTTTGTGAAATGTAAAGAATACTGTAGTATTAAAAAGTTGTGTGGTTTTATGAACATGTTTGATCCCATAAATAAATTTTTTAACTAGTTTAACAAAGAAATTATAATAGTTAAATAGCTGAAGCTAGCATGAATGCCGCAGCGAAGAAGCTCTGAAAATAAGTTTATATTCTGAAAATAAAACTATAATAAGAACACAGTAGTTAATGAGGATATTTCTTATGGTGCATCATATTTTTAGTTTATATTTATATATTTTAATTTTTTTATATATTTAGTTTATATATATATACTTGATATTTATTTACTATAATAACTATTGGCATAAAACTGATAGGAGTTTTTATTTGAAACTAAATTATAAATCAAAATTGAGACTTTTTTTTAATGAAATCTATTTTTAAAAATATTAATGCCTGAAATCTAACTTTAAAAATAATAATGTCTTTTAAAACGATTTTTTTTATAATTTTCTCTACTTTTACTCCACAACGCTTTTAATATAAGTTGATATTTGTCAATAGGCTTTTTACGTGGCTTTTTAATATTTGTTTGAAAAATTTTATGCTTTTTTTTGTTTAAGTGTGTTTTTCTCAGATCTCTAAAATTCACAACTTCGCGGTGAATATCTCAAGATTTTCTTGATCAATTTCCATGAAATTTTCAGAAGTTGTTTCTTTTGTTGTTATGGATGTCTCCTACCACATTTATGACAATACGATAATCCAATTCAAAGATATTAAAGCCCAAATATGGTCAAAAATGCCTTATTTTTGATCGTCGAGTGGTTTTCTTATAAAAAAAAAAATCTGTTTAGTAAATTTTCTTGATTTTGGTAAAGGATCTTCTTTATTGTATTAAAAGTAAATTTAGAAAATTTCAAGTTAATAGCTTCAATAGTTTTTGAGATAATCACCGCAACGAAATTATGATATTTTGGGGTTTCTGGGACCAAATTTCTGAAATCAAAAAAAATTTTGACTTTTTTTTTAAATTTTGTCATTCAAGAGTAAATTTTAGTCAATTTAGATATTTTAGGGGAAAACCCATACTCTGTCGATATTGTTTATAATGTAAATTTCAAGTCGAGCTTCACTCAAGTTCGCTTCTTGCATTCCACCCTGAAAATAAGCAAATATAAGAGTAATTAAAACAATACTTTAATAAAAAAACACAAAGCAATCAATAATAACAATAAAAAAAAAACAATCAATAAGAACAATTAAATAATCAATCAAATAAAATAAACTTTTTTATTCTTGTGATGATGTTGAGTCGTTTAGAGGTACTAGAGGTTGAGTTCAGTTTTCACTTGTGCGGCACTTTTTGGTGCAATAAAGCGCTTTTTACGTATCGCTTTGATATGCACGATTGCCAAATCTTGCAATTTGAATTTTCACACTGGTACTATTCCGCCCAAAACTTTTGGGCACTTTTACAATTGAATTGGTTTGCAGCTAATATATTCGTTGGACTTGGCTTATATTTGTTTGCAGCTAATATTTTCGTTGCTTGGCTTATTTGCTGTTCTCCATTAGAGCTAAACTTACATTGCTTTTTAGCTTGCTT
Source organism: Hydra vulgaris (assembly GCF_022113875.1). Classification (NCBI taxonomy): domain Eukaryota; kingdom Metazoa; phylum Cnidaria; class Hydrozoa; order Anthoathecata; family Hydridae; genus Hydra; species Hydra vulgaris. The sequence continues at coordinate 16,027,842 of NC_061163.1, read as the reverse complement.
TCCTGCTTTTTTGTTCTCAACATCTTCAACCTTTCAAGTATTTCAGGTTTGTTGAGACACTCCCCTTCAAATCTTGGCACATCTAGATTTTTTAATTTTTGTGTGACCACGTGTTGGATGCAAAACATTTGTTGCAAAGCTGCTGCAAATGATTGGGCTGATTAGAGTTGCTTTGCAACCTCTTTTTAAATTTCCTTCTGAACAGCTGGAGTTACAACAATATTGAAGGATTTTTGCAGAAAAGGTGACTTTTGAGATGACTTTGGAGCTGATGCTTTGTGACATATGCTAATGCTAGATGTTGTTGGTGTAGATTCATAGGGGAGTGGATCAGGTAGTGTAGTTTTTGGTGCTAGATTTGGTGATGGTACTATCATAGATTGTAGTTGTTGAGGTGATGAAGGTTCAAATGTTTCAAACGTATTAGCAATTCGCAAATTTGACTGATCAATTTTATCGATGTCGAGTGGAAACAAGCCAGTAACTATCTGGGTACGTGTAAAAACTTCACCAGAGTTGAAAAGTTTTTTTTTGCAGGTGATTAAAACATTCCTTTGATAAGTTGCTGAACTTTATAAACACCAACATCTAGTGGCTGCAGAATGTGCGACGAGTGAGCTAGTAAGCAAATTAACAAGCTATTGTTTTCGATCAATTACGTATAAATATAACTAGATGCGTGACTTGAGTTAAAAAGTAAAGCCTGGTTTTAAGATTTTTGAAAAAATCTTATTTTCTGAACGCGTTACATAGGGATATATGACTAATTTAAACTGAATGTAAGTTTTCAAAGAGGTTTTAACTGTTAAATTTTTAAGTGCAGCTGTTTTTCTTTTTGAAAAATTGCTGCTAGATTTTTAACCATTAGACTCAAAACGTCAAAAATATTACCTTGAACATATTCAAGGTAATATTTTTATAACATATTTTATATATATATATATATATATATATATATATATATATACATATATATATATATATATATATATATATATATATATATATATATATATATATATATATATATATATATATATATACATATATATATATATTTATATATATATATATATATATATATATATATACATATATATATATATATATATATATATATATATATATATATATATATATATATATATATATATATATATATATATATATATATATATATATACCCATGGATCATCACCATACATTTCTTTAGCCTTAGGTTCAATCAAATCTTTGATCACATTCTGTAAGTAGTATTCTTTGTTGATTTCCACCCCTCTATCGATAAATTTCAGAGGAAATTTCCCCTTTTTTGAGATGGCCCTGAATACCATGACCGCCGAAGCGTTCTGATAACGAGGGACAGTTCTAACGTTTAAAGGAACATCAGAGAGCTTTACAGCATAAACTCTGTCATTTTGTCTGTTCAACGGGCGCTCCAAAGTAAACATTTTCTCGTCCGAAAAAACAATATCTGCACCACCGTACCGCTTCAATAGCGATTTGCAACGCTTGACTCTTTCCACCTTGTATTTGTCAGTGAGGCCGGCAATTTTTTGTTTACGGTAGCACTAAAGTCTTAAATCTTGTTTTATAACCTTTTGCATAGAGGTATATGACATGTTCAGCTCTTTAGCTAGCTGCCGACCTGAGCGAGCAGGATTTCTTCGTAAACGTTCTCTCACCACTTTGATGATTGCTGGAGTGCGATTGACGCGCTTTCTTTTTCTAGTTTTAGCTGGAATTGTTTGCCCAGTAGTTTTGTAACGAGAAATTGTTTGACTAATCAATGATTTGCTGACTTTTATATCATTTAGGCGTCTCCAAATAACAGCTTGACTTAAATTTTTTTTGTGTAATGAAATTATCAGCTCCCTGATAGGATTTAGATCTGTATTTTTCATACAATCCCTCATTTTTTCTTCCTCAAATTTTTAAAACTTTTTCTAAACAAATGTCAAAACAAACTGTAAACAAGGGGAAAGTCATATGGTACGGGGTTAATAAATGATTGGGGTTCGATGTATATATATATATATATATATATAACTTAAAATATAGTAAAAATTAATTCTTTATAGTTGGTTAATTAATCAAATCAAATTTAATTTGATCTGATTAAAATTGATATTAAATTTGATTTAGTCAAATCAAATTTAATATATATATATATATATATACATATATATATATATATATATATATATATATATATATATATATATATATATATATATATATATATATATATATATATATATATATATATATATATATATATATATATATACATATATATATATATATACATATATATATATATATATATATTTATATATATATATATATATATATATATTTATATATATATATATATATATATACATATATATATATATATATATATATATATATATATATATATATATATATATATATATATATATATATATATATATATATATATATTCTAGTAGTGAATCGGTAACTTATTGTAGTCAGTAGCGTAGCGAAGGGCCCGCAGGGCCCGCAGCCGCGGGGAGGCCCAGAGTTATTAGGGGCCCAAGGCAACAAAGAAAAAATTAAAAAAAAAGTGTCGGTACAATAAATAACATGCGTATCATTTAACATACATACAAAACATATATTTTACACAGGAAGGTAAAGGCAAGGTGGGGGGGGGGGGAAGGGAATAGAAAAGAAGTAATTTAGGGGCCCGGATTAAATTTTTGCGGGGGAAGGAGGTCAATTTTTTGTCGCTACGCTACTGATTGTAGTAGTGAATAAACAATAAATAATAAAATATAAAATAGTTGCAAGTTGCAACTATAAATATACACATTATTTATGCATATATATATATATATATATATATATATATATATATATATATATATATATATATATATATATATATATATATATATATATACATATACATATATATATATTATATATATATATATATATATATATATATATATATATATATATATATATATATATATATATATATATATATATATATATATATATATATGTATGTATGTATGTATGTATATATATATATATATATATATATATATATATATATATATATATATATATATATATATATAAATTTAAAATATAGTAAAAATTAATTCTTTATAGATGGTTAATTAATCAAATCAAATTTAATTTATATTGCAAAATGGCGGACGCTGGCTTTACTAAGTTCTATGCAAAAAGCTTCGAGTCGCGCACCTAGTTATATTTACACGTCATTGTTTTCGATGCATATAAGTACGACTCGATAAGTGACATTTGTCACATGTCTATCTACGACTTAAATATGAATACCTAAAATAAAATAACTATAATTAGATTGGTTAAATATTTTGTGAATTTAAAATTAGATAAGTATAATTAGATAAATAAAATTATATTGAACTAATCACCTGAAATTTTCTTAATGGTTTATGGCAGAAACATACACGTTAGTGAACGACTGCACACACTGCTTATCTTTCATCCATCCGAGTGGAGATATGGCATATATTGCATCATCTGGACCACTTAAACATCAATCTCTGTACAGATTTTTTTTTGATTTGAGAATAATGTTTGGAGCAAGACAATTGCCAGCAGCATTAATGCAATTTCCAACTGAATAATGGATTTTTTCATTGTTGCCAACCAATCAACCAATTTCGATGGTCGTTTTGCACCACGCCAGCAAAATATATGTTGCTTACCTTGATCACCAGAATAACCAATTTCAAATAAATTGCACAAATGACATAGAGTGTTTTCGTTGATATTTGCTACGTTGAATTCTCTTTGCAGTGTATTGAAATACATTCTACTTCTTGCGTGCATGAAGCGGCTCTGAGTGATGAAATATTGCTTATAGCTTTGATGCTCAAACAATAACTCCATCGGTTTATGAAAAGGTTATACCAATCTCTTCCTGGTGTACCATTAGGAAAAAAATGAGACTGACTTTCGTGTTGCAAATAGTCGGATGACTATTTGCAATACCAAGGCCACAATAACTAGTGTGATAATGTTATTGTAAGTTTTACAAAAGTCCCAATCGGATAACTTGATGAGCGTATCAACCAGAACTGATTCAAGTTATTTTGACAATGTCGTGCTTGAACCATTGCCAATCATTTCACCTATGCCGTGGACACTTCTTTGAAGAGTTGCTACTGGTATGCTGAATGATTTAGCAGATTTGTTAAGTGAAAATTCACCGCTTTGTACTTTGGCCACCGCAAGCGCAACTTGCTTTTCGGTGTATAGTTTTTCTTTTTCCTTTGCATGCAAGTTGTTTCGAGGCATATTTTATATTAAAATAGATTTAGTAATAATTGATTTGAAATGTATGCACACAATTTATAGAAATTGCTTGATCACTTGAGACTTAATTAATTAACAAAAACTGCAATTAACAAGAGAGTAACAAGCGTATTTTATTCATTTATTAAAACCATTTTATAAAAACAGTAAGTAAAAGTCATTTAAAGTCAGTTAAAAAAACTTGTTCATTGAAATTGATACAAAAAATTTATAGTTGGAGATTTATTGGTCACTTAAGACCTAATAAAAAAAAAACCACTTTTAAGAAATAAGCTAGTGCTTTGTATTTATTAATTATTAGCTGATTTCATTCAACCCAACAACACTTCGTTTCCGTTTTTAACTCATAACTTCTTTTCCTAATTAGCAAATTTAGTTTTGAAAAAAGATTCTTGATCAGCGTAAAAAGTTGTACCAGCAAACATTTTAAGTTCAATGATACCGAATTTAATTTCCGAGAGTTTAAAGTTGTCTCTTTCCTTATATATTAGAGTTAATTTTTAAAGGCATTTTTTTTTAAACTGTGTCGAGAACAGTCCAGTGCTAAATTATTATATATTACATTTGTGTCTCACTGGTAAAAAAGAAAAAGTTAAACTATGTATCCGAGGCTACCCTCTAATTTTGAAACATGCCTTTTTTCTAACATTTTTTACTTTTACGTTTTGTATATTATTAAGATACACAATAATTATTTTTTTGTTTCTAAACCAATAGATGAACGTTTCAACATTTAAAAAAAGTCTTTTGACACTTTGTTTTTTGTTAGTACATGTGTACAATCTATATTTTCCTTAAGTACCCGAGGCTACCCAATTCTCCCTTATGCTTAACATTTGTAATATTTTAAATAGTATAAAATTATATGCTCTTAAGTTATCACTGCAAATTTATTTACCAAATCCAAAACCAACTTACTTTAAATTTATTTAACAAGAATTTGAAGAGGTTTCTTTCTTCTATAGTTTTTTTAATAAATAATGTTTTTTTATTTGTGTTCAGTTTTTTCGCTATGAATGAAAGGTATCCATTTTATGGTTAGGCTGGTGGAGAATTTCCTAGATATCCTAAAAGCAGTAAAAGCTTTTTTCACTGATTTCAATAAGTTCTTTTACATTTTCATTGATGTAACAGATTGCTGCATTATGTAGATGGCTCTTTCCGATTTGTCATTGATTAAAAAAAGGCTATTGACATGTTTTTTGAAAACTTTTAACCAAGACTGCAAGAAAACTTATCTAACAAAGAGCTTTGTCTGTATTGGCATCTCTTTTCTGAAATCTTTCTTTGCTTTATTTTCATTTTTAAAATGTTCAGCTTTTTATATAACAAAATTGCATCTGCAGCTTTTTGTTTTCAATGATTTTAACGAACTTGAATATAAAAAAAACCCAGGAAAAAATTCAAGTGCGTTATTTTTTTATATCCACTTCATTTTACCCATTGTATATTTATTATATTGGGCTTTGAGCCTGTCAATAAATGTGATTGATTGATTGATTGAATGAGAAGTCAAATCTTCATGCAGTAAAACCAAGAAATTATTATTGAGTTCTATTGAGTTTGTAAAGTGAATCAAACACAGCATTAACTGTTTTTAGATTTAAACAAATATCTCTGTATTGATGCATCTGATGGATAGTTTTCATATCTAAATCAGAAGCCTTTAAAGCAAAACTAGATTCTTAATACCACTTAACGTAAAAACAGACAACAAACTCCACAATAAGCTTGATTTCTTATTTGAGAACGTTATTTTTGAGAACAAAGTCAAGTTGAGAAGATTAAAAGAATCTGCATTTACATATGGCTTTGGAAAGAAAACGAGCATGATTGTATTTTCCTGATTTTAAAAAAGAAAAAAATTATAAGGTGAGCATGCATAGCATAAATTTTGATTTGTCCAAAACAAACTATGCAGCTTACGTGATTATTTCCCTTTCCTTTTCTGTTCTGTATATAAGCGTGTAATCTATTGAATGCAATGCGTATTCTTACGAAAGCTTTAGTGTTTTTCGTCAAGTCTTTAAACAATAGTGGTTGCAGCTTGTTAGTTTTAGTTAAAATTCAGAATACATTACTTAATAATTTACCAAAAATTGATTTAAAAAAGTGCAACTGCATAGATAGGATTTTTTAATAACTGTTAAACATTTTATTTAAAATATTTTATAAAGTTTTGTCTTCATTTAGCTATTTAAAAAGTATTTTTGTCTTTATTTTTAATTAACAAAAACTCATTTATCAAGGCTTAATTGCCCAACAAGGACTCATTCCACTTTCATTCAACCATATTTATCACCAATTATGTATATAAATACTATAATGCTATATATACAAATGCTAGTTGCGGATAGACTAATCTCAGTTAACACTGTTTTTCATAAATTACCTATAATTTATTGATGTAAGAAAACAAAAAAACAAAAAAGTTTTAAAAAATAAGTTATGGCAACCAAAGCAACGAAATTCTAGAATTGCAAAACTTTTACATTTTGCAGGTGGGCGGGGTAAAACGGGACAGTTAAAAAGCAGCAGTTTTTATGTCATTTGTAAAGCTCTAAAAATGATGAAAAATGAAGGCTATCTATCGCCTAAATATTTTAAGACATTAAACTCTCAAAAAAGGAACATACCCATAGAAACTACACGCCCATACACCCATACACTACAAAAAAGAAATAACAGCTGAAATGAAGTTTTTTTTGTGTGTGTTTTATCATAAAATACCGGAGGTATTTTATGATAAAACACACAAAAAATCTAAAAACTTAACCTATATATTATTAAATTGGTAACTGCTACTAAATTTGAAACTAAACAAAAATTTTTATGGATCACATAAATCACACAAAAAAACTGTTCGGCAGCATTTTTAATGAACTAGCTTATTAGCAATATGCTAACGTAGAGCAAACTTAAATATGCCATATGTATCAGTAGCTTTTCTAATTCTAAGTTTCTGTTTACTAACAATTAAAACTGAATTCATCCCGTTTTGGATGATTGATTTTTTTTATAAAGTTTCATACTTTTTTTGTTTACATTAAACACTATTAATAATCAAAGTTAAGTTATAAAAATAAGAAATTTCTTTGAATGGATTGCTGAAATTGATTTTTTAAATTAAAAAAAAAATATTTCAGATTAAAAATAAAATCATCAAACTGTAAACAGCATTGAGAAATGGTAGTGATATACTCATTTATATAAATGCTTTTGTTGTCCCGATTTGCCCCACAAAAGTCATTTTACTGAAATTAGTACTATTTAAAAAGTTTAATTCTAAATATTTTTTTGAAACCAGATTCTAAATGAGGATAAAAAATACTTTCTGAAAAGTATAAACTTTTTATAAATAAACCAAATTCGTAAGAGTTCAAGATAAATCTTTTATCGCTGTATCGCTTAAGAAAATACGCAAACTTTGTTTTTCGCAAACTTACTGATACATTTTAGTACTTTTAACACATTTTGGTATTTCTAAAATTAAGTTTTTTTTACAATAATGAAGCACAATTATTTAAAATGTCTTATCAAAAAAGGTTTTTGAAAAAAAAATTGTTTTTAGCTCAGATATAACGCTTCAGGCATAACTGTCCCAATATGCCCCGTTGTACCGATATGCTCCGCTCTACCCTATATTTTACTATTTTTCTCAATAAAATACACGATTAAAAATTAGAAAAAAAAATTCTTTAAAAATTGTTGAGAAGAGATTAATAGAATCAGTGCAGAAGTAGTTGTGCAGTGCTAAAGTAGTAGTGCAGAAGTAGTAGTGCGAGTATGTCACGAGCGCTAATGGATGGATTTGCAATTAAAATGACTCTAATGGATGGATTTGCAGTTAATAGATTTGCAGCCTATGAATTATTTAGAGATCGGAGATCGAATAAAGACGAAACCGTATATTTGACTGGTTTGGGCAACTTATGGGGCCGGTCAAAGTTAAAAACGAAGAATTATTGCAACGAGCGTTTATAACTGAATTGCCCTGTAAAACTTTAAAGCAGCTACAAGCAAGCAAAAATAATTGGAATCAATTTCCAGAATGTATTAAACTACGAAAGAGTACTTGTAGGAGGTACTTGTAGGAGGTACTTGTAGGAGGTACTTGTAGGAGGTACTTGTCGGAGGTACTTGTAGGAGGTACTTGTAGGAGGTACTTGTAGGAGGTACTTGTAGGAGGTACTTGTAGGAGGTACTTGTAGGAGGTGCTTGTAGGAGGTACTTGTAGGAGGTACTTGTAGGAGGTACTTGTAGGAGGTACTTGTAGGAGGTACTTGTATGAGGTACTTGTAGGAGGTACTTGTAGGAGGTACTTGTAGGAGGTACTTGTCGGAGGTACTTGTAGGAGGTACTTGTAGGAGGTACTTGTAGGAGGTACTTGTAGGAGGTACTTGTAGGAGGTACTTGTAGGAGGTACTTGTAGGAGGTACTTGTAGGAGGTACTTGTAGGAGGTACTTGTAGGAGGTACTTGTAGGAGGTACTTGTAGGAGGTACTTGTATGAGGTACTTGTAGGAGATACTTGTAGGAGGTACTTGTAGGAGGTACTTGTAGGAGGTACTTGTAGGAGGTACTTGTAGGAGGTACTTGTAGGAGGTACTTGTAGGAGGTACTTGTAGGAGGTACTTGTAGGAGGTACTTGTAGGAGGTACTTGTAGGAGGTACTTGTAGGAGGTACTTGTAGGAGGTACTTGTAGGAGGTACTTGTAGGAGGTACTTGTAGGAGGTACTTGTAGGAGGTAAAGAATCTTGAATATGTTTTGGCAACGATCTCTAGAATCTATAGAAATTGCGCGAACATCAAACTAATTAAATCTGACTGATTCAAGGCTAACAATTTATCTCTTAATATTAATAAAATTAAATGGATTGTTTTCCATTCACTTATCAAAAAATATACGGTCAATTATAAAATACCTTTGATACAAGCTAAATTGTTCGATTCAAGTAACAAACGATCTATCTTTTTTTTCACACAGTCGTGAAAAGAGATTTTGACAACCCTGATTTTTCTAATTCAGACAAACGCTTTACAACTTGTGCAATTGGGTTTTAGAATTTCGTAATAAACTGTTTTAATATGTACATAAAACTCTTAAATGATAAATTAAAATAGATATTTCATGGAGATTGGTTTTATGATTCACTATGTCTTTGTGTAGCGGGATTAAGTGTGCACATTATAAGACGTAAATGTTTGTCAATACAAAACCTTTTCCTCGAACACAAACATAATGTTAGATTATGCAAAGTTTATTTGCATAATCTAATATTACTTCTGACTTTTTTGTTACATCAGTATATGACACAATTTTGATAGATATACTAAGTGTGACAAAATGTGCATAGAAATCTTCTGATACATATACATAAAAAGGCTATATCACATACACTTCAAGTAACTAAATAATATTATAAACTCGATATGGCATTAAAATAGAATTCAGATTAGTTTTAGTTAATAAATATAACATTAGATACAAAAAAGTGAAAAAATATAAACAAAAATAAATACCTAGTATAAGTTTCGAAGTTATTCTCGCCTTGTAAATTTAGATACAAAATTAAATTTGGATTAATGAAGTAATTACACTATGTTTTTTTTCTTGGGTTCTAAATGTTATATTTCAATTGCTTATGTTTAAAGTATGTGAAAAAATGACTTCATTAAGCACAACCTTTGTTTACACAACAACAGCACGAAGAAAAATTGTTTTTTTGTGATCTTAGAATAATTTTTTATTTTGTCATATGATCAGGTAAAAAAAAAATTGCACAAGTAATAGACTAACACAACAATGTTTGGAAACCACTCAACAAGGTTCAGTTATGTTTAGATTTTCTAGATTTGCTGTGAATCACTCTCATGAAATATTCCCCAAATGTAGTCCCCAATCATATTTTTTTTATACTATCTTCGATAACCACGTTCAAAGTCCAATATGTCTCAATAAATGTGCTAGCTTTGTTCTTCGGAGTAAGCGCCCATGTTCTCCTTAAGTTAATTTCTCGAGATGCGTATTAAGGATATGGAATTTCAGAGACATTCAGCATCCCATTTTGGCGTAATATTTTGTTAGATTCTGCACCAATTCTACATTTTTTTAGCTATGTGATTACCTGAAAAATCTTAAACAACTGCAACGAAACTTCCCCAAGCTGTTTTCTCTGTCCTGTTCAACAGAATTGGAAAATCTTTACAATTTATGATAATCTTGATCTGTGGTTCAATATACCAACTCTGACCTTAGCCTTGGACAACTTTGAAAAAATATCTTGGAGGTATTGAATCGCTGCTCATTTTTTGTCAAGATCAGTGACAAATTGCTTCATGAGACTTAGAGCAGTTTTATTGCACTTGGTATGCAGCGGTGATATAAGCACTTTATGAGATCTTATTAGCGGTATCCACTTTACATTGCTCTTCCAAATAGAAAACATGGTCCGATGAGGCCAGTCCTCGACGACCAATGAGGAATGATACCATTTTGAAGTCACCTATAATCTCCCATTAGTAGTCATCATACTTTTATGTACTTAGCAACATTTTGACACTTGTGTAGCCCTCTTTAGAAGCACAGAGTGGGCTATCTAGAGAGACGACAGTTGTTTCTTCAAAAGCAAGACGGTTTTGAGACTCCGAAATAAACAGGAAATTTTAAAATATAGAACAATTTCGAGATGGAACGTGTTTGCCTACAGTACACAACTTATGACAAAACTTTGTAAATTAAAATTCCTTGTTATGAACTAAATTTAAAGAATTGAAATTTTATGAAAATAAATTAAAACACATCTAAACGAGAAGCAACTGTTTAGTTTAATGTTTTCTTGCATTATTCGTTTGTGTCATGCAGTGCCAAAGATTTGTCTTAGTGTCCAATTGGCATGCCAAAGTATGTCTCATTGGCCTTGCACATTATACAACTTGCTTCCACGGATGACCTTTTTTCCTCTTTTCTTTATGAGTTGTCCGCACACGTAGAAGAATCAGCTGGATGCAAACAATCTCTTGATAACATATCAAATAAATAACATCTCTTCTACTACGAATCGTTATCTTTTTAGTCTGCGATAACACGAATTGGAATCTTGATTCGAGACACCTGAGCTTTTATACTTGTATAGCTACTTTTAGAACGTTCATAAACGTTATAGAATGTTCTATAAGTTTCTCAAAAGTTCAGAAAGTTTTTCGAACGTTCCAGAGTGTTTAGTAGAGTTTCAGAAACTCTAGCTTAACTAGCAACAAGTCTAGCATGTCAGGAATGTTATAGGAAGGAGCTCCACAATGAAAGTGTTTTGATGCCGAGGTTCAAGAATTAAATCGAATATCAAGAATTTTCTCAAAACCAAATGATTTTTTAAATTTTATTGTCCCGGTAACAGAAGCAAAGATTTTCTGGAATAATAGCGATTTATTTTCAGTTCTAGACCTAACGGGTTAGAAAAGCACACTTTTAACCCAGGAACAAAATAAAAGTTAAATTTTGTTACATTGTATTATTGAAAAAAACATAACTGGCTCGAATTTTAAGTTGCTTTAAACTATGATTTTAAGACATCAGAAAGCGTTACTTTTTATACGTTGATTTAACGCTAATATAACGTTGATAATAATTAAATAAATAAATAAATAAAACGTATTAAAAGCATATGAAATCGTAGGCCAATAAAACGTTAGCATAATATTATCTAGCCACGTAGATTATTTTGGCGTTAATATAACGTTGGTTTTTAGTTGGTCAATGTCATGACCAATAAACAACATAATTCCAACATTTAAAAAAAAGTTTTCTGAAATATATATCAGACTAGGCATTTCTTTTGTCTGTTATCATTTCTTTTGTCTGTTATCAGTTGAAGCATTTTATTCATCTAGTTGATAAACGACGAAAAGCTTAATACATGTTCTAAATTATATCAACACTACGGTCTCCAGGAGGTGTATCTCTATGTGGCTATTCCACTCGTGTTTTGTTACTTTGCCCGGTGACAGCAGCAACTGCTAGAAGAAGGTTCAGTAAATTTAAACTTATCAAAAAATTTCCATCGCTTAACAATGATGAAAGACCGGTTGTCTTCTCTAACCATGCTCTAAAATGAAAGTGCTTGTAAATAAACTGTAACCACCTCATTGAGATTTTTGTAAACTCAAAAGATCGTTCAAAACATTTGGTTGAATCTGATTGAATAACAGTTTAACTAATTACACGATTAGGATTGGTGTCATACCAAACTGTTTTTTTGGCTGATCTTTATATATGTAGTTTTGAAGCAAGCAATTAAAAAAAATCAATTTCACATACCATCTGTTCACACATGTGGAATACCAACATGATCTATCTTCTATCTCAATTTTTTAATAAATAGTTTGCGACTCACAACCAAATTTAGGAAGGGGGTAAGGGGACCATCAGCTGTCTGACATGGCACTAAACAGGTAATGTTATATTGTTAGCCACTGCAATTTTAGACCGATTCAAAATCAATCAACCATATTTCAAGATAAAGTTTACTAAATCTGGAAATGCCGGCTGCAATCAGGGAAATATTTCAGCTGAAGTAACGTACAATTTATGCAAAGAGAGATATAGAGTTGGTAAACAAAATATATATATATATATATATATATATATATATATATATATATATATATATATATATATATATATATATATATATATATATATATATATATATATATATATATATATATGTATATATATATATATATTTATATATATATATATATATATATATATATATATATATATATATATATATATATATATATATATATATATATATATATATATATATATATATATATTCTAAGCTTTACTGACAATGCAAAAAAAATTAAACAAATCAAAAATTCTAAACTATACTGCTTTAAAACTCTCGCTTATAATTAGCAGTCCGCACACTTTCACGCAACTTTTTCATATCGTTTAGAGATAACTTATAGGTTACGTCTAGCAAAAAAGGTTATGTGCAACTTTTTGCCTTTTTAAAAAAAATGGACAATAAAGTCAAATACTTAAATTCTTAAAATAACAAAAATGTCTTATAATTTTAAAATAGGTTTCTGAGTGAGCAAAACATTTCTGAATTTTTTTCCGCAATATTTTTTTTAATATTATGACCAATATGTAAAAAATTCAAACAATTTGAAGGAGGTCAGTTTCACAGTTACCAGAATTTGCCTGGTTTTTACAAAAAATGGCTCTTTAATGTTTTGTTTTTTCTCATCAATTTTGTGTTTCATTAATATTTAAGAACAGCTATGTTTCTTTGAGCGCTTTAAAGTTTATTCAAATTGCTTTTTATAGGTTTTGCAAATAGTTTCATTTTTAGGCGTTTTTTAAGAAACTGGTTTTATGAGCGCTATTTTTTTTTGAAGATTTAAGAATACCCTTCATGATAGGTTTAGAAGTGTATGTTTATGTCCTGGGTTTTACACTGTTCTTCGCTGTGACAGAAGTAGTAAAGGTGGTGGAATAGCAATATTTTTTCGCAGTTTTATACAATTTACAAAAGTTGACATACCACCAGAGTTTCATGAGTTAGAAATTGTATGTGCTGATTTAAACCTGAATGGTCAGTCGTTCAGAGTTATTGGCTATTATCGCAGTGGGGGTTTCGGTAAAGTAGGTATCGACTATATGCAGAGTGGTGTAAAATGTTTCTCTATTTTGTGTTCGACCAAAAAAAATGTGGTCATACAAGGAGATTTTAACTTACCTGATATAGATTGGCACCACTATCATGGTCCAAATAGTGTTATACATAACTCTTTTTTACATTTTATAAACAGATATAGTCTCACTCAGCATGTTGATCAACCAACTCGAGAAAATAGCATCTTAGATTTTATTTTGAGTTCTCTTCATTTATCAGTAATCTTTGTATTGAGCCACCTATTGGTACTTGTGATCATAATGTAATCATATTCACTCCTAATTTGACCTGCTTATATAATAAAACTGAAGTTCCAGTGCAACAGTTCTTCTGTTGGAAAAATGCATATTACCAAGTTATCAATAAATATCTGAAATCGGTCGAATGGAGTATTATCTTTCAAACATGTTTTAATATTGAAGCTTGTTGGCATACTTTTTCTACTATACTAAATAACATTATTACACAACATGTACCTAAAGTGCGAGTCTGTAAAGAGCATAAATTATCACGTAAAATACACTATCTTTATCATGTTAAAAGGTTGATAAACAACAAAGCAATGGCATGGAAAAGGTCAAAAGTAACAGGTAAATCTAATGAAAAAGCAGCCTATAAATCAATTGCCGCACAATGTTCTGATTCCATTAGAAAGTATCATGCAGCAAAAGAACTTAAGATGATACGCGAAGACAACTTTAACAGTTTTTTTAAATTTGTCAATGGAAAACTCAAAACCTGTAGTAAACTCAATGACATTCGTCGATCCGATAATACCCTTTGTCATGATAAAGAAGAAATATCCTGTATTTTTAATAACTTTTTTACAAGTGTTTTTACTGTCAATAATGGTTTATCACCAAAGTTTACGGATCGTGTTAACGTACATTCAACTTGTCTGTCATCTGTTAATTTCTCTCCTTCTACAGTCGAAAAAGCACTTTGAGCACTTAAACCCACCACATCTACTAGTCTAGATGGCATTCCTAATGTTTTCCTAAAGAATTGTGCCAATAGTTTATCGATTCCCTTAAGCCATTTATTTGATACCTCATTTAAAGATGGTGCTATACCGCTAGACTGGAAAGTAGCAAGCGTTATTCCAATTCACAAAAAAGGACCAACAGCTGACCCAGGTAATTATAGACCTATCTCCTTTACATCTACTTGTTGTCATGTAATAAAAAGAATCACTAATAACAAACTGAATAATTATTTCTTACTCAATAACCTAATCACAAAAGAGCAGCATGGTTTTATTCGTAAACGTAGTACCTGTACTAATATACTAGAAAGTCTTCATGACTGGACTTTAAATCTTCAGCGCCGTATTCTAACAGATATTATTTATTTCGATTTTAAGAAAGTTTTCGATTCAGTTTCACATCCTAAGTTACTAATGAAATTACCTGCTTACGGAATAGTAGGCAATCTTCTGAATTGGCAAACTAATTTTCTACACATGAGATCACAGGTGGTAAATTTAAACAATGTTACTTGCTATATCTGAAACAAACGGTGTTCCACAGGGGAGTGTTCTTGGACCTACTCTGTTCTTATTGTTTATAAATGATGTGAGCCACATTAATAAACAGCTTGATGTCAAACTTAAACTTTTTGCTGATGACATTAAATTATATTCAGTCTATGGTGTACGTGGCCTTCAGTCAGACCTTCACACAGCTGTTAATCGTTTGTACGAATGGAGTTGTACTTGGCAACTCCAAATAGCAACTGAAAAACCCTTTGTCTGTACTATTGCTAACCAGAGTCAAAACATAGCCCAGCGTGTTTACACCATAAATAACCATGAACTTGCCCATGTTAACTGTATAAGAGATCTTGGAGTTACCATTGATGGAATTCTTAAATTCAATCAACATATCAATCTTATCGTACATAAAGCTATGTCAAGAGCCTTTCTTGTTTTAAATTTTTTTTATTCACGAGATAGATTGCTGATGGTTAAAGCCTACTGTACTAATGTACGACCTATGCTTGAATATTGCTCTTCAGTATGGTCACCTTACACTATATGTCTGATTAATAAAGTTGAGAAAGTGCAGCGTTTCTTCACTAAAAGAACTGCTGGTCTGTGGTCAGTTTCCTATAATAAGCGTCTAGCCATACTAAAGCTTAACACGTTAGAATATCGACGAGTGTTTAAAGATTTAGTTTTATGCTACAAAATTCTTAACGGTAAACTGGACACTGACCTTTCAAACATTCTTATTCTCAATTTTTGCTTGAATAATCGAGGTCATAACTTTAAACTGTACAAACACCATTGTAGTTTAAATAGCACAAAGTGTTTCTTTTCTAATCAAATTGTTAATGTGTGGAATAGTTTATCGGAGGATGTGGTGTCTGCATCGTCTGTCTTGATGTTTAAGAAACTTCTTGCTGTACTGCTTTGTTCAAGTTAATTCAATTTTGTTGTAACTTGTCCAGCACTTGATACAATTTAATAATTCAGTAAAAAAAAATGTATACTCAGTGTTAGTGGCCTTCGGGTCTTTCTGTTGTTTTCAAATAAATAAATAAAAATAAATAAATAAAAAGAAGTAATCTTTTTGTGAATTTAAAACCCTCATTCCTTTTTGGAACTCCACATCCCTGGTTTTAACTTTTAAAAATATAAACTTTTATGTACATACAAACCCTTCATCTTCTTTTTTAGATGCTCTAACCTGATGAATTTCTCTAAAACTAGGTAATTGAAATAGTTTTCGTTAAAATTGTGACACCATATCTCGCTTTGACATATTATTGGAAATCAAATGTCAATTTTATATTAAAATTATTTTAACGACAAAAAATATTTTAAAATACTTTGTAATATAAAGCATTAAAAACAAGTTTTAATTTAATCTACTATATTAAAACTTAATTAAAACTAATTAATCAATTTAAAAGATTTTTTTTGAAATTGGATGACAGTATAATTGAAGAGGTTTTTAATTACTACATTATCGTTATAAAATAAGACCTGGAAAATGATATGAAATATTTTAAAAAATAATATCAGGATCCGAATTAAAAGATTTTGCTGGCATTTTTTAGAACTATTTTTGTGTCTTTATATTCGAGTAATTTGATTACAATTGTTCTTGGCTTATTATTATCGATTATACTGTTCTATGCGCTCATTCTATGATTACATCTTTTACATTGAGATTATTTTCAAAGAGGTTTATCATTTTTATTTCCGTATATTCCCAGTATTTGTTAACATTTCCTTCTGCACCTTCAGTTTGGTGATTCTGTTTTAGTCAAAACATCTTATAAGATCCTATAAGAATTTGGAACAAAAAAATTTCAGATTTAAACCTTATTAAATTTAAACAAATAAGTTAAAAGTTTATAGTTATCAAAGTTTTGTCCTTTTTTTTTGTTCTAAAATTCTATAGGTCGTATAGAACGTTTTGGCTCGGGAATAACTTTTTGAGCACGTAGCAAGAATTCTTGCAATGCTTTTTGGGTTATGCTTTTTTTGCTTGTTGATGATGCATAGAATGCAACGATAAATCAATCAAGAAACAAAAAGATTTTGTTTAAAAAACAAGTTTTAGATAGTATGAAACTTTATAAAACATTATAAAAAAATCAAATAACAGTAGATGCAGAGCCAACAGAAAAATAACTATTAGCAGTAGTGATAAGATGAGCAATAGATACTCTAGTAAAAGATACAATATTAAATACAAAACAAAATTAAAATACAATAAATACACGAGTAAAAGTACATTTAAAACCACTTGAAGTTAAAGTTAAAGTAGGATCTAATAAAAATTTCTTCCCTGAAGCCAAATGGGTCACTACAGTTGAGAAGGCTGCTTTTTTGTGGTAACAACCCTCTCTTAACTCTTTAACTCGTCTCTTTCGTAACACAAACTTTGAAAAACAAGGCCGCTGCGCGGAAAAGCTTGTGGAGCGCTCTACCACCTGGATGTGGTGGGGATTGAACTCGGAACTTCTTGCTTAAGGTGGTTCACCACTAAAAAAAAAAAAAATCCCCAAATTTCATAATTTCAAATTAAAAAGTGTATAAAAGCATAATATATGAAAATAAAAAACAACATAAGTGTCATTTTACAACAATTTATTCCTAAAATTGCGAAAATATGTCAAAAAAATTGCAAAATCAGTCAAATTTGAACAAAACTTTTGAAAAACGATAACTTGGAAACCATTTGAAATTAGATCTTTATATTTTGAAAACAGTTTGATGCACATAAAATGAAGAGCCTGAACCAAAATTACTGCTATATTCTTAGTAAAAGTTGAAATTTTTGATTTTTTTTGGCAAAAACATCAAAATTTGGGGGGTTGGCTAATGAAATGAAATAGAAAAATGTAAACAATTTATCAAATCCAACAATATTTTTGGTTCAGGCCCTCCATCATTACACGTAGAATATGTCATGAAAATTTTAAACAAAAAGCTTAAGTCATTTAAAAGTTATGATATTTCAAAATTAAAAATTGCACAAAAAAGTGAATGAAGAAAAACAACAATAAACATTTTATAACTAATAAAAATATCAAAAACTTCCAGATGAGTAGGGTTTAAAGGTTTCCAGTTGTTCTTCTTCATCTTGCCAACCCTTGTTGATTAATTTTAAATGTATCCTTCTACTTTTTTTTTAAAAAAGTGTCTTTTTTATTCATGTTGGCGACGCGTTTTTGGTCTCTACAAAATGAGGACACTGCAAATTTTACACCATTCTCAAGATTGAGGTGACTCATCACTCTCTGAACACCAGCAGTTCCCTCATTAAAATACAATACAGCTGAGTTCACTCTAAACTCAAATGAAGCTTTGTGAATAAAAATATTTTTTGGGCATCTAGACCATATAATACTATTTAGACCCTCATTAGAAGTTTGTGTTTGACCATGAGTGCATTTCTTTTTTTTTTTTTTTTTTTTTTTTTTTTTTTTTTTTTTTTTTTTTTTTTCAGCTTACAAAGTTAGTCGTTTTACAATACAATAAACTATTAAAATTACTTTACAAATATATATATATACAAATCGTGATAACAGTGTAAACTAGGTTTCCGAAAGAAGATCACTAAGATCTTATCATCGGAACCTTAAAAAACATTTATAAACAATATAATTTACGAATACCTTGTAAAGTATACGTTATAGTAAAGTAAAATATATATATAGAACTTTTACATTAGCAAATCTTTAAATATAAATAGTTGTTAACAACAAAACTTTAGGGAAAAAATATTAAAAATTTAAATAAAAGATAAATTAATTAATAGTACTCTAAAATGTTATCGAGGGAAAAAATTAGATTTTTAATTTTGTTTTTAAAAAGACAAAAAGAATTTGGTCGATCAAAATCAACATTAGGTAAAACAAGTTTATTCCATAGGTGCGGTGCACGATAGGCAAGACAAAATTGATTAAAATTTGTTTGACAAAAAGGTTCGTTAAAGAAATTTTTTCTTTTAAGAGTGTATTTGTTGCTGGGTTTTAAACTAAAAAAATCTTTAAAGACTGGGGGGGATAGATTGTTTTTCCACATATAAACAAAGCATAAAATTTTTAAAACGTTGAGTTGAAATACATTTAAAATTTTCATCTCAATAAAATAAGGTTTACAATGAGAAAAACGATCAGCAAAGTTAATTATGCGAATTGCTCGTTTCTGACAGCGATAAAGACGAAGTAGTTTACTTTTTTCAGTACTTCCCCAGGCAATATTAGCGTAGTTTATGTAGCAGTGAATAAATGAGAAATAAAGTTGCCTTAAGTGTTTCTTATTGAGATAAGTTCGAGCTTTGTACAAAACTCCAATGTTTTTAGAGACTTTAGTGCATATATAGTTAATATGTTGATTCCAATTAATGTTCTCATCGAGATAAACACCTAAAAATTTAATAACGGAGTCTCTTTTTATTTCAATTTCATCAATAAAGATTGGAGGCAAGTTTAGGGGTAAAAATTTTTTTTTCCTATTCGAATGAAAAAGAGTCCATTTAGTTTTGTCAGTATTTAAAGTTAATTTGTTGGACTTGAACCAGTGGGATAAAACTTTAAGTTCTTTATTCACTGTGACAAAAAGTTCGCCAATATCGCTCTTAGAGATGAATAAATTAGTATCATCAGCAAACATGATGCTCATCAGATTAGTTGCTATATTTAAATCGTTTATATAAATTAAAAAAAGGAGAGGTCCGAGGATTGAACCTTGTGGAACTCCACAGGTTATACTTAAACAATTGTTGTGATAGTTGTCATTACCAACAACAAATTGTTTTCTATTTGTTAAGTAACTTCTAAACCACCTTAACGCTTGGTTATTTACTCCATAGTATTCCAGTTTTTTGAGTAGGATGTGATGGTCAACCGTATCGAAGGCCTTCGATAGGTCGATAAAAATACCTAATGTATATTTTGATTGTTCAAACGATTTTGAAATTTCATTTACAAGTTGGATAATTGCATGCTCTGTTGAGCTATCCTTTTTAAAACCAAATTGATTAACATAGAGTAGGTTATTTTTGTCAAAGTGTTTATATATTCTGTTGTACATAATTCTTTCTAAGATTTTTGAAAATACAGAGAGCACAGAGATGGGGCGATAATTAGTTATTTGGGATTGGTCACCATCTTTATAAATAGGTGTAACTTTGGCAATTTTTAATTGTTCTGGAAAGATTCCTTGTTTGATTGAGGCATTAAAAACTTTGAAAAGAACATCTTTTAGTTGCTTAAAGCAAACTATTATCACATTTCCATCTATTTCGTCTGGTCCACATGATTTATTCTTTTTAATAGATTTGAGCGCCTTTTCAAGTTCTTCAATAGATAAATCAGAGGATAGCTCATCAGAGCATATGCACTTATCCAAGGATAATAAAAAGTCACTAAACAAAGTTCTTGTGATAGGAATCTTATTTGATAGTTTAGGACCTGTTTCAGTAAAAAATTTATTAAATTCATGTGATATAGCGTTTGGTTCAAATATGCTAGTGTTTTCTATTTTAATCATTTGTGGGAGAAAACCAAAGCATGATTTTTGTTTTCCTATAATTTCCTTCATTATTTCCCAAGTGCGCTTGGTGTTATATTTGAATTTGTTAAGTAATTCCGAGAAATATTTTTTTTTTTAAGTTTTTACGAATTTTCTCAAATAAATATTTATAGTTTTTGTAAATTTTTTCGTTTGCAGTTGTTTTTGTTTTTAGAAAATTTATGTATAACTTTTGTTTGATTTTGGAAGATTTTATAAACCCCTTGGTAATCCAAGGAGAATTCAAACTCTTTGGTTTTGCTATTATTTCAACTACGGGAAAGTTAGCGTCGTATACAGAATAGAAAGTTTTGAAGAAAGTTTCATATATGTCGTTTGCATTATTGTTTATGTTAATATTATTCCAATGGAGTAAGGATAGTTGGTCTTTGAATAAATTAAGGTTATTTTGATTAATGATACGTTTCTTCAATACTTTTTTGTTGTCAATGTTTTTTGCTGTATATGTATCAATTGTTACAAAAATGGGAAAATGGTCCGTTATATCAGTTTTTAATATACCTTTTTTTATACCCTTATTAAAGATATCAGTTGAAATAATATTATCGATTAAAGTCGCTGAGTTTATAGTTACTCTGGTAGGGCGATTAATGAGGGGGATTGATCCTGTTTCAAAAAATGTGTCATAAAAACTTTTTACTTTATAGTCATTGTTATAAAGAAAGCAATTCATATTAAAATCCCCAAGCAAAATATTTTTTTTCTTTTCGGTATCGCCTTTTTTAATGACGTTATGCAAAAGCATGCTAAGGTTTTCACTCATGCCAGCAGGTGGCCGATAACAACAGCTAACTAATAAGTTTTTTGTTTGGTTGTTTTCAATTTCAATTGTTAAGACTTCTTTGTCGCTATCAGAAATGCTCAAATCGCCTCTAAAAACAAACCTAAGTGTTTCGTGCGCATAAATTAGTACTCCACCACCTCGTTTATTTATTTGTCTCTCCAAAGAAATAATATTAAAATGCGGAATTTGAAAATGACTATTTAGATCTTTTGATGTAATCCACGTTTCTGTTAAACATATTATATTAAAAAGGTTTTTCGTTTCTTCTATTAGATTTAAAAGTTTTTCAAAGTTACTATTTAGACTTCTTATATTGAGGTGGAGAATTCTAATTTGATTCGAATTTTTGTCAATAACATTCTTAAAAAGATACTCTTCTAGTTCGCTTGGAAAAATATACGAACAATCTGAAAAAGTCTCACAATAAAAATTATTGTCGGGATCTGAGTTTTCGTCCTGAGAAAAAAATCCTTTTTCAAAAAAATTAAACGCGAGAGATTCAAAATTATTTAATGCAGCCATGATTGTTTTATAAATGTTTAAAAGAGTTCTTTTTAAGAGTGTGAATTAGTTTACTTTTTTCTATTGTTATCATAAAAAGAATTTATCTTCAAAATTGTTAAATTTATTGTTATCATAAAAAGAATTGTTATCTTCAAAAGGTTGTCATCACTAAATTCTTCAAAGTCTTTCTTAATTATATCATATATCCATATTGGTAAATTAACTTTTGGTATGTAAATACTGTTACCAGAAGAGTTTCCTTTCTTCCATTTACACCAGCTATAAGGACCCACTGGACATAACACGTGGCCATGAAATTGATCAGGAAAATTAGTGCAGTGGTAAAGAACTGCGCGAATGTTTTTTTTCATTTGGTATACCTTTTCATTTTCACTTAAGGAATTATTAGCTGCAGCTTGTCTAATAGCCATACCAAAATAGTTCTGTATTTTATTAACTGCGCATTCTGTCAATTTTCCTTTTCCAGTTAACTGATTACCATGATGTTGATCTTTTCATTGATTACGTAATCTTGTACCAATGCGCTTCTGGATATCACCAACACACTCTAACTTTTCCGGTTCGATTTGATACTTTCCATATGGATTACTGCTAAGAACATCATTAAATGCAGAGGAATCTCCATCTCCCTAATAATATTTATAAATCAAATTATTTTTTTCTACAGAACGATTAAACATCTTTACCACACCAGCACTTTCCATAGCCCCTGACGATGCAGTGTGATTTAAGGAGCAAATATGATTAGCTTTCCATTCAGTATAACCTGGATGATTTTGCTTTCTTTTCCGCATTCTACATCCCCTACAATACTTGCAAAAGACTTCAAAGTCAATACGTCGCCCTTCTGAAATAGTGGTCACCACACCATTTAGCGAAACATGACCGCGTTTTTGCCATGAGCCATCTGAAGAAACTCTAATTAGTTTTTTTCCTGAACCAATGTGCTCCTCTTTAATTTTATGTTTAACTTTTATTGCAGCTGCATTTGTGGATTGTTCTGCTGATAATTTATATGCATTTTGAATAGTGCTATTAAGTTTGTTAAATGCGTTGTTATTCATACATGAAGTGTTTCCGATTCGGGCAAAGTCCATTAAGGCTTGGTGTCCTTTCCCAATTTCACCAAAAGCAATAACCATTCTAAGGTTAATATCAAAATAATTTCTACCTTGTTTTGGTACAGATTTTTTAACATCATCAGATGTATATGTACAATACTGAAATTTACATTTAGTACATTTAAAATTCAACTTGTGAGAAAATCCACTTCGTTTATCGTTGTCATCTGTAAAAACAATACAACTGTTACATTCTGGGCAACTGCCAATATTATCAATAACTTATTTTAAAATAGAGAAGTTTATTATAATGTTATAATTTTCTGAATTAATATAATTATCAGCTTTTGTTAAAGAGACTTTGCTGGCACTAACTCAAACATGCTCAACATTTTCGTCTTTTTTTAGGGTAGGGGTTTTGTTCCACTAGTTGCCACAAAATGCTCTTTTTCTTTTTAAACTCTTTTTTTTTTTTTGCTTCCCATTATATATAATATCCTAATATTTTAAAATATATAATATGAAACTGATAAGTTATACTAAATAATAAGAAAAATACAAAGCTTTTCAAATACAACAATAAATTATCACAAGATGGCTTCAGATAAATCATACAAAAATAGCAACTTCCATAGACTGTTACATTCTAAACTTTTGTCAAACCATGCTGGCCTACTAAACTAATGCGTAACTAACAAAAAACTTAAATCAAGGCAAAGAGAGAGGCAACTATAAACATAAGTTTGCATTGCTAGGGGCCGTTGCTATGGTAAAGTTATCTGATAAGGTCTAATTAAAGTAAAATACTTCAAAAAATACTCAAAATATATGAAAACAGAATCCAGAAACATTTTCAGCAATGTTGAATTACTATAAAACAAAAAAAATCTCAAAAACCAACTTTTGATAAAAATTTAGTTTTTTTTAGTGGTGAAGAAGCCACTCGATTTACCACTTTACCACTACCGCAAACTGGTAAGGACGACTTTGCACCAAACAAAGCTATACAACAAATATGTTGAAATGAGATAACTACACAAAATTTTTAAAAGTTTTTAACAAAAGCCATTAAACCAAAAATAATAAAAGTAATTGTCGTTCAGCAGCCGTTTTCATATTCTCCACTAAATTCTGCGATAAGCTATAGGCTGCCAAGCTAACAAAAAACGTTCAACGAACGTTGTGAACGTTCTATGAACGTTCATAGAACGCGCTCAAACATTCACAACGTTCGTCAAACGTTCTTGAACGTTTTGTGTTAGCTGGGTGGTTAAAAGTAAAACGGCAGTTTTTAACGTCAGCGAAAATAAATTCGTATTCGTTAGGTTAGCTGAAGGAGTAAATTTAGTTGTCGGAAGGCATTAAACGCCAAAATCTAATGGTATCCAATCTAAACAAGCATTAACAAATAACAATTAACAAATAAGTTATAATATATACTATATCAAATTTATATGATTTATCCCTTAATTGTAAAAAAAATTATTGTATTATTTATACACTTATTAAATTTTAAAATAAATTTTGTTATAAAATAACATATATTTTGCATTTGAATATAATTCATGCACTGTTACGATCTCATATGTGTGCTTTTTATATGTACGATCTCATTCGCGTGCTTGTTTATGCACAAATATATATATATATATATATATATATATATATATATATATATATATATATATATATATATATATATATATATATATATATATATATTTGATTAATAAATAGATATTTATTATATCTCTTTATCAATATTATTCGAATATAAAATTTATTTTATATTTGATCTCTTTATAGATACGTTGTTTTTGCAACTACAAAGAAAAATATTTATATTTATTTCGATAATTTGTCTTTTAATTTTGTTTGCAAAATTTTTTAAGTTATTTAATATAATATTTTGTTCTATAGTTCAATTTAGAGTAGTACAAAAAGTGATAAGAATTTTAATGAATATGTCTTTTTTTTAATAATATATGTTTAATGAAAGTAATGTCATTAGTATGGCTGATAGGTTAGATAAAGTTATGCCTTTATAAAATGATGTAAATGCTCTAAGGAGAGTTAATGGTAATCGTCGCCGAAAGGCTAGAGATAGAGCTAGGAAAAATGAAAATAATCATCTACAAAAGATTGTATATGATGCTCAACGAGCAGATAATAGTTTGAACCCAAATGTGGACAGTGCTATTAGACGTGTTAAAAATAATCAACTCAGAAATGCTAGAGATCGAGCTAAGCGAGATGAAATTAATCCACAACAAAATGTTAGAAATGCTGCTAGACCTGAAAGAATGTATTCTATAGGAAGAGGTAATGCTATTCAAATTTATCAGTACTGTGGTGCTTAGAAATTTCACGATAAAACTCATTTTCTATGTTGCCATAACGGTTAGGTAGCTTTGCCTCCAATTTCACCATTTGCACAAACTTTACAGGATTTATTTACAGGTAGTTATGCAGATTGTAAGGCTAAATTATAATGCCTGTCTTTCTTTCGCTTCTTTTACACCAAATGTAGTTTAACCAATGAATCATAGGCCTCTAAGTTTTAAAATATGTGGCCAGATTTTTCATTGCGTAGGTAATCTTAGGCCAGATCAAGATATTATTCAAAATATATTTATATAGTTTTATATTTAGTGCAATTGGAAAGAGTTGAAAGCTATTTTTTAGTAACCTTGCTATACTTTTTAAGTTTGCTATATATTTTTATTTTATATTTTTATTAGATTTTATAGGTTTATTTTTTATTAGATATATATTTTATGTATTCAGCATAGAAAACTGTCTGTGATTTGTTGACAAATAAGTTTATATATATAAATGTGCCTATATCTCAGTATATTTTATATTCCTCTGTATATGAACATTTTCTCTTAGAAAATATTAATATACACATACTCTTAAATTCCTTTATTTTTTATTACTTTAGAGTAAAATATACTGACTGATATTGCTTCATTTTTTACACTTTTATATTGTGTATTGTAGTCTAGATTCTTTGTTAAACTACAATTTATTGATGTAGATAAATAATATTTATATAACTTTTATATATAAACTTAAAAAAAGAAATGGATTTCAATCAATCTTAAGTTAAAATATAGCCTTTGATTAGAAAATATCACAAATTGTAAGATTCTTTTATATTTTTTTATTATTCAGTTTTAACAGTGGTAATATTACTGGTAATATGTTTAAAAAATACAGTGAAATTGAAATGGCTAATAATAGTCGAGGAATTTATTTCTGTAAATCCTATTAGGCGAAAGCAATTGTTGTCCAAAATGGTTTTAATTTCGTAAGTTGATATGAAATTACTATACTGATCATTATTAGTCGACAGTTAGAGAGAAGCTAGATCTTTACAAAATAAAGATAAATAGTTTTGTTTACTGGTAACTTAATAATACCAGTTAATTTTTTTTATTGCGTGTCTTTTTTACTCTTTTTAATATGCTGCTTTGGGAACGCTTTCTTTCTCTCCCTCTCTCTCTTAGATGAGAGTTAAATGAGAATTAGTACATAAAGCATCAATAAAACTTATATAATTACTGAGCTCTTACGTGTTTCTTAATACCACAATTGATAATGACCAGGTATATAAAAAATTTTATAAGCTGCTTGCTATTTTAATTGTTCAAATTGTTTAACCATAATAGTTCAAGATTGTAATGAATAAAATCTTTTTAGTTCATGTATTTTAGTTTAATTTGTGGTGTTATTTTCCCCTGTTGTTACGTTAGGTTGTTTAATCTTTTTATAATCTTTTTTAATTATTTTGGAGAGACATTGTAATGTGTGCTTACAAATATCTTATGCTATGCACTATTGTTACTGTTTTGTGTTGATAGAACTGGGCTTTTACAACTATTTTTTTAAGTCTTTATATCCTAATTCTACTAACAATAAAATGGAAATAATAATTTTGTTATTAAAAATTATAATTATCTTTCATTTCTTTTTTTAGGCATTGTTAGACTTTACTTGACTTTCTTTTTATGTTACCTGGTGTGTTGTAACAGATTTTAAAAAGAACTTAACTGATTTTAATGTAGTCTTTTTTTTCGTTAAATATAAGCAACGATTCAATTTCTAATAACTCATATTACGGGTTGCATTTGCCAGTTTATATATAAATTATCTAATTATATATAAGTTTTAGTATTAAATTCTTGAAAGATATTTTCAAGGATAAAAGCAACTAGAAAAAATAAAAAATAAAATTGCATTAAAAAAAAAAAAAAAATTACTTGTTAAAAGAAAAAATGACTCTCGAGAGTTTATTAGCTCATCACGGCTGCTACGCTGTCACTTATAATCAGAAATTAAAATAATTTTAACTGTGACCCCCCCCCCCCCCTCCTCTCAGCGGCACTGAGTATTACATTAAGAAAATAAAATGTTTTTTATTCGAAAACACGGCTGTTTCAAACCGAGCTTAACGGCTTCTTGTTATTTTTTGAAAATATTGACTAAAAGGGTGTTACTAAAACTTTTATAACTTTAAAAATAATCAAGATAATTTTGTTTTGTAAAAAGAATAATAACACCAATAAAATGTTTCATCTTATGACATTTAATGCATTAGTAAAAAAAATTCTTTAAGTTTAAAAAAAACGCGACAAATGATGACGTTGGCTGAATTCAAGTAATTTGATGTTACTTGTTATCAAAAAAAAATCAGAAAAATTTATTTCTGATAGTTAATCTCAAATATACCCATTGTTTGACTATTATAAAAACAAAAAAACCATACTTCATTGTTTAAGGATAGCTAAAACAGACTTTAATGAGGTCTGAAAGCAAACCGCACTTTTCGCAAAGTTATGAAAAATGTAGTTAAAAGGGGGATTAGCTGTTAAAAGAGTACATTTTTAAACCTAGAAGTTCTTGTTTTAGAAACTTATTATCCTAAGCCAATAAGTTCATTGCATTGCAATAAAAAGCCAGATTTCGATTTTGGAATATTTAGTCAAAACATTTAAAGCTAAAGCATTTATTTTTTTCTGTGCATACAGTTCTAATAATATGGTGTTAAGTTGTTAATAAATAAAGACTCACCAAGTCTAATAAAATAATTCATGACCAAATTTGAGTTTCAGTTTTTGAATTAACCTCGCTTTTGGTAGTAGAATTATTTTATAGCACTTGAATCTATAGTCTCTTCTCTCAGTAAATAAAGTGTTTGAATATACAAATAGCTAATTGAAATCTTTTGAAAACTTGTTTTTATTCCCATTAAAAACTGTTTTATAATCAGTTGGTTTACTGATAGGTTCTTTAAGAAGTAAACTATCTTTGTACATACAATTGATATCAGATTCATACTCATGCTAAACCAGAAAAACAATTGCTCCACTCAAAGTTTTGAGAACGTTTATAAATTCTTAATTTATTGAACTAAATTTTTACACCAACCAAACATCGAATGGATATGTAATATATCTATAAAAAAATGTTACATATAATGAAGAACAATACATCTTTTAAATTAAATACACAAACATAACAGATCATACCCAACCAACATACTAGTTGCTCTGATCACAAGTTAATATATAAAAGCTAGATTTTTACATACATTTGATGCAAAACTAGTATTCCATTCTTTAACCTGAGCGAAGGTATTGCGTAGGTATAAATAACTTCTGAAGCTAGGAACAGAATGGGCACCTACCTAATATATTAAATCAATATATTAAAAAATAATATTTTAAACTAACATCACACAGATATTAGAACAAAATAAAATTATCTTGTATACAAATTAAAGATCTCATATAATTTATCTTACTTTTAATTTTTTTGTTGTTGTTGTTTTTAATTTTTTAAATATTTTAACTAAGTTTGATGACCACAAACAAGACAAAGACCTTGTCTATAAAATGAATTTTCGCCACGCTCAGAACACACAACACACTTTCTCACCTTAGAGGCTTGAAGCTTCCTATCAGCTTTGCTGTGCAATTCAAAGCATTTTAAAACAAGATGCAGCTTTTGCTCCTGATTTCTTACTGAATGCAACTGTCTTAATTCCTTATTTACGCTATTATGCAAACACTCTCCCTCCTCTTCACTCAGCAACCCAATAGTTTTATGCAATTTTACAAATAGTGGCACATTAAAAATGAGTTCATGCATTTTTCGCGTGATACTTTCTTTTGGAAAGCAATCATGAAATTCGATAGCAAATAAATTTATATATTGATGAAGCTCAGTAATTTCGGCATCTGAAAGAAATTTTCGCTTAAATAGAATAGGTTGCAACTTATTAAAAACACTAAACACACGTACAAATCTATTTTTAATAGCTTCATCATCAATAACACTACAAAGTTTATAGTGGTTTCTTAAGACTATTTTTCAATGATTACCTACGAACACATTACCGTGGTACGCTTGTCGCTCA
This sequence comes from Hydra vulgaris, assembly GCF_022113875.1. NCBI lineage: Eukaryota > Metazoa > Cnidaria > Hydrozoa > Anthoathecata > Hydridae > Hydra > Hydra vulgaris. The sequence goes on along the minus strand of NC_061163.1, from coordinate 15,997,955 downwards.
ACCTTCATATCTTCAAGGGCCTTATTAAGAGACCTCTCATGAGTCCCCATGCTACTTTTGGATATTTTTTCTAGGTCTTCACACTCCACCTGCAATTTAATATATTCAGTGTCTAAAACTTCGCGTTGTGCACGTATAAAAGAAATTTTTTCAGAAATATAAAGGTCAAGACATTCTATATCTTCACCCTGACATGCTAAACACTCATACTTCTCAATGTCACACAATACACTCTTTTCCGAATCACCAATAATTTCACAAAATTGATGAAACAATTTTTGGCACGTACCACACTGCACCCAATCAATGTTACAATCGTATTTTGTAATTAAACACCTAATACTATCACACATTTCTTGCTGTTTAAAGGTTATTTTTTTATTGGAGGAGTTTAGAGATAATTCAGAAATATTTTTATTAAAAGCTAACCAACGCGCCTGTAGATTTGCAACGTCTACAAATTGATTTCCTAATAAACGTAAAGCTTCTGCTGTTTTAGAACATTCAACGCTTTTAGCAGCCCACAATTCATTCGTTCTCACATTCTCATTATGCGACAAAGACGAAACAGCTTGACAATCTAAAGTCTTACACTCCTTTAACAATAATATATACAGTTTTAACACAACTCCTAACATAATATGCAAAACAGGTGGCACTACATTATCTAAAGTTATTATGGGGAAAATCACAGGAGCAATAATTGAATTATGAAACTTACCTAAAGTTCTTAGGTTTCCACCTTGTCTATTTTCACACAAGTTCTCATTGTAAGCACTTTCCAGAGATTGTATTGTCCTCCTTAAGATGTTACAATTAGCAGGTGTGTGAGGCATAGAAGCATGGTTTCTTAGAGAATTCAACTTAACTAGGTCTGTAGAACTAGGAAAGCTAGCAGCTGAACCCTGGTGTCCCAGATCATCATCGATAAAATGAAAATCTCCACCTAAGAACAACCTGACTATTTTGCCTTTTAGCTTAAAATCTGACGACTGAATTCTTTTAATGTCGTTGGCAAAATGCCCGAGAACTAAGGCTTTATTCTCACGACAGTCTGAACCCTGATACATACAAAACAAGTGAACATCGTATACAGACCCTGATGATTTAGAATTGACAACTTCAAAATGGAATTTCATATATTTCCCACCCTTATCACCAGCAAAAAGGAGCCATACTTCTTCGCCAAAACCGACATCCGAATTAAGGTGGTCGCGTACATAAAGATTAGTAAAAACCTCTTCAATATAAGTTGTCAAATTCTTGACCATCAGTACAGATACTAAACAAGGTGCTTCATTCGCAGATGGATAAAGTAACATGGACTTCACAGTGACATGTTCTTTATTGACATGCATTGTCCGCATTTTTTGTTCTTGTCTCATCTTGGGCTCTACGGAATTCAGCCGTGGGCATCCTTAATTGGCTCAGTAGCTCTACAGCATCAGAAACACTTAATTGCTTAACTAAACCCAACTTATTTGCAACACAACAAAATACACAACAATACTGACTTTTCACAAGATATAGAATCACAAAACAACATAGACAAATCACTTTCTAAATCTGAACAAGCTAATAATCGAAGGAATATAAAAGCAAGTTTAGATCGTTTAGCTGCAGCATGCCTACCTAACTTAGAATTAGGTTTACCATTTCCTAACTTAATGTAAGTATACTTTTTACTATTGGCTTTTTAACTGATGTATTCTGTGGATTACTTAATTTAAACCCACAAAATAATTCAGAGGAACCAATGTTGTCGTAGTCTAAATAAGAATCAACCACAACTAAATCCTTATTGCAACTAGCAAAACATTTGCAAATTTGGCAACTGTTCTGGCTTAAATCACTAATTTTTGCAATTCTTTTTTCAATAATAATTTTTTTTAGCAATCTTACATTTTTGGCACGAGCAGATGCAAATTTACGCTGTGCTGTTTTAATTTTTTTTTTTTAAATAGTTGGAACTGCTCCTCCTGTTTTAGCCTAATACTCATAGTCTCTAATTGAGAACTTAATGAGTTACAATGTGTGTTGAGAGCCCTATTTTTAGAATTTAAATCTGTAATTTCAGCTTCCAACTTAAATACTTGCATTTTAAATTTTTCTATTTGCTCCATATTTGTTTTATTTTCAGAAGTTAATTGATCAATTTGATTCAGTAGCTCCTGACTGTTATTTAAAGTGAAAAAGTCATCTGCATCTGCTGATTTTTTTTTTTTTTGGGTGGAGCTTGCGACAGTTGCATTTTAAAAAATTCTTCGTTTTTTATAGCTTTAAAATCTTTTTTATATTTCTTTTTTTGTCGTGTTAACTTTAGGCACATTTTATCAAACTCGTCATTACTAGGCATATCAAAATCAATTGGCAAAAGAAAACTCATAAAACTAAATAAATCACTTCTTATTTTAAAGACTGTCATTAAAATGGAAATGACATTGTTACTGATCTTATCTGTCCTAATTAATCGCTTAACAAAAGGAAAGTTACACCTATCTTCCCAACCATTTTTCCATCCAATATGTTGTTTTAGAATTTCCCTCTCAGTTGAATACATAGTTATCAAAATAATATTGACTTATTAATCAATATAATAAAAACAAATAAAATAATATTAATTAACAAATATATGCACAAGATAAAAGTGGATTTAACAACTTATCTGATATTAGTTTGATAATCCAAAGAGAAAAATTCCGCGTAACTTTGTTTACTTTATACTTCAAAAATTGACTCGCCGAAACAGTTGTTTGGAGAATATTCGTTAATAAATAGGGACGTAACGCATAAAGGTTATGTCATCGCAAAAAAAACGTCAACACAAATGTACGCCTAAAACTAACAAGATTAGTTGTAAAACATGACATTTTTGAAAACATATTTCATAACATAGCTGAAGGCAAGTGAAATAATTTTTTTATTTTCATTTGCATAAAAGGTTGAAATTTCATTAACTTACGTCATCCATCAAAAAATTTATGTTTTGCATTTAAAAACGATTAATTAAAAAATATAAATGCTTTAAAAACAGTCTTTTTGTAAAAAAATCTTTAGGATGACGCAGGAATCTGATAGAATGGGCGTTTAGGGTTAAGCATTCTAAATTTCAACTATCAAGCACTGAGCTATGTTATGAAATCTTAGTTGGCCCAACTCATGTTTTGCGGAAAATATGCGAAAATTAGAAAAGTGGTTCTAAATTATTAAAAATATTTTGGCAATATTTATTTTTATACCAAATAATGTAAATATTTATTTAACAAGGAAAGATAGATCTTTTATATTTTTTTAAATGCAAGATGAAAGCATTTATATAAAAAAGTTACTATTAATTTAAAGTTTGTGAATTTTTATACTTTTTATGCGGAAATACTTTTTTTTTTGATAAACTCATGACGTCACGCTCGTTTTTATATTGAGTGAAACAGCCGTGAAAAAGTTATTTTATGAAATTTTGAACAGAATATTTTTTTAATTATCTCGAGACCTATATCACTTTTTTTTATTCTGTAAAAAGTATTATATAAACAATAATTATGAAAAACAGAAAAAATATTATATTGAATAATTAAAAAGTGTTTTATTAAAATTATACCTATTACTTTAGACAAAGTATATTACTAAAGAAAATTTTATTAAAGGCAAAAAGTAACAATTACATAAAAAAAATAAATCAATACAAAAATACTTAGATTAAGTTACAAAATAATCATTTAGTAAAAAATCTATCAAAGCATAGGAAACTTTGTTTTCAAAAAAAATTAAACTAATTAATAAGATAATAACATTCACATAAAGGACAATGTTTATTCCCATCTTTTGCATATCTCAAAAACGTTACATTGCACTTTTTACAAAACCGCGAAGAAGGTTTGAATAATTTTTTGTTGACAAATAAATTTAACTCTTTTCTTTCAACTACAAGTCGGATACGTTCAGCATGGTTACGAACACAAGCCATCGACCTCAATGCTAGATTTACTGCTGCATGTTTGCTCTCTGACTCTTGTTCACTGAGCATATCCACAGTTTTATATTCCTTAACAAAGTTAACAATATTAAATATAAATATAAGGCATTTTCGTGTCAAATTTCGCTCAGAAAAATATTTTTGGAACTTCTGACAAAGTTAATTTGTTATATTTTCCAAATCACATATTTCTTCATATGTTAAAAATCTTCGTTCTATTACATACTTCATTCCACAAATAAAAAGATGAAAAATTTCATTAAATATGTTAAATTGAGAAACCTTATCCTTTATAACTAATATCAGTTTTCTATATCTTTTTAAAACATTTAATGCATGGTTTTTAATTACATTTCTATGGTATGCATTTCTGGTAACTTTTATTTTTTCTAATGCCATATTTAAAAATTTTTTGCGACTTCCCTAGAAGCACTTGTAATGTGACTCAATGTTGTCACACTTAATTTGAGCTTTGATACTTTCTGTGGTAAGAATATTTTCTATTGACAGAAGTTGTGAAATTTTTAACTCTAACAAATCTGCTACATTTATATTTGAACAGGTCACACAGGTGTACAGCTCATTTGTAAGTAAAAGTTCCTCATCTGGGGTTAAACCTTCGCACATTATATGCATCCAGTTATCACAATAATAACAGTACACCCTCTCTTTCTTTATGATCAATAGTTTTGCATGTGTCTAATAAAAGATAGTAAATAAACAAAACAATCCCAAATTTGTGTCAACTCTTTAAGTGGGAAAATGTTTGGCCCAACTACACTATAGTGATTTTCATTCAGACTATTATTACAGCAATCGTCATCAAGACTTTTACTATAATTTTCAATGTAATCTTTAATAGTTCTTACTTCTACCTGACAGTTTGTACGAATGTATGGCTGACCATTATGGTTTTGCAAATGTGATAACATTGTTTTGTCAATTGATGATGGATATGTGGGCTGGATCCTTGCTGACCCATATTATCATCAAGAAAATGATAATCACCACCTAAAAATATTTTAACATTACGACCATCTTTCATTTTGAAACAAGGTTCTTGCATAATTTTTAGCTGTTGGTAATAAACTGGATACCAAATCTTTATCATATTTTTAACACTATCATGTGCTCTAAACATACAATAAGTAAGTACATTGTCTACAGAACCAGAATTTCTTGAATTTGTAATTTCAACAAAATACTTCATGTGATCTTCACTTTTATAACCAGAAAACAAGAACCACCATTTATTGCCAAATGCATTATCAAAAGAAAACCTACAACAATCTTTTAAAATTATTTCTTCAAGAAATTCAATCACATTTTGAATTTCTTGAAGAAATAATTTCATGAGTATGGTAAATACATTCGAAAAGATTTCTTTTCGAATGTATTTACCATACTCATGAAATTCTTAGAATTTGTTTGCCTTAACAAGACCTCTGCTGATTCTGAGACAATAGATTTAATAAACAAAAAGAAATCTTTATTCTTTAAAAAGTACAAACATTTACGAATGTTAAACATTATTCCGTTTGTAAAATTTAGATCTTCTTTAACTCTAAACAATTATATTATATAACTAGATGTCTAACTTCATTACGAAAAGTGAAGCTTTTTGCTCTTTTTACAAATGGCAGATTAAATTTTTAAACAAACGTTTTTAACTTTTTCTTAAATGAAGTAAATATATTTTAAATTTAAATACTATTTACGTAAAATTGTTAAACGGAAATTATAATACTTAAAAAATAATAATTTATGATTCCTTTTTTTATTTTCAATTAAAACGGGATTAAGGTTTTGAATAGAAAAGTAAAATGTCTTACTATTTTGAAACATTATTATAAACTAAAATACTTTTTAATAAACATAGGCTCATAAAAAAACTTTTAAAAGTATTTTATAATTGTTAAAACGTGTTTTTGAATTATCTTTAATTTATTGGGAACTTTTGACGTGCGTTTTTAACTTTTATTCTACACTTTGTCTTCAGCTTTTGCTCTTTTTACAAATGGCGGACTATTGTTATAAACAAAAAAAAGCGGCTTCACATTTTGTCTTATAGAATCCCGCAAGTTAGACATCTAGTTATAAAATATATTATTGACTCTAGATACATTAAACTGATTTGTTTCAGCATCCTTTAAGTTGTTTAAGTTTAACTCTATCCTAGCTGCATCCAGGGACGTCGTAAGGAGGAGGGGAGGGGGCGTAGGGAGGTGTCTAACCCCCCAATCATTTTTTGTTCAAATCAGTCGGCAAGTTTGATGTTTGTAAAATATATTTTGTTTAAGTCAGCTAAAATTAATTTTACTAAAAATTATTAAACGAAGTTAACATTAATAAATATTATTTTATAAATTAATTAAATTAAAATAAAAACTCGATAGCATTTGAATCGGCTTCTTCAATGTCAGCCTACTGCAAACAAATTAATGCAGTGTTCTCGGCATATTCTGTGAATATTTTACACTCTTGTTTATAAATGTTTTTGCTCGAAAATATAAGTTTTGCGATTACTTGATTAGTGCCATTTCAAGTGATCACATCAATAACACGTCAAGTGACGAATATAAAAAAACTTTAATTAAAAAAAGAGAATTAAATTGGAATGTCTGGAATGTGGCAAGTATTTGACAACGACTATAAAAAAAAAAAAAACACAAAAAAAAACTACATAATAGTAAAAAAAATATTAACAAAACATTTTGGTGCTCCTAAAAATCCTTTTGAAGCAGCAAAAAAGAAAAGAAAAGTACGTATAACTGTCACAATTATTTGTAAATAAAACACTTGCACTTCGAATAAATAATTTCATTTTTTGTGTTGTTTTTTATCATTCTCAAGGTATCTGAATTGTCATGTGATAGTATATCACAATGTATTATTGAAGAGCAGATAGAGATCTCTCTCGATCAAACCTCAAGTGACATTGCTATTGAATTAAAATCATCTGTTGGATATGTGAGTTAATCATTCAAGCAGTGGTGTAGCTACATTGCATTCAAGCAGTGGCGTAGCTACATTGGATCAGTTCCCAGACAGCAAGCTTACATTGGCCCAACGTAAGTTTTAACATTGGCAAGTTTATTCCGTTGGGCCAACATTTGGCCAATGTTTTTTTTGCTTATTATTTTCAATTCTGCAAATCGGTTTTTTGCAAATGTCGTACTATATTGGGCCAACATTTAACCAATGTTTTTTTTTTTCGGCGTAATATTGCAATTCTACAAATCGGTTTTATGCAATTATCGTACTACGTTGGGCCAACATTTGGCCAATGTAGGTTGGGCTTAACATTTTGCTGTTCTTACATTCATACCGTAGCCAATATTTGGCCAATGTAGTTGCGGATTAGTATATACTTGCAAAACATTTTTTTAAATGGTATCGTTTGACAGAATAAAAAAAGGTTTTGATATTATCTTTCCATTTTTTTAAATTATAAAAATAAAAAAAAGAAGGTATATTTATTAATCTTCTAAGAATCTTAAAAGGTTCCTTATAAGAAATAAACTTCAAGAGATTCTCGTGACTAATTGTTTTGTTTTTTTTAAATAATGAAGTATTTGTTAACATTTAAACAATATGCTTAAAACATTTTTTACTACAATCTAAATTATTAATGTAAAAATAAAGGCAATAATCAAATTTTTTTTGTGTAAGATCTTAAAGTTATTTTTTTATTTTCATTGCTGTATTGGCATTTCAAATTTCGATTTATTTAATAAAGAAGACATTTTAAATATCTTTATTAAATAAATCAAAAATTTGAAATGTCACACAGTAAAAAAAAAAATTTTTTTTTTCATAATTTATTTATAATAGTTTTGATTATATAGCTATTATAAGATATATTATTAAAGGTATTGTCACGATAATTTTGGTCCGCCGATAATTATCATATTAAATGACCGCGGACTAAATTTCTCAGAAAATATATATCCGGCCGGATAATTTTTTTCTGAAAAAATTGGTCTGAGCTAGAAAAAATTGGTCCGCGTTATGCATGTGCGCATATATCTTTTAAATTATCATTGAAGACGACCTTGTTCAAAAAGTTTTTACTTATTTAAGTAAAAAGCAATACCCTGATGGAAGTCTAGAAGGTGAAAAAAGAGTCATTAGAAAAAAAGCCTTTAAGTTTATGATTTCGGAAGGTGGGGAATTACTATATAAGTATAAAAAGAAAGACAAGGTAACTCGTTTATATATAAAAATACTGACAATTTAATGCTTCATTTATCAATATTTATTCATAACAATTATTTATTCTAAAATAAACAGCAGTTAATATTATTCATTATTTAGCCTAATTCATCAAATTTAACCTAAATTTAAAATTTCTGCAAGCTAAATTTTAAATTAAGAAATGATATTCAAATTAATATACATGTAACATATAACATAGCAATACAGCTCAAAAAAATAAAATTGTAAATTGTTTTTATTTCTGCTTTGCAACTTTAATTGATTTTTATATTTGTCTGTTTTTTTTGCCATAGCTTATTGATGACATAGTTTTAATAACTGAATATAACAAAATAAGTTATAGAAAAATATTATTATCATTTTAGTGTCCTTGTTTCTCTCCTTGTATGGGTTGGATGTTTCTTATAATGCTGTGTCTCTAACATACACTTGAACATTTTTTCCTGAAATGTAGCTTTTTCAAATCAACTGAAACTCACTCTTTTCAAGTTTTTATGTTTTTACCTCTACCTTTTTCTCCTGAAACTTTTAAATTTTTACATGTTGATAACCAGTCATCTGCATCCTTACGCCCCACATGCTCAAACCACCTCAATCTTCCCTAATGCACCCTATCAAATACACTCACTATGCCTAATCTTATTCTTAAATCATCACTGCTTTTTTTGTCTTTTAGAGTCACACTGCACATCCTTCTAATCATCATCCTTTCTATCCTTTCCAAACGCTGAACATCATCGACCTTGATTGCTTTTAGTTTCTTTTTCATTCAATTAATTCTTAGTAGCCCCTCCTACTATGATAGAGACTGATAGAGACCTTACTCTGACTTACTCTGAAGCAAACCTTACTCTTGCCCTAGGTGCTTCTTCTGCTCTTCCAGCTGATCCAATTGTATCTCCAAGATAAAAAAAATTTAATAACACACTCTATCTTTCCTCTACTTTTTATTTGAAGTAATAGCCACTAAAGACAAAATGGCAGTTACAGTGGCAGGATGTCTGTTCAAGGTATTACATTTTTGTTTCTGTCATTGTTTTAGCATCCTTGCTAAATGCTATCTTTCTGGGTATCAAGTTTTTGTGTCCAAATAGTTTGCATCTTTACGTTCTATATTTTCAAACAACATTAAAATTCCCTGATAATCTCAACTTAATACACTGATTTGCTCTCATACATAAAGCTATTTATATATGAAAATTTATTACAAAAATATATCCTTAAAATTATATGTAATAAAACTATTTTGGATTTCCAAAAAAACAAAAAATAGAGAAAATATTAGGAGTTCCAGAAATATCCAGAAAAAGATAATCCTTGAACATTAATATTTTTAACTTCTATTTTTATTTTTGGATTTTGTCTAAAAGAGAAAAGGCATCAATGGGAGAGTCAGCCCAAATGTGATAAGTACACTTATGATAATTGTTGCTGAAGTTGCTCTTTTTAATTTCTAAACTGAATTATTCTCTTAACTCACATACCACTTTCTTTTTGATCAATAAATTTCTTAAAATTTAATAAATTAATTGAATTTAAAAAAAAAAAAAATTACACTTAAATGAAGATAAAATAATAATATAATGTTATATCTTTCTAAAGAGTTCAAATTTGATGATCTTAGAGATCAAAAGTAATGATCTTGAAAAGGAATCTGATGGTGTATTTGTTAGGATGCACAGGGAAAATTAAGTTGGTTTGGGTAAGTAGAGCATAAAGGTGCTACTAATTGGGTATCAGCATTTAGAGAGAAGTTTTATAAGAAAAAGAGAGATAGGTATAGAAAATTTTTGAAAAAGTTAAAGAAAGACAATGCACAAGATTAATGAAACATGCAGTAGCGGATTTAGTATAAGGCATGGGGGAGAGCTGCCTCCCCCTTCCCCCACACACACACACAATACACACACACACTCCCTAGAACAGTCAAACGACGCCCCTTAAAACATTCAAAAATATGTTTATGTATGTAATATGTATGATAAAAGTCATGTGAAACCAAAAGTGATTACCAACAACAACAAGCTATTTATTTTTCGTTTATCATTTTACAATACAAAAAATATAATAATAACATAAGATAAAAATACCACTAGAATTGTTAGTCCTTGGGCTTGACTTTAACCTTGGCTTTTCCTTAAGGCCAAAATTTGAAGTCTTGGCCTTGAAACTGTTGGCCTTGGCCTTCAAAATTTTTGCCTTGGCCTAAATTGTTTTGGCCTTGGCATAAAAAAAAATACATATTTTCTAACTGATTTAATTAAATTCTTCCCATAACCTTAGTCTATTTTTACAAAATGTGGTTTTCTTGTCACTGTACTTGCTGCTTACATAAATACCTTAATCAATCGTTTAAAATGTTAATCAGGGCAAGAAGCACCAAAAAAAAGTTTCTACAATTATTATTATTATTTTTTTAATTATATACTATTAAAAAAAAAAGTTTAATATTAGTTTAAATTATTGATTCAAAGTGTGATTTGAAACGCAAATCAAGACCTGCTTTGATTAAAGACTTGGTTCAAAACAAAAAATGCTGATTTGCAGGGCTCTAATGTATATGGTACTATTATCATAAGTCTATCATTCAGGTTTTCATGAGGTTGGGAGTGCCATGAGTTTTGCTGTCAGATAATGGGACTGAATTTTGCAATGAACTTAATAATACCCTTAATGTATTGCTTGGTATAAAGAAAAGGCTCACAACTCCATATCACCCACAAGTAAGTTAAATGTTAATTTATTGTTAGTGAATAGGTTAGTAAATAAATAAGATAATAATATCTCAAGTTATTTGTTTATTTAGGTTAATTAGTTTGAATTATTTAAATTATAAAACAATTTGTTTTCCATTTAAGGCTAATGGACTTGATGAACGATTTAATCAGGCTTTGCAGAATATGCTAGTAAAATATGTATCCTCTAAAAAGGAACAATGGAGTCTTTTTCTAGATACCTGTGCACTTGCGTACAATACATCTTGTCATGATTCTACTAAGTTCACACCTTTTCAATTGATGTATGGTCGACAAGCATATTTTCTAATTGATGTAGATTTCCAGACAGAGTCTTTTAAAGAATTAAGTTCAAATTATTTTAAATTAAAGGAGCCAGACATATTGCAAAGAGAATACAAGTTAGTTTTAGAAGAAGCTGAACAAAATATTTTAAAAGCTCAAGTTAAGCAAAAAAAAAGTAATAATAAAAAACACTCAAAATCTGGGTCTTTAAGGTCAATTCATTGGTTCTAAAATTAAATCATAGACGTAAAAAAACCAAAAGAGGTAAGTTAAATGATAGATTTGTAGGCCCATATAAAATACTTAGTTGCTTTCCTCATGGAGTATACAAACTTCAAGATAATAAAGGCGTTACAGTTCGTGCTACTGGTGGTCATCTTAAAATCTATAAACCTTCAGGTCCTACTTTACAAAATTGCAAAACATGTTCTTCTGATGAAGAAGTTCTTGATAATCGATGTTTTGATGATGAAGTGACTTCTCCGAATCCCTCTGTCTTTAAATCATCAAACTCAATATCAACTATTAAATCATCAGACTCGATATCAGATAATGAACCAAATAATGATAACTATGAGGGTTTAAATTAAACTCCTCCAAAATCTAGTACCCCTGGTAATGGCTCACCTTCAGTAGATGCACTAAACTATGCTAATGAGTGCTTAAAAGAAAATATAAATAGTTTCACTATTAATGATACACATTCATAAGTTAAAATAGAAGATGAAATCCATCCAATGAATTTGGTTTGTTCAGGTTTGTTCATGCCAAAATAGGTGTGTTACAAGGTGATGCCCTTGCAAACAGTTTGGTGTTGTATGCAAGAGTCATTGTCATCCAAATAGAATATAATAGAATATGTTTAAATAGACAGGAAGTTTTTCAAGCAGAACTTATTTGTCTTGAAGAAGAAGTATGCAGAGAAGAAGAGACCCTTTCTATTAGTGGTTATGATTTTACACATATTAGAAAAGCAACACTTTCAGTAGATGATAAAAATATTTTGATAAATGGTGATTGGCTAAATTACACAATTATTTATTCCGGTTGCAAATGCTTAAAGATGCTTTTCCTCATTTATCAGGGTTTCAAGATCCCGTTTTACAGTTAACAAATAGTTTTGAGGTTCAAAAGAATAAAAAATTTATTCAGTGTCTGAATTACAATGGTATGCATTGGATCACTATAGCTACGTTAGGCTGTACACAGGGGACTGTCAGGGTTTATGACAGCTTGCATAATAAGATGATATTGTTGCTAAAAAGAACAAAGTTGCTGATCTTTTGTGCTCTACCACTAAAAAAATTAAAATTGAATATGTAAATGTTCAGTATCAGTTGGGTTCAGAAGACTGTGGACTTTTTGCACTTGCAAACGCTTGTGAACTTTGCTTTGGAGGAGATCCATCTATTGTAAAGTACACTCAGGAAGATATGAGAAAACATTTGTTAAAGTCATTTAAAAAATTAGAGTTGACACAGTTTACATCTAAGCGGCGAATTTCCCAACATATTTCAAAGGTCAAGTTTTTAGATATATATTGCAATTGCAGAATGCCGAGCAATGAAAAACCAATGATACAATGTGGGTTATGCAAAGAATGATTCCATATAGAGTGTGTTGAAGCCCCAAAAACATTTATAAACAATAATCTTTTATGGTGTTGCGGTTGTAAATAACTTAATATATATATATATATATATATATATATATATATATATATATATATATATATATATATATATATATATATATATATATATATATATATATATATATATCATTCGCCTCCGTTTGGCAAGCACTTTCGCGCTCTTTTAATTTTGCGTTTGTCAACACGCCAGCCAATATTGCGGTCAGTGCTTTTTTTAGCGCTTGCCAATAATTTTTAGACGTGTTTTTAAAAATGCAAGAATTCTTTTTTGTAGTGATAATACTTTTATTTATTTACATAATTTCAAAATAATCATTAAAAATCTCTAAAAATATTCATATATTTATGAAAAACTAAGTACTTTAATTAAAATTATTAGCACAATAAATGTCATTTAATCTTAAGAACTTACTAATGCAATGTTATTTAATCTAAGCGTATAAGATTGTTTTTTGGATGTTTTTATATGTTAACATTAAATTGGAAATTTAGAAATCGCGCACGTCAAAAAAATAGTGACCGTCTGCTTTTTAATTTGCTGACGGTAAGTTTCAAGCGGAGGAGACATATAGGAGATATATATACTTAATCTTATCAAAAAAATTTATTCTTTGTTATGTATGTGTTTTATGTTAGATAGTTAGTGTTAAAAGTTTTAGTTTTTTAGCAAGAGTGCCAACAAGTTAGAGTTTTTATTTATTATTATTTAATTTATTTTTTATTTTTAGCATTATAGATTATGAACAAGCTGCGAGTATGATGCTTTTTTATTTTCTATTTATTTAGGTTTTAATTATGTTTAAAATATGCTTATGGTTTTTATATTCAATTAAAATTTTATTTCTTTAGTTCTACCTGTTGTTTAAATTGTATTGAACTGTTGAAATATGGTTTCAATTCGGTAAATTTTAATGATTTGAAATTTATTATATTGATCATTAGCCAATAGTTAAAGAAAAGAAATTGAATTAAACATAATCAAGGTAAAAATACTTTATTAACTGGTAACGTTGCAGATCAGTTTAATGTTTTTTGTCTATATATTGTACTTGTGATGTTAATAATACTTTTTGTTAAACTTAAGATGATAATATTTTAATTATTTGCTTAATATATTTTTAGATTTGAAATATGTTCAAAATGATTTGAATGTAGTACATAAAGGTTTAAAAACGGAATTAAAAAAGTTAGGCTGTTTAAATAAAATACAATTTTAATAAAATTATGTGTAGAAAATTTAAAATTGTGTGATTGCTTGCTTACAAGATCCCCTTAATCTATTTGCTAAGCGCATTTATTGATACAAGTTTAATAAATGGATTGCAAGATTAGAGAAACCAAGTTTAATGAATAGATTCACGGCTATCTAAAACACAGGCCTATTAATCGTGCAAACCGTAAAAATAACTGGAAGCCAATTAACTAAGAAAAATTTACCGGTTATTATCGTTGCTTAAAATTAGAAGAAAAAATATTTCTTGAGGCTTATTATGCCTTTAAAGTGAAAAGTGTTGCGAATCGCTCTACTAATTATTTAACAGATAAAAAAGTGTGCTGTTTACAGATTACCAAAAGATCCAGAAGAAAGTAGAAAGTGGCCAAGAAGCAACATTCCTGAAACCAAATACACTTATATGTTTTGAACATTGGCCTGTAAATTTTGAAAAAATTAATGTTAATAAGCATAAATGTTTATGTTACTCATAAATAAAACTTTCTATCTTAGTCAGCTTAAAGCACCTTATGATGAAGAAAATCATGGAAGTTTGGCTTTTGACAAACAGTGTTTGTCAATTTAATTTTTTGTCTGTCATTTATATGCGAATCAGAAAATTTTGATGCAAAAACACGTCATGAAGCTAAGGCATTCCTTATGCCATTCCTGAATTTTGAAACCATTTTGACTGCATTTTGACATACCTGCACATTTTTGAAAAAGTGGGATCACTTTTAATATACCTGCAACTCGTGGATTAAATGTGTTGGTTGCATTTAAGATGGTGGATAAGGCTGCAATTGAATTGAAAAGTCAATCAAGATTTTTTGATGATTTTCATAATAACGCTCTTCAATTTGTACGGATAGCTAACGCAAGCATCATCCAGAAAACTGAAACCATATTAGAGGTGAAGACAGAACTAGCTGTTAAACGGAAGCGGAAGACACAAATGATGTTAGATGATCATACATGACAAATATAAAGCTTTGGAACCCTACAGAATTCCCACTTACAACGCGGTGATGGATCAGGTAGTCTAAAGTCTTGAGTCACGTTTCACTTCACATTGACAATTATATATGGACATGGCATGTTTTGATACAACAGTTAACCCAGCATTATCAAATTTTTACCAGATGCCGATGTTGATAAAATAAAGGCCAAACTGTTGTCATTTGTGATTTTGAAAACTATGAGATTTTGAAATTATCTTTGCCATTAACGACAACATTGAGAGAGAATGCAGATCAAAAGGATGATCCAGATTAACCGCGTTGTTATAAAAATACTAATAAAGCATGTGGATCGTGTCGATCTTATGTGTTGCGATTTCTTGCTGCATATAGACTCAACGACAAAACCTATGACAATTTGTATCATAATTATAAAAAAATATATACAAATTTTGTAACACAAACCAAAGTTGAAAGATCGTTTTCTAATATAAAGTTAATCAAGATAAGATTGCGAAATTCGCAATATCGAATGACCACTTAGAGTTGTATATGTTGATGTCTTTAGAAAAAAGTCTACTTGATAGCCTTGAGTATGAAACGATCATTCAAAGATATGCATCTTCGTCCTCTGAATTTGTGCAAACTGTTATTAAGAATAGTTATTGCACTGTGAAAATTGCACATCACTTGTACTTTTTTAATTCAATCTAATTTTATTACTCTGTGATTTAATTGTTTCTCTTAGGACTTATTTTTTGAAAATTGCGGACCGGGCAGTCTTTGCGATATACGTATAGTCGGGAGGGCTCTTCAATTATTGTTATGGCTGGTAATATATACACAGCCAGTCCGCTACTAGTGTCATGTGTAGAGTAAAACTGAGATAGCTTGGGGCTACTTTAACATGCGGATAGCATTGACATTTATCAGATTAAATATTTTTACCTGTTGACTATTGTTTAATTATTTTACCATATGTTATGTTTATTTGATGTTACCATATCAAATAAACGAACATAACTATTTTTACTTGTATTTTAGTATAAATAAAAGCATGATACATAAATTAATTACATTTAACTGTGGGCATAAATTAAAATAATTTCTTGCTTTTTTAGTAAACATTAGGATATGGATATTGAATGCCAAAACGCCCAAAAAAATACTCAATTTTTTCAATAATGGTGCGCTGAATCATTTCAGGTACTCATATAGACGTTATCTTACAAACTTAGCAAAATCCTTTGACAAAATCCAAAGCTATGGAATTAATGAGGAACTTTGCGCATGGATCAAAGCATGGCTATTAGGAAGATAACAGACAGTCATTACCAGAGAACATGCCATTGGAAAAATGTTGCCACCAACGACCCTAACGTACGTTGCTGATAACATTTTTGTTGCAATGTTCCATTACATTACAAGGCCATTACAAATAGTAATGATCTTAAAATCGACATACCTGTTTGGTTTTAAGACCATTACTGTTTGTTTTGATCTTCCAGACAAATTTAAACATCAGATCAAGTTTTACAATAATGATAGTGCAGTCATAAAGTTATTCCTGGACGCGGGTTTCATGCAAGCAGACATTCAAAGCCCTTCAAATCGAGAAGTATATTAAGATGTGACTATGCCGGGTCTATGCATCTATGCGGTCTATGCATCATTTATGCAAATTTTATCTATTAAATATGAAAAAGCTATGAAAGATCATAGACTATGAATGAGCCAACCATTATTCTTTGGAGAAATTGATTTCATAAAACCTAAAGAAAGATTTAACAACTTGTTAAAAAACTATGATCATATCCATTTTACTATTTTACACTTATTATGTCTAAATTTGTTATCAATTTATAAATTTAAGTTAAAAAATCAAAAATTAATTTACACGGACCAAAAATTTTGGTCCGTTTTCAAAACTGCGAAATTTTTGAAATATTATTACGGATCATTTTTTTCAAGGTGGACCAAAATTATCTCAAAAATTTATCCGGCCGGACAAAATTTCAACGAAATATTGGAACGAAATATAAATATTTTCGCGGACCAAAATTCCAGCGACAGTATCAATTATACATATGTGGCATTGAAGTTATTAGAAGCTGATATTTTACATTTTAAGTATGTCTCTTTTGTTTGATTTTTTCTGTGATTTTTTCTATATTTGTACAGTTTTAATATATCTACTAATATATTAAAACTATACAAAAAGTAATGTTACTAGAATTTATATTCTACTTATTTAGAGCTTTATAATCTTGCCAGACATTTTATTTGAAGACCAATGACTAGTCTATAATAATTAATTGAATTATGAGATTAAATCAATAAATAATCATTAAAAACAATTAAAATAAAAAAAATTCAATTTAAATCATTATTTTTATTTGTCTGATTTAAGTCATGATTTAAATCAAAACAACCCTTTAAATATTCCATCTTTCTGAGGCAGAGTGACATTATTCTTGGTTTTATAATTTTTTAATTTAATATCTCTGGATATTTTACATACTTAGTGTGCGTACAACAGTTAACAACTTTAATCTTATACATTAACTTTAGTTATAACTTAATTATTAATGATTTGATTAATAGATTTTTTAAGCAATACAAGATTGAATTTAGCAGAAGGCTAAACTTCTGCTCTGAAGACAAAAAAGGAAGACAGCGAAAATGACAAAGAAACAAAAAATTGTCTATATCTTGGTGTAGATGATTTATCTTCAATTTCTTATAATAAAACAAAAAATATTATTAAACTTTAGGATTTACCTATAACTTGAAACTCTTTACAGAAGTTCAATGTTTGTTCTGAGAAGTTGAATAATCAAAATTTATTAAATGGTAAGTTTTTATATAAAAGTCTTTATGTCTGATGATTGAAAATCTTTATTCATAGCTTTAACTTTCACAATTTTAAAGGCTTTTTCATATATATTGGTCAAAAAGTCAGAGTTTTAATTAACATTTTATTGTCCAATAATCAACATATCAAAGCTTACACCACAGACTTGGTCAGGAAGCAGGAGCGATTGCTCTCGAATACTGACCAAAGAAATAAAATTTAATTGCGAAAAACTGGCCAGGTTTTTTAGTTGTTTTGAAAACATTTAAGTTTATGATCATAACAAAATTTTTTTGTTGGATTTTAAAGTTGGTGTCACCAACTTTAAAAACCATTTGAAATCAAATGTTGAAAAAAACAACAGTATTTGTATTCATATCAGTTTAAAGTTTTAACAGTTGCTGGTGATTCATTATTTTTCATTATATTAACGTTTATTTAAATTTATCTAATAGACGAAGGTAATACTGTATTTTTATAGATGATATTATTTTTAAATATTGTATTATTAAAATTCAGAACTAAAATATGTAAAAAAAAATTATTTACAAACATTGGACAAGGTTCGTCCTGTACCTTGAAAATCTGGAAAATTTGTTAATATTGGCCAAAGTCGTGAAAAACCTGGAAAAGTCAGGGAATTATTTTTTTTTTCAGATAGTCTAGAAAAATCAGTAACTCTAGTTCAGAAGTTACTCGTTTCACAAATGAACTCTGTATTTTGAAAACATGATGAGTTACACCTTTTTTAAAAAAGAGGTTATTTGAAAAGAATATTTTTTTTTAGGAAAAGATGAAATTTTAAGCTAAAATAAAGATTTTTTTAGAGAAAAGAAACAATATTTAGATAAAATAAAAATAAAATTTTTTACAGGAGAAATATTTTTCACTCCCTTGAAAAATTTTAATTTTGTGACTTGTCACATTTTCAAAATACAACGCTCAATTAAGCTATTAGGTTTTTTTTGGTATTACCCTTTTTTTTTTTTTGAAACTTATGTTTTTCTTAATGTTCATTCTAAGTCATCATTGAAGTACAACTTGGTAAACTACAAAACACATCAAATTCAGTTATAAAAATTTGAGTAACAAAGGTATGCTAATTATTGTATTGCCTGAGAGAGTGTCATTGCTATTAAAAGCAGTGAAAAATTCAAGTAATTTGAAAGAAAAGAAAATACTAAATGATAAATAGTAAATGGTAAATATTTTTGTATGATTTTTTTTATGCATTTTGTATGATAACTTAGTACAATTTATATACTTTAAATAAAATACTCTTTGAATATTTTTTGTAAATGGCATTTTATATTAATTTAAGTCTAATCAAAAGTTACTTTAATTATTGCCGGGTTGCGTATTTTTGCAGGTCAATTATTTGGCACAAATTGGAGTTAAAGACTAAGGAGATTGTATATTTTATTTGTTAAGAATAGTTTTTTAAAATGGCCTAGTTGTAAAATTAAACTATGCAGGGAGAGGACAAAAAATTGAAATAGAAAAAATGTTGATTGCATATGCTGCTTTTGGTAAGTGATTTAGAAAACTTTTTTCAGTTTCAATTTTGCATTACAGAAATACTTTCAACTTGTTATGTTTCTTTGGTGCATAATTAAACAAACAACTATTTTTTCTTACAGAAACTGTGAAGTCAAATAAGCATAGCTTATGCAGACATGTAATAGAGATAGTGGAAGAAAAAATAATAATCGTTGGCATCAAATATCATAAGCTAAATACTATTCAATAACAAGTAGCTCAGCCAATATCGAAACTACTCTATAAATTTTATAGTTTTTTTTTTTTTAAAACTCAATGTGTCAGTTTTTGGTTAAAGTTTGGTGTTTGCAATATGTATATTTAACCGATAAATTATTTTAAATAAATTTTTATACTTGTATCATATATTCTTTTTTTTCTCTACAAATTTTTAATGTAGCGATGCAAATCATCTTATTTGTAACAACGATCTAATGTTGCATAAAACGTTAGGCCGATATATAACATACGATATTGGGCCAATGTTGTATACAACGTTAGGCCAATTTTGTATACAACGTTGGGTCAATGTTGTATACAACGTTGGGCCAATGTTGTATACAACGTTGGGCCAATGTTGTATACAATGTTGGGCCAATGTTGTATACAACATTGGCCTAACGTTATATACAACGTTGGGCCAATGTTGGGTAAACGTTGTATACAACATTGGGCCAATGTTGTACACAACATTGAGCCAATACCTAACCAATGATCAAACCTGCATTGGGCCAACATCGACTTTCAAGGTTGGGCCAATGCATCATCATGCATTGGCCCAACATTGGTCCAATGTAAGCTTGCTGTCTGGGTTGGAGCAATTCAAGAGCAAAAAATATTAGGGCGCAGTTTTTTTTATATAATTTTTTTTATAAGTATAAATTAGAAAGACGGGCATTGCTGTTTTTATTCCATATCGTATATAACCTCTATGATTTAAACACAATTTTTATTTTTATTTTTTTTAACAAACTTAAAAAACTTTGCATTTTTTTAACTAACTTTAAAAACTTTGCGAAAAATTGTGCATCAATTTTATTTACTCCAAGCGATACCCAGACAGCAAGCTTACATTGGACCAACGTTGGGCCAATGCATGATGATGCATTGGCCCAACGTTGAAAGTCTATGTTGGCCCAATGCAGGTTTGATCATTGGTTAGGTATTGGCCCAATGTTGTGTACAACATTGGCCCAATGTTGTATACAACGTTAACCCAACATTGGCCCAACGTTGTATATAAGGTTAGGCCAATGTTGTATACAACATTGGCCTAACGTTGTATACAAAATTGGCCTAACGTTGTATACAACATTGGCCCAATATCGTATGTTATATATCAGCCTAACGTTTTATGCAACATTAGATCGTTGTTACAAATAAGATAATTTTAAAAATTTTGAAAATTTATAAAGAAAAAAAAGAATGTATGATACAAGTATAAAAATTTATTTATTTAACATAATTGTTCGGTTATATATACATATTGCAAACACCAAACTTAAACACAAAACTGACACATTGAGTTTTAAATAAAAAAAATCACTATAAAATTTATAAAGTAGTTTCGATATTGGCTGAGCTACTTGTTATTGAATCATGTTTAGGTTATGATATTTGATGCCAACGATTATTATTTTTTCTTCCGATATCTCTATCACATGTCTGCAAAAGCCATGCTTATTTGACTTCACAGTTTCTGCAAAAAAAATAGTTGTTTGTTTAATTATGGACCAAAGAAATATAACAAATTAAAAGTAATTCTGTAATGCAAAATTGAAACTGAAAAAATATACTTTTCTAAATCACTTACCAATAGCAACATATGCAATCAACGTTTTTCCAATTCCAATTTTTTGTCCTCTTTCTGCATAGTTTAATTTTACAGCTAGGTTATTTTAAAAAACTATTCTTAGCAAATAACATATACAATCTCCATAGTCTTTAACTCCAATTTGTGCCAAATAATTGACCTGCAAAAATACGCAACCCGGCAATAATTAAAGTAACTTTTGATTAGACTTAAATTAATATAAAATGCCATTTACAAAAAATATTCAAAGAATATTTTATTTAAAGTATATAAATTGTACTAAGATATCATACAAAATGCATAAAAAAATCATACAAAAATATTTACCATTTACTTACGTATTTTCTTTTCTTTCAAAGTACTTGAATTTTTCACTGCTTTTAATAGCAATGACACTCTCTCAGGCAATACAATAATTAGCATACCTTTGTTACTCAAATTTTTATAACTGAATTTGATGTATTTTGTAGTTCACCAAGTTGCACTTTAATGCTTTGTAGTTCACCAATGTTTGTCACCTTTGTAGTTCACTTTAATGTTTTGTAGTTCACCAAGTTGCACTTTAATGCTTGCCCATTATGACAATAAAATCAGCATATCTTTCAAGGATACAACTTTATCTTGAAACAATAAAGTTAATTATATTGTTATGAAACTATACAACTAATTACATATTTTATTTAGAATTTATAAAAGTAAACACAACAATCACTAATAAAACAGATAAAATTAAAGACAGAGGGGCAAATTTTTAATGATAAAAATATATACTTGCTAATGCATTCATAATATTTTTATAAATTATGAAATTTGCAGGTGTGCATTTAATTTCTGGCACTGACACAAAACAATTCTCGTTAATGTTTAAGGTACAAATTGCACTGTAAAACAAAAAAATTCATATTAAAACAATGTTTCTCCAACAGGGTTTGTAGCCAACTATTTATATAAAGTTCAATGACATGAAAATCAGATGAATTTCCTTGACCATTTTTAACAATGGTTTTTACAAAATGTTTAAAATTACTATCTAATGTAATGGAAATGCTAAGATTGTACATGCTTTGAATGACAAAACTTGTAAAACTTAGCTATTAGTTAAGTTGGATATTAGTATAAAGCTTATTATACATTTTAGATCTTATTATTAAGGATGGCTAAGAATGAACACTAAGAAAAATAAAAGTTTCAGAAAAAATAAATGATAGCACCAAAAAAAAACATAATAGCTTAATTGAGCGCTGTATTTTGAAAATGTGACAAGTCACAAAATTAAAATTTTATAAGAGAGTGAAAAACATTTCTCCAGTAGAAAATATTATTTTTATTTTATCTAAAAAAAAACTTTTTAAAAAAATCTTTAAAAAAAAAATTTATTTTATCTTATAATTTTATCTTTTCCTGAAAAAAAAATTCTTTTACAATAACCTCACTTTTAAAAAAAGTGTGACTCATCACGTGTACAGCATTCAATTGTAAAACGAGTCGTCAGGTATACAACATTCAATTGTGAAACGAGTAACTTCTTAACTAGAATTTCAGATTTTTCCTAACTATCTAAAGAAAAAAAATAATTCCCTGACTTTTCCAGGTTTTACACGACTTTAGCCAATATTAACAAATTTTCTAGATTTTCAAGGTACAGTACGGACCTTGTCCAATGTTTGTAAATAATTTTTTTTACATATTTTAGTTCTGAATTTTATTAATACAATTTTTAAAAATAATATCATCTATAAAAATACTGTATTACCTTCGTCTATTAGATAAATTTAAATAAACGTTTATATAATGAAAAATAATGAACCTCCAGCAAATGTTAAAACTTTAAACTGATATGAATACTCTGTTGAAATTTGAAATCCAACAAAATTTGTTTGTTATGATCATAAACTTAAATGTTTTCAAAACAACTAAAAAACCTGGCCAGTTTTTCGCAACTAAATATAATTTCCATGGTCAGTATTCAAGAGCGATCGATCCTGCTTCCCGACCAAGCCTGTGGTGTAAGCTTTGATATGTTGATTACACAATAAAATGTTAATAAACACTCTAACTTTTTGACTACAATATATGAAAAAGTCTTTAAAATTGTAAAAGTTCAACCTATGAAAAAAGATTTTCAATCATCAGACATAAAGACTTTTATATAAAAACTTACCATTTAATAAAATTTGTTCATCCAACTTCTCAGAGCAAACATTGAACTTCTGTAAAGAGTTTAGAGTTACAGGTAAATTCCAAAGTTTAATAATATTTTTTGTTTTATTATAAGAAATTGAGGATAAATCATCTACACCAAGATATACACAATTTTTTGTTTCTTTGTCATTTTTGCTGTCTTCCTTTTTTGTCTCCAGAGCAGAAGTTTAGCCTTCTGCTATATTCAAACTTGTATTGCTTTAAAAATGTATAAATCAAATTATTAATAATTAAGTTATAACTAAAGTTAATGTATGAGCCTAAAGTTGTTAACTGTTGTACGCAAACTAAATATGAAAAATATCCATATTAAATTAAAAAATTATAAAACCAAGAATAACGTCCCTCTGCCTCAGAAAGATGGAATATTAGAAAGCTCTACATAAGTAGAATATTAATTCTAGTAACATCACTTTTTGTACACTGTTTTAATATGTTAGTAGATGGGGTTTCACAATCAAACACAGAAAAAACCAAACAAAAGAGACATATTTAAAATGTAAAATATCAATCGAACATATGAAATGTTACATTTATTTAATAAAGATTATTAAATAAATCAAACATTTGAAATGTCCATACAGCAATAAAAATAAAAATATAACTTTAAGATCTTACACAAAAATAATTTGATTATTGCCTTTATTATTACATTAATAATTTAGATTGTAGTAAAAAATTTTTTTAGCATATTATTTAAATTTTAACAAATATTTCATTATTTAAAAAAATTATATCAAGTCACGAGAATCTCTTGAAATTTTTTTCTTATAAGAAATCTTTTAAGATTCTTAGAAGATTCATAAATATTTTTTTTTTTTTTTTTTTTTTTTTTTTTTTTTATAAAATTTATTTCAAAATAATAAATATTTACAATTTTTTAAAACTATTTCTGTATAATAAAAAAAAATATTCTCTTTACAATTAAAGAAATATTTCTGTTTAAAATTACATAAACTCAAAATTTTAAAAGTTATAGTTTTACAATTTATCGTGCACGTTTTCAAAAGAATAATTGTTACTATGGTTTTAATAATAATCGTGTTACAATAATAATTATAAGAATGGTGTTACAATGGTTACCGTGGTTATATATATATATATATATAATTTTTTTTTTTTTTTTTTTTTTTTTTTTTTTCAATTTTCAAATTATTTTTGGTTTTTTAAATTTTTTATTTTTTTGTATTTTTGTATTTTATATTTTTTTGTATTTTTTGATTTTATATTTTTATTTTGTATATTTTTTTTTTTTTTTTTTTTTAATAGAAAGCCATTGTGCGGAAAAAAATCGAAGGTTTGGAGAATTTAAAGAGGAAGATATTTTAAAAAGAATTCGAGAAGTTATTATTTAAAGAAAGGAAATTATAACTTAATAACGGCAAAAAAATACAAGACTTTCACACAAATACCACATTACGTACGCTACAGAGAAAACATCTAAAAAGGGATATTATAACTTATGAATAAAGGCTGGCAGTGATTTTTTAATCATAAATAAAATTATTTTGTTGTATAAATAATAATTCGTAGAGAAATGGAAAACCTCACTAAACATATAGTTCTTTTATTTGAGCTAGGGTGTCAGTTTAGCTCATATGTTTAGTTTCAGTCTTCCGTTCTCTACTTGACATATTATATTTTTAATTCAAAAAAGTTGACAGAAAATGTCCGTAGTGTTTCTACGGACATGATAATTATATTTTAAATTAATAATAATCCTGATTTTCCTGATTATTACCCTGATCACTGCCATTGGGTCAGTTTTCATGTTACTGAACATGTGGTGGCATCTGCTGTTCCATATCTCACTCATGATGGTTTGAGTGAGTGTCAACAGCAGTTGCGAGGTAGGATTTTTTTCCGATAAATTCACGGTTCCGATTGAGAAAATCGAATTTATCGGCGAAAAAACCGTTTGGGACGTCAAGGAGTTATATACATGTTTAAAATATTCCCAAATTTCAACGGAAGGAGGACAGTAGGCAAAGATGTGAAGGTTGTCCTTGATTTTACCACAAGTTTTACATTTGTTGTTTTGGACAATCTGTTGCCTTGTGCTTTTGGCTAGCAAGGCCGCAGAAGGTAGGCTGTTGTGCAAAAATCGAAAGAGGATGTTTTGAGTCGGTCCGCATGCGTGGGAGGTAAAATTCTTTTTCCAAATTTGGGTCCACGGCATTGTTGTTTTTGTTGAACCGTTCCAGAAAAGTTCTGCTGGTACAACTGTCTTTTTGTTTTTTGCCACTTCTAAGTAAAAAATTTTTGTTGATTTTAGGGGGATGTTAAAAAGGGACCCATTTTTGCCTAAAACTTCAATAGTTGTTTTGTAGTACTGAGACATTTTGTTGTCCCAGTGTTTTGGAAAATTGTTCTGTTTTAAAAAGTTCCAGCTTGGGTTTTGGTTTGTTAATTTAATAAGTGAACTTGCTAACCAGTACTTTAAAAAGTAGTAATTATCGTGAGTGTTATCCTCTCCGCATTCATTCAGTTGAAAGAGTGTTTTGAGGCGGAGCGCAAGGCTTTGCTCCTTCGGTGATAAAATTCCGAGACCCCCGCTTTTGACGGGTAAGAAAAGCGTCTCTCTTTTGACCGGGTTGAAATTGGTCTTTTGCCACAGATTTTCGAAAATGGCACTGTGCAACCGTTCTATTACCCATTCGGGAACGGGCAAAACGTTTGCCAGAAACCACACTTTTGACAATGCTAACGTATTTATCAACATAGTCTTTCCCCTAAGTGACAAAGTACGTAGTCCCAGAAACTTGAGTTTTTTCTCTATTTTGTTTAGAGTTACTAGCCAGTTGAAGTTGGTAGTATTACTCAGTCTGGTGTAAAACGTAACACCTAAAATTTTGAAACCGGTGTTATTAGTCCACTCTATGTTGTCCAATTCCGGGTACATTTTGGGATCAAAGCCCCCAAGAGCAAGACCCTTGGTTTTTGAGGCATTGATCACTGAACCACTTGCTTTTTCAAAAAGTTTTACTGCTTCAAAAAAGAAACGGACTGATTTTACGTCCCTGGCAAAAAAGTTCGAATCGTCTGCGTACTGCTGTAGTTTAAGCGGTTTCGATGTTCCTGGTAAAGGGAAACCCTCAATTCTGCTGTCCGCTCTGACCACCAAAGCAAGAGCTTCGGCGACAAAGACATACAACAAAAGTGAGAGGGGGTCTCCTTGACTGACTCCCCTTTCGGTTGGAAAAGCGGCTGACAAGAATCCGCAATTCAGAACAGATGCCGAAATTTCTGAATACAGGGTGTTAATAAAAGATATAAAATTTTCTCCGAGGTTGAATTTTTGGAGAATCTGCAGCAGGAACGCGCGATCGACTTTGTCAAACGCCTTTTCTTGATCTATTGACAAAATGAAACTAGGTAGATTTTTAATTTCGGCGTAATCTATTAGATCACGGACTAGGTGTAAATTTGAGAAAATTGTTCTACCTGGAATTCCGCAAGTTTGATTTGGTTCTATAATTTTCCCTATTACTTTTGACATTCATAAAAATACCTTTTGACATTCATAAATATACCTTCTTTTTTTTTATTTTTATAATTTAAAAAAAGGAAAGATAATATCAAAACCATTTTTTATTTTGTCAAACGATACCATTTTTAAAACTTTTTGCAACAAATTTAAAAATATATACTAATCCGCAACTACATTGGCCGAATATTGGCAAGGTCAAATGTTGGCCCAACGTAGTACGATAATTGCAAAAAATCGATTTGTAGAATTGCAATATTACGCCGCAAAAAAAGCATTGGCTAAATGTTGGCCCAATATAGTACGATATTTGCAAAAAACCGATTTGCAGAATTAAAAATAATACGCCAAAAAAAAACATTGGCTAAATGTTGGCCCAACGGAATAAACTTGCCAATGTTAAAACTTACGTTGGGCCAATGTAAGCTTGCTGTCTGGGCAATGTTTATAATAATGTCTGGACATTATTATAAACATTATATTATAAACATTAAATAATTATTAAAACTATTGAAGGTAAGGTAAAAATTATTGAAGGTAAAGGTAACTTATAACTAAAAATATAAACATTAAATAATTATTAAAATTATTGAATGAAACAAAGAATAATTCGAATTTATAAAATAATATATATTATTTTATAAATTCGAATTATTTTTTGTTTCATTCAATAATTTTAATAATTATTTAATGTTTATATTTTTAGTTATAAGTTACCTTTACCTTCAATAATTTTTACCTTACCTTCAATAGTTTTAATAACTATTTAATGTTTATATCATTAGTTATAAGTTACCTTTAGGTAGATGTTGAATCAACTGAAGTCTCAAATATTGATAATCAGTCTGATAAAGTTTCATGGTTGTCATGTGCTGGCCAATTTGAAAACATAATCTCGAATTTAGTTGAATGCAAAGTAATATTAAAAAAAATGAAAACAGATCCTAGTCCTAATCCAATAGTGTTCCGTTTAGAAAGTCGGCAAATTATTAATAATATTTATTCAAAGTGTGAACTATTTTTAAAAACATCTTGTGTTATTTCAAACAACATTTCTAAGTATTGTAAAGAGATACCAGATCACGGATCTAACCATTCTATTGAACATGATCCAGGTAAAAGAGGTGTAATTAAGACATTTTCTCAAAGACAGCATCTTTTAGCATTAGATCCGTATTAGCCAAAACTAATGTAGTATCCAATTAATAGTAAAATAGATAAATCAAAACAACAATGTTTTAAACCTTCCTGGTTTAACAAGTATCCAAAATTGGAGTATAGTTTAACTACAGATTCTGTGTATTGCTTTATTTGTTCTTTATTTCCTAAAGAAGCAGGAAGAGAGTTTTCTAGTAATGCTTGGGTATGTGATGGTGTTAAAACATGGCACAAAATGAAAAGTAGGGGTAAGTCCAAATTGGATAAATTGGAGCAACAGTTCACATCTTTATCCCACAAAGCTTCTTTAACAGATTACTTCAGTTTTATGAAGATTTTTATTTCACTGATGTAATCTTAAATAGATCTACAAGACAAAATTTGATCAAACTGAAGCATGAAAAAGACTTTAACAGACAAATTGTCATAATTTTGTTTGATGTTGTACGAACACTATCAAGACAAGGGTTAGCATTTTGTGGAAACAACGACAAACCAAATGGTAATTTTAATCAAACTATTCAATTAATTTCGAGACACAATCCATTGATGAAGCAGTGGGTCAACAATATTAAAATGCGTTCTTATAAGGTTTCTTATCTCGGTCCTCGCTCTTAAAATGAAATGGTTGAAATATTGGGTAGTGAAGTTAAAAAATTTATTGTAAAAGAAATTGAAGAGGCTAGTTTATTTTTGCTAATGGTTGATACAACCCCAAATGTATTACACAAAGATCAGTTAGCGGTTTGTGTGCGCTACGTCAACATTGAAAGAAAAACTGTTGAAAGACTACTTGAATTAAAAGAACGAGTAGATAAAACTGGACTTGGTACCGCAGAACACATTTTTAAAGTATTAAACAAGAGTGCTATAAACACAGGAAATTTAGAGTTTCAGTCGTATGACTTTGCTAGCAATATGTCTGGGGAAGTAAATGGTGCCCAATCCCAACTCTCTCAATTAGTAGGACATAAAGTTTTATACATTCTATGCTAAGCCCATAAAATAAATACATTTCTTGAACATGGTTGCAATTATAACATTGCTGTATCGAGTATGATTGATAATTTAGAGAGTTTACATGTATTTTTTTCATCTAGTACTAAGCGTTAAGGAATATTGAATAATGAAATGAATAGTATAGAAAGTAATTTACATTTAAAAAACTTATCTAAAACAAGATGGACTGCAAGAGCTGAATCGATCAAATCAGTTTGGAACTCTTTTGATGTTTTGTGCAGTAGTTTAATTAATATATGTTCAAATCCTTTATTCGATTCAAACACCAGAACAAAAGCACTTGATTTAAAAAAAATATATAATGTATAAACTAAAAGCCTCAACTGAAACACTGGAAAAAAAAATTATGTATCATTGATGCCACTAATCTAATTGATATTACTTTACAAAATTTAGAAGATATTAATTCAAATAACGAAGCTATGGATAACTTAATTGACAGTGAAGTATCATTTGCTCGTATTCTTGGAATTAATCCGGAGGCTTATTTTAATCTGCAGCACCGACTCAGAAAGCTTTCGCAGTGGCTTGACTCGAATTCGAATACGCAAGTAGTTTTTAATATGCACACATTTTACTGTGAAGAATTTAAATGTGTTTTATCTACGATAATCTCATTATCTAAAGATAACTTAAAAAATAGTTTTAATTCATTTAAACCGTTATTTCAAATGCTGTCGTTTCCTTTAAAAAAAGAAAACATTTCAATCAATAATATTAAAGAAACTTTATTATTATTTCCAGCAAATATCAAAGAACTAAAATGTATAGACATTGATGCCATTCAAGCAGAAATGGATAAATTAATTGGGATTTGTAGAAACAATTATTCAAGTAAATTTGAAAACGTTATGAAGACATCTGAAAAAAGGAGAAATGTTTTACCAATGGGCAAATCGAATTTGTAGATTAGCATTAACCGCACCAATAAGTGTAGCAACAAACGAAAGAAGCTTCAGCAAACTTCGTATTGTTAAAAATTATTTAAGATCAAAAACAAACGATATTAGATTGAATTTCCTAATGCTTTTGAGTATAGAGAAGGATATTTGTTGATCGCCTAAATCTTACTGATATATATATCAGTAAGATTTAGGTTTTGTGCCCACAGTCACAGTGCCCATATATGGGCACTGTGAGAAACATTAAAAAACCGCAGAGTATAACTCTAAAACTATGAAATCAAAAATGTATATATTTCATATATATACAATAAAAAAAATTATATAAGTCGGCATTTTTACTGGTTACAAAAATTTTAATCGGCAATTTATTGATTTAAACCCCCCCCCCCCCCCAAGTTTTTATCTTCGGAACGTCCCTGGTTGGGTCAAGGTAGGGAAATGAACTTTCTTATGGTTTTTTAGTGACGTTAGAATGATCATATTCTTGCATTTCGCTCATCTTCTGTAAATGAGAGTAATAATATAAACTGAAAAATATTTTTAAGTAAATTTCAAATCAGGTTTGCTTTATTGTTATTATTGACTTTTAGCTATTAAAATTAAGTTAAATTAAGTTACTCCTGTTTAATGTTTATTTTGTTTTTCTTTTAAAAAATTACATAAGTATTTTTATTAACTAATAATTATTAACTAAGTAGAAAGAACTAAGCGTAAAGAATTACGATTTGCCTCGTTAACGTTTTTTAACGCGAGCAGTTGCTCGCGTTAAAAAACGTTAACGAGGCAAAACATTTAATTTTTTTATGTAATCCTAGACGAGTAGTTAATGGATTTGTTTTTGAATCCGCGATTCGGCGCGTTACACTTTTAAAAAGTTATAAGGAAGTTTGATAGGATTTTGAAAAATGTTGTGTGATATTCTTCACGACTTAAGTTGCCATTAAAACACAATGCATAAAAAATTATATCAAAAGCTTTTGTAGTTTTCAAGCAAAATGTAAATGAATATTGCTCATTTTCTTGCTTTTTTACAAGGAAATTTATTTTACTAGTTAAATATTGATTTTAATTGTTAAATTAACATAGTTTATTTCAGTTTAAAAAATTTTAATTGTTAAATTAACAAAAATTTTGTATTTCGTTATTAATATTGTTTAGTTATTAAAGTGCACATTAAAAAAAAAATAATGAAGACTATTGAAAAAATATATTTTGAAATATAAAAGAATAAAAACCTTAGGTTAAACAAAAATATGCGCAACATTTCTGTTCAAATAGATTTTAAAGCTAAGCGCAAGTGACGAAACCGCTCCGTTATCATTAGTTAATTGCGAAATATTATTCTATAGATATTTAAAAAAACAAAATTTTTAAAAATGTTTTTAAACTTTTTATAAATATATTTAATAGGCGCAATTAAAGAGGCGAAACAAAAACAAAGTAAATCTTTAATCACCCCCCCCCCACACCCAAGTCCCACTTGTGTACGTCCATGACTCGTGGCAATTGACTACTTACAGTTGGTTACAGTAAATTCATAAAACACGACTGTTAATGGTAAATGTACTTAATACTACCAAAAATTACTCGTTAATAACGTAAAAATCAAAGAGGTTTTCCTTTGAATATTTAACATAATTGCGTATGTCATGATTGTAAAAGCGTAGTTCTTTTAAATAGCGCTGGTACAATTGATATAACAAATAAATTTATCATTGTATAATAAATATAAATTAATCAAAAATATTTTTTTTCTTTTGCTTATTTTTAATATAAGTGAAACCTAAGATTTTAAGTTTCGGTTTCTTCTTTTTATGTTTCAAAAAATATAAATTTAGATTTCTTTTCTGTATTCCTTCTATTACATTTAGCTTTTATAAGTTTTTTACATGCTTTTTTTCGATTCAGCAAGTCAAATCTCCAAGTAGGATTTACCTTCAAAACAAGCCTATAAACTTACGGTTTGTCTAAATAACTAAAAATATAATCGTTCTTTAAAACCCAAAATGGATAGTTTAACAAACCTCGGATGAGAACAACTTGGTTTGTCGTTTTTGTCAACTAATCGAACTTAAAATTTATTTTGGTTCGAAGAAACATGCATAGATCAGAATATTTTAAGTAAGAAACTGTAGTTACAAAAGCAACCAAAGCATGTAGCATCTAATTGTAATCTTACAAGTTTCGTCTTTGATCTGCAATACTTGTTTAAGGTACTTATTTATGCTTAAACTCGAAGCACTAAAATTTTTGAAAAAATTACTTCACTATACTTTTTTTTTCATTTACGGCAAGTAAATACGTTTTTTCTTTATTTTTTCATTTTTAAGATTCCAATCAACATAAGAATAATAACGATAAACAACATTCCAAATGTAACCAGACGAATCAATTGATTACTATTTAACAAATGTCTTATACGAGAGCTACCTGCAGAAGATTCAGATTCGTTATCTTCTTCATTTCTTTCAATTTCCTAAACATATATAAAATTCTTTTATTTTCCTAAACATTTATAAAATACCTTTAAATGACATTGAAGTCCTTTTTTAATAAAAAGCGTTTTTTATGTATATATAAATATATATGTATAAATAAATAAATATATATATATATATATATATATAAATATATATATATATATATATATATATATATATATATATATATACACACGTATATATAAATACATATGTATATATATATGTATATATAAATACATATGTATATATAAATACATTTGTATATATAAATACATATGTATATATATATGTATATATATATGTATATATATATGTATATATA
Organism: Hydra vulgaris; assembly: GCF_022113875.1. Classification (NCBI taxonomy): domain Eukaryota; kingdom Metazoa; phylum Cnidaria; class Hydrozoa; order Anthoathecata; family Hydridae; genus Hydra; species Hydra vulgaris. The sequence continues at coordinate 15,965,135 of NC_061163.1, read as the reverse complement.
AATACATATGTATATATATATGTATATATAAATACATATGTATATATATATATATATATATATATATATATATATATATATATATATATATATATATTATTTTAAAACATCAAAAATACGATTTCTCTCAACACTTATAATTTTTTATTATTATAGAAATTTTCGCTGGATTTTAGATACCAGCTTCTTCAGCTTGTTAAATGTTACAGTAATTAATAACATCGTTATAATTTAAATTAAAACGTTGCTATTGACGTCAGCGGTTGAATGGCTTCTTTTTCGCTGAAATTTAAAAAAAAAAGTAGTAAGTCTTACTTGCAAAATGAAATAAATTTTCTAATCGACGTGTTTATTGAAAATGGTTACGATAAAACTCAAATGATGAATATTGCGCATCAGTTTCAACACAAAAGACAAAATAAAATTACAATTCCATCTGAAATCAATAATTATCCTGTAGTTTCCTTACCATGGGTACCCGGTCTCTCGCCAAAACTTAGGAAAATAGAGAAAACAGAGCGGTATTCAAATCAAACCCAAACTTAAGATCCCTGCTAGCATCAAAAAATAAATCAAAACTACCTAATAACAGTCAACCGGGAACATATTTAATCAAATGCAACTGTTCAAAAGTGTATGTAGGCGAAACAAAAATGAAAGTAAACACACGAATGCATCAACACCAAAAAAGCATTGATGAAAATAAGCAGCATCAATCCGCATTAGCTCTGCATAAAACATCTTGCAAAAAAGAAATTATTTGAAAGAAAATATTTTTAATCTATTCATCCAGTAGCACATTTATTTTTAAAATTATCAAATGATAATGTCAAAACTAAACTAATTAACAAAGGCGTCGAATCAAGCAACGCGCACGATAATACTCAACATGAAAGCAGTGCAAATGAAAGAATAGCAAAATGTGGAACTTTTGATATGAGAAAAAAAAATTGCAGAAAAGTTTTTGGAATTGTTACAAAATACAATATTGCGGTAGAAAACATTGACCTAACTCTATTTCCTAAAAGAATCCATAGAGTTAAAGGGAATGGAAACTACTTTTTTTAAAATAGTTTCTTTTATCATAACTGGATATGAAGATAAACATTAGCCAATAAGAAACAATGTTGTTAACGATATGTGTAACAAAATACAGGTTGAAATAACTGGATATTTAAGTAATTTGAAGATGATTGAGATAATTGGATGCGCTTCGTTTATGGAGGTAGATATCCAAGTATACAGCAAATAAGGAGCAAAAACAAAATGGATGACCTAACCATGCAGTTTACGGCTTACTAAGTTGATTATTCTATATCTCTAGACAACTCAATTGGGGAACCCACTTTGATAATGTGATTACCACTTGAAAATTTTTCATATTTAAAACTCGTGAGATAAATAAGTTAATAAATACATTAGGTATTTATTTACTTATTTATCTCACGAATTTTAAATATTGTTGTTTAATTTTATCTACCTCCATAAATGTAACTCACCTTGTGATATTTTTTGTCAGTTCCCTGAGATTTTAAAAGGTGCCGTATCTGTTTTTTGCTGACTAAGGCCAAGAAAAGCTATTTTTGACGACTAAAATCTCAAAAAAAAAAGAAGGTCTTTGTTTGCTGACATTTCCCGACTGCTAACTATAAATCCAATTATGCTGACTTTTTATTATACCCCTTACACCCTCCTTGGGACGCTTCTGGTTGCATCTTCAAGCAGTTTATTATCACAAATATAATGCATTTTAATAAATAAATCTTGATGCAAAATTTAAATACCTAATTATTTCCTCGTGTCCTCTTATTGCGCATACGGTTAGTGTACTTTATCAAAACTGACATGTGTTCATCTACATTGTCAGTTTGATAAAAAGGAATGAGGTTTTTTTTTTGTTTTTTTTTTTTGTGTAATTTATTTCGCCGTTAAAAAATGTTTACATCACATATACATTTATCGAAATTTTGCCTTATCGCCGAGCCCCTCATATATAAAAAAAAATTATACATAACCGTAACATACACAATTTATAAAGACAAATCAGAATTAAAACAGAAAATAACTAAGAAATTAAAGAAGTTTAAAATAGCAAATAATTAAGAAGTGCTAAATGCTTACAACCGCTAAAATGTATAAGAACACTTGACAAAATTTTTTTGTAATAAAACAATAATGTAAAATTTCATAATTAACATAAACACTTAATGAATTTTGAACATCATCACTTAAATTTCATTGGTATAAATAAATCTGTTTTGAGCTTACTTTAAAAGAAATATTTTAAGTCGGAAAAACTGAATTCCCTAAACAGTAATAATTTTTTTAATTCATTCTTGAATTGCTCTAAGGTAGCCTTGTTTTTGTTAACAATATCTGGGAATATTTTCCACAGATAAGGTCCACGGTATTTAACTGAATAGGAGGTTAATTTTAGAATATATATTTGAGTAGGACAAAGTTGTTATTTGAAAACTTAGTTGAATACTTTTGATTAATTTTATTAAAATAGATTTAAAAGATTTTTGGGGACAATCCCAATTTTTTTTAAACATAAACAATAAAACTTGGTGTAAATCGAGTTTATACACATTTAAAGCACCGAGCGCACGTAAAAGTGGTTCGCAAGGATTATTTCTACAGGCTCCAAACACTATTCTGCACGCATGTTTTTGTTTATTGTAAATTTTCTTAAGTTTTGTATAGCCAGTACTAGCTCACACAATATTACAGTAAGAATAATAACTGTGAATAAAAGCAAAATATAATTATTTCAGGGATGTTACATTTAGAAAAGGTTTAGCCTTTACCATCATTGCAATATTCTTTGAGAGTGTCGTTTCAATACTGTTTATATGTGCACGCTACAGCAAATTTTCATCCAGTTTTACTCCTAAAAAGTTTACATATGTTTTCTTTTTTAATATGAGTATTATTAGTTATAAGATTTGATAGTTAAGGAGGAATGTTTCCTGATTTATTTAGTTTATGGAAAAGTATATATCTTGTTTTATCCACATTTACTGAAAGTTTGCTACTTACAAACAATTCATTAACTTTACATAACTGTCCATTTACTATTTTAAAAAGTATTTTAATATCTCAATGAGAACAAAATAGATTGGAATCATCAGCAAACAAAATTAGGTCTAAAAGATTTGTTGCTAAGTATAAATCGTTTATGTACAAAAGAAATAAGAGTGGTCCTAAAAGAGAGCCCTGTTGAACCCCGCAAGTTATGGAATATGGAATTGTGTTATTTTGATCGTAGTACAAAAATTGCTTTCGGTTTGTCAAATACTCTTTGAACCAAAGAGTGTTTTTCACTCCGTAGTTTTCAAGTTTTTTTATTAGTATATTAAAGTATGTATGAAGAAGTATGTCTGAAGAAGCAGTTTAATAGTTTTTCATATATTTTTTTATATATAAGTTCGATAGATTCTCAAACAAAGAGTTAGATTAATTGGTCTAACATCGACATTTTGTTTATTAATAATGCCTAACATTTTGTCAATTCATTTTGTCAAAATTTTTTAAAATAAAGTTCATATTAAATAGAATCGCTTCTTTGCTGCTTTTCCAAAGCCACAACATTTAAAACATTAAAAAATATTGTTAAAACAAATCAAAGTTGTAAAATGCATTTTGCCGCATAATATTTTATGGGAGTAAAAATCTCATAATGAGAGGAAAAATTTAATATGAGTTTTTTTACTGGGGGTAAAAAAAAACGCAGGAGTAAAGATCTCATACTACACCAGCTGGATCCTGCATATTTTTATAATCTCAACACAAATCTTGAATTATGGTAAATAAATGTTAACGCAAAAAAATATTGTAAATCTTTTAAGTTGTGTACCTTTATAAGAACAAACTGAGTAGTGAATGCAAAGTTAAAATTTTAAAAACATTTAAAACTTTGAGTGAGCGTGCGTTTAATTATATAATTTCTGAAATATGATTAAAGACAAACTTTAAAAGCATTTTTTTACAAATATTTTTTAAAATAAATAATAATGTTTTACCTGTTCCAGAACAACATGCCCATGCTGCAATGGTTTGCCTGTTACCACCTCGTATCTAGGTGGCTCGTCATTTAAAGAGTCTAGACTTTTATAAGTTGGAAGTGCCTTAATGGAGGAATTTGTATTGCTAGAATTTTCTTTGACGTCTTTAAATTTGACTTTCCGCGTTGATTTAGTTCTAATAAAATTCATTAATCCTGTTCCTTTTTGGTGCTTTTCTTCAACAGGTAAGTTTTCTTTGTTATTATGTTCTGTGTAAACATATCCTGTAACACATATCACTAATTCTTTATTGTCTACAGGAGAAATTGCTTCGTTAATGCTTTCATCTGCACTTATAGCAGTATCTGCCATATTATCATAATCAACTTTGCCTATATGTTTCAGTTTGACTATTGCAGTTAATAAATTGGATATTATTACATTTATTCATAAAAACCAAATTGTAAAATAAATCCTATATATAGGTTCATGTACTTTAAATTTTTATTCGGCTAATTACCGATTTATAACGATTGAGTGATTCGTTTCAATAGCAAATAATCTTTTTAAATAGTTTGCGGTAATTAGTTTTGTAATGCAGTAACAAAGGTAATAAAGTAACAAAGCATTTGATAGCAGTAATAAGTATTTACCAGTAATAAAGCATTTTTTAGCGAATTAGGCCGTAAATTATTTTGGTTTAACTCGTTTAATTTAAGTTTAATGTCTTAAAAAACAACATATTTTAATTTTTAAATAATAGTTGTTGAAAATATTTTTTTGCTTAATTCAGTATTATTTAACTACGAGCAGTTTCTTTGAGGTTATACCCACGCTTGTAAAAGGTTCTGATGAAAAGATCATTACGATATTTTTTCAGGAACCGTTCTTTAGTTTGTGAAAGCAATTTTTATAATTAACTGTTTATATTTGATCAGTGAAAAAACTTCGGTAATCGAAGGTAAATAAAAATAGTTCTTGCTAACTTTAACTTGCTAAACTTTGAACAAAAAAAAATTAAATCAACTTTTAACGGAAAAAATAATATTTAAAAAATAAGTTTTGAATAAATAGTAATAACAATCTCTTGAATAAATAGTAATAACAATAAAAGAGAAAAAATACAAAAAAAAAAAGTTTGCCAAAAAAAAAAAATTAAAACCAAAGTTTTTATTCAAATACTTACTTTGGTATTTTTGACGGCATAAATTGCATTATATGCGCAGGTAAAGTTCGACAAAAATGCCACAAATGAGTATTCGAGATCACGGCGGTTACTTTTTACAATGTTCTCCCACTTGCTAAGTTTTATGAGATTTTAAAAAATTATTCCGTTACGGACGTAACGAAAACATTTTTATCAAAGTTTAAAAAATTATAGAAAAGTAGGACCATGCAAATTACTAAGCGTAATTTTTGGTACTTCTTTTTGCTAAACTGTTCTAAAGGAAGATTATAAAAAGTCATTTTCTTTTGAAAAAGTTGATGTTTGCACACTCCCAATATAACTTTGTATACACAAATCTAATTGGTTTGTATAAAAAGAAAACTCTTACGAAAATTAAATATACGGCATGGGCTAAATATGTCTGGCTAAATAGGTCTGGTTTAGGGTTGGGTTGCACTTGAGGGAAAACTCAAATATAAATATTATGTTTATAGTACACTATATATACAAGTGCTATATGAATCAAACAAAAACAAAAAAAACCATACATACATATATATATATATATATATATATATATATATATATATATATATATATATATATATATATATATATATATATATATATATATATATATATATATATATATATATATATATATATATATATATATATATATTTAATAATAAAAAGTTAAAGTAGAAATTAAAATCTAATATTCTGAAAAAAACTATTACATCTAAATTCGATTTTATATGATCTCTATAATTACTTATTCGTTACTTAGACAAAATTTCCTTCGTTTTGGAGCAACTGATGCAATTGTTCTTTACCAAATACAAATTTGATTGGTTAAAGAAGAAATATTTTAGGCTTTAGGGTAAAGCGGCCTAAATCTGGCCGCGTCCTTATTCTGGCCGATTTTCAGAAGCACTAAAATATTTGATGGAGGATGGAATTGGTCTGTTTTAAATAAAAAATATATTAATTTAACCTTTTAATTTTGAAATATGTACTTTAAATTCTTATATCGACTTGCTAATACTTCAGTAACATTTTAAAAGCATTTCATAAGTTTTATGTTTCCGTAAGCTCGATGTTTGCAATTTTCAAACTTGTAATGATTACATTCAAATGTAATGCGTTTGTAAATCGCTTGAACTGAAAGTAATATTGGCATATAATTTTGTTAAAACTGTATAAGTATTTATGCGTATTTTGTATATTGTTAAATAATTCTTTTTTATTTGAAAATTTATATGTACAATATTAAAGTATAATTTTTAGCGATTGTCCTATATCTGGCCAATGATTAGTCTCAATTCTGGCCATATATATGTACAATAACTTTATATAATTTTTATTTAATTTATATATATATATATATATATATATATACATATATATATATATATATATATATATATATATATATATATATATATATACATATATATATATATATATATATATATATATATATATATATATATATATATATATATATATATATATATATATATATATATATATATATATATATATATATATATATATATGTATATATATATACGGAATAATATGTATATATATATATACGGAAGCAATTGGCAGAGTTCTAAATCATTACTATATAATGCTATTAAAAGTAGGCGACTGTTTTAATTCTTTGCAAGAATTAGAACAAAAAGTTTCATCCTATGAAATTGAATCATGTGTTTCTCTTTATAAGAGAGAAAGTAGGACGATTGAGTCAGCTAGGAAAAGAGGAATTAAGAGGTTTATTAAAGAAAGTTTAATGTTTTATACAATACATTATGCATGTTACCATGGTGGAAAGAATTTTAGTAGTAAATCAACTGGAAAACGCCCAAATCAAAGGTGATTCAATACGCTAACTATTAACATAATTGAAAATTAACTAAGATTTTATTTAAAAGAGGTATTTCTGCTCTAGTTACTGTACTGTAGTTTGGTACACACAGTCTGTGTGTTTGTTTTTGCTGTTAAAAAAAATTAGCCTAAAAATTTAGATTTTAAAACTGAACCTTGGAACTGAACTTGATTGATAGTCTATAAAATTTTAAAAAATGACATTGATGGACAAGTTATAACAATAGTTTCTATTGAATAACGGCTATTTGTTTCTCTGGTTCATTTAGCTCTAATAGAGCTAAATGTAAAGCTCTATTTAGCTCTAAATGTAAAGCTCATTTAGCTCTAATAGAGCTAAAAATAAATAATCTCATAGAGCCTCTATGAGATTAAAAGTAACCTTTCTTTAATAAAACATTGACATTTATTTTGTTAGATTTAGTACTTCATAAATTTTTTTTTGGTATAAATAATTTTTTACAATGGTACATGTGAATGAGACCTTTCAAATAAAAATGTTGAGAAAACTCATTTATATTTAGCATCTGAGCTAAATGTCAAATGTTAACACTTTGTAACAGGGCTGTCTTAACACTAGTAATGGCGTATATTTATATATATTATATTGTATGTGTGTATATATATATATATATATATATATATATATATATATATATACATATATATATATATATACATATATATATATATATATATATATATATATATATAATATATATATATATATATATATATATATATATATATATATATATATATATATATATATATATATATATATATATATACAGCGCTCGAAATAATGGCCAATCGATGATTGGCTATTTTTAGAGAAATTTCGAAAAATTCAAGGGAAAATAACCTGTTTTTGTGAAAAAATTACATTTGATTGGCAAGCTTTGAAAAACTATTTTGAGTGCTGTATATATATACAGTATATATATTGTGTATATGTATATGTATATTTATTATATATATATTATATGTATATTTATCAGCACATTCCAGATGAACTGTACATTTGGAATTTGGTTTAAAGTGACTGATGGTGGAATGCAGTTTTGTGTTGACAAGATGATGTTAGAGCATAACCATGACATTGATCGAGTAAATATATTTGATACTTTGTTTTTTATCTATCCTTTATTTTCCTAAAAAATATAGCCAATAATATATATATATATATATATATATATATATATATATATATATATATATATATATATATATATATATATATATATATATATATATATATATATTTATATAATTTAATAAATTATAATTAAAATTATATATATAAATTAAATATATAATTTAATAAATTATAATTAAAAAATAAAACGTTAAACAAATTGAAATAGCTTTACATAGCAGAATTTTATTTTGTTGCTTTGCAGTATTAGTTGTATAGCTATAAAAGAATTATAAATAAAATTGCATAAGTTTTATTAATTAGATAAATGATATATATATATATATATATATATATATATATATATATATATATATATATATATATATATATATATATATATATATATATATATATATATATATATATCATTTATCTAATTAATAAAACTTATGCAATTTTATGTATAATTCTTTTATAGCTATACTACTAATACTGTAAAGCAACAAAATAAAATTCTGCTATGTAAAGCTATTTCAATTTGTTTAACGTTTTATTTTTTAGGAGTTTTTTAACAACCTCCCAAAAAGAAGAAAACTAACTGCAGAAGAAGAGCAAGATGTTTCAAGAATTTTAACTATGCATGGAAACAAGTGGCTAATAAAAGATCAAATACTAAAAGAAACAGGTTTAAAAAAGCTAGTAATTCTACAAAAATATTTTTAGATTGTTTGTTCTATATTTGATCATGTATACTCAATGTATATTATTATATTATATCTATAATTTCAGTTTAATTCATTTTTCTACATTAGTGCAAGTATACTGATTAAAAAAGCTTTTTTAAGGAAAAAAAGTCACTTTGAGAGATCTTCATAATTTAGCTGCTAAGCAAAAAAGTACTAATGACATGGATTCTCTTTTAGCAGTTTTTAGTGAATGTAATGGTAAGTATATATAAATAATAAAAATATAAATGTTTTAAAAAGATTTTTTCAACCACGTCAAGTTTATAATGTTTTTAAATAAAATTTTAGTGAGTAATGTTAGGAACTCAAATTGTCATTTATCCTTAATGGTAAATTAATTAATGATTATTTTTAATTCACAACAGGACCGGATCTTGAAATTAAAGCAGATGAAAGCGGAGTATTAAATGGCATTTTTTATCAAGATGCTGAAATGAAGAGGTTCTTTGATCAATATCCTGAATTAGTTTTAATGGATACAACTTACAAACTGACCAATTTGAGAATGCCACTCTATATAATGCTTGTTGTTGGACCATATGGTGAGAGTGAGATTGTAGCAATATTTCTAACAGCAACTGAAGACTCAGTAACACTTAGTGCTATGCTAGATATTTTTAAAAAAAAAAATCCAAACTGGAATTTAATTTCAACTGTTTTTACAGATAAAGATTTGACGGAAAGGGAGAATATTCGCCAAGCCTTTCCGCAAGTCGCTCTCTTGTTGTGCATTTTTCATGTACTCAGATGTATGAGTAGGGAAATAACTACAAAAAAAATGAATATTTCAGAAGAACAAAGATTGAGTGCACTAAAAATGATTCAGAAAATGACTTATGCATCATCCGAGGAAAAATATGAAAGCATTCGCAATGAATTTCACAAAGTTATGCCGGGAACAGTTGTTAAATATTTTGAGGCTAATTGGCATGGTTGCAGATATGAATGGGTGCATTGTTGGCAACAACAAAATGTAACATATGGAGAAAAGACTACTAATCGTTTAGAGTCAATCAATCATCGAATCAAAGCTGTTGTTACCCTACTAAGTCCTTTGCCAGTCTTTTTCAAAGATTTTCTTGCTGTTATTACATGCATGCGTCACGAAAGAGATCAACACTATATAAATTCAACTGAGCGTGTTCCAGTTAGTATAAGCCACCTTAATGCAACTGAGCGTCTTTATTATGAGCTACTTACTCCATTTGCATTTTCTTATGTCAAACAACAGCTAGATGATTCAATCAGTTTAAAAGGGCATTTGGAAAATGGAATTTTGCAAATGGATATATGTGGTAATACAGAAACACTTCATGAAGACAGTTGCATTTGTTCTTTTTTTAAATCTATGGGTTTGCCATGCAAACACATGTTAGCTGCCAGAAGAATTAAAGAAACATCTGTTTTTTCTGAACTCGGTGTTGCTTCAAGATGGTGTAAACAACAGGTTTTTTTTAGTCTTTTATTTATTCACAAAGGCTACTAAAACTAACTTGAATAATATTATTAATAATAATATAAAATATTGATAATATTATATTATATATTATTTAATATTATTTAAAATATTAAATAATAATATAATAATATATAAATTTTTCTAAATGTAGTTGTATCAAAAGCATAGAATTTTCCAATCACCTGCTCTTCAAGAGAGTCATGTGGCTGTGTCATTGCTTAAGGACAGACCCTTAACGAATGCAGAAAAGTTTTGTCGTGGTAATCGTCTTCTTCAGCGTTTAGCAGAATTAGTTGCTGATGGGGGTATGTCACAATATGGTAGCAGAATGAAACTTCTTGAAGACTTAACCAACATCTGGAGTGCCAATCGTGAAGCCAGAGTTATTGCAGTTGATTTTAATTATGATGAAAGGACTTCTTCTACAAAAGAAGTAGTTAACATTCCTGCAGCTGAAAAACTACTTAATGACATTGATTTCACAAAAGTAGATACTTTAATATCCAAAGTAGATAGCGTAGATAGAGTAAGAAATTTTTTTAATGATGTTTAGTTTGCTTTATTAATAGGTATTGCAAAAACTGTTTGTTTTTTTATTTTCTACTCAAGCTACTTATATTTGCATTTTTTTCTCAGTCATCTTTATTAATAAATCAAGTCAGGGAAGAATTTAATGAAAATACTAATCAAGTCATGACTACTCAGTTGGAAAAAGAATTTAATGAAAATACTCAAGTCATGACTACTCAGTTGGAAAACGGAAACGGTTTGAATATTTGAAACTTATAATTAAATTTATATATATATATATATATATATATATATATATATATATATAGTATATATATATATATATATATATATATATATATATATATATATATATTATATATATGTATATACATATATATATACATTTTTTTTTTGTTAACTCTAAATGTTTTAATTACTAATTTATTATATAGATCATCCTAAAAACAATACTTTAGAAGTTCCTTCAACTTCAAATGAAGTAAATATTAAAAAACTAAAATTTCCCTCAGCAGTTTTATGTCGTGGAAGGCCAAAATTAAAAGTAAAAAAAAATGCGATTGGCCTGCGCATTCTGCAAAAAAATCATTGTGTACCATTTCAAATGAAGTCGATTCCAGAAAAAGTGGAAAGTAAGTATACCTTATCTTTTTGAATGACATTTGACAAGAAAAAAAATATATATATATTTATATATGTATATATATATATATATATATATATATATATATATATATATATATATATATACACACACACACACACACACACACACACACACACACACACACACACACACACACACACACACACACACACACACACACACACACACACACACACACACACGTGTTAGTGTTTGTGTGTATATATTTATATATATATATATATACACACACCCACACAGTGTTAGTGTTTGTGTGTGTGTATATATATTTATATATATATATATATATATATATATATATATATATATATATATATATATATATATATATATATATATATATATATATATATATATATATATATATATATATATATATATATACACACACACACAAACATAACACTGGTATATATATATATTTTTTTCTTTGTCAAATATCCAATTTTATTCAAAAAACAAAAGTAATTGTTTTCCGTTTGATGTGGGTATTCTCTGTGATCAATAAAACACATAAAGTTTAATTTATTTTCAAAATTTGAAGACCCAAAGAACTCAAGTTTTTTGCCACAATAATGATGTATTTGATGTAAATAATGGTGTATAACAGGTATTTGGTAAAGCTGCTTTTTTTTATAAAAATTGATACATTTTAATATTATTTGCATTTTTTTTCATTTTTTTTTTCTTTTCTTTAGTTTTACCTTTGCTAGCATTTTGACTTCGTCTACTGTTGAAATATGGTTTTAATTTTGGTATAGTTTCATGATTTGAAACTTACTATATTAACCATCAGCCAACAGTTTGGTAAAAAAATATAAAAATAGACAATTAAGGTAAGAATAATTTTGTTTACTGACAAAACTAGAAATCTGTTTTTAATTATTATAATGTCTAACGGGTTGTGCTATTTTCACATAGTGAAGAAGAAACACCAAAGGGTCTGCTGGTTGTTAAGGTTACTAGGTTATTTCTTGAAAGGTGTTTACTAAAAGCACCACCATTTTTATGGCTATAGAAAATCATTGAACAAATGTTTCTACTCCACCAATTGTATGCTGAGTTGTTAGTCCTTGGCCTTGCCTTAAGGCAAAAAATTAAGGCTTTGCCCTTTTTTTTTGATTTAAAACTGTTGACCTTGGTCTTGGCCGTGAAAATTTTGGCTTTGGCCTTGATTGTTTTGGCCTTCAAAAATAAAATACATAAAATTAAAGAATTTAAAGTTTTCATTCTTTTTTCTTATGTATTTTTGTTTTCGCCTTATATTCGCCTTATATTCGCCAAATATATCTACAAGTATATTTTCTTATTGACTTCGTATAATTTTGGTTTGTTTTTACAACATGTAGTTTAATGTCGCAGCAATTGCTAGCTAGAGTTTAGTTTATAATAAGCCTTAACGTTAGGCAAAAAATTAAGTCTTAGTCTTGAAAATGTTTGCGTAGGCCTCGGCCTTGACCTTAAAACTCTTGGCCTCGGCCTTGTCTTTGGCCTTGTACCTTTTGGCCTTGTAACATGTGGCTTTAGCCTTGCTACCTTTGGGCTTGTTAACAACTCTGGTTGTATGTTCTAAACATCATTTATGTTTAAAACATACAATCATTTATGTTTAATCACATACAAAACATTATCATTTTTAAGCTGATTTAAGTTTTTAGACAAAATTTTAAAGAAGCTTTTCGGTACTTTTTGAGGATTCACCCCCCCCCACCTTCCACATTTTATTCGTAAAATCGCCGCTGGGTGTCACAAGCTATTGTACAAAACACATAAAACATGTTAAATAACGTTGAGACAACCAGAGGCAATTCTACGAATAAAATGAGGGGGGGATGAATCCTTGAAAAGTACCGACTAGTTTCTTTAAAAAAAATATTAAAATAATTATTGTCAATAATTATCTGAGTTCAAACAGTTTATTGTAGATTTTAACATCACAAAGTTATCGTTAGTAATTTTAATGCGAAATTAAGATTGTAAAATATGATATTGTAATTTTTATCTGGTAACGTTAAATAAGGAGCTAAAATAAAATGGTTGTAAAATAAGATAACGTTTTTGAGACTGAAAACATTAAAACAACCAAGAAAGCTTTCCTTATAATCTTAAGTTTGCTGTTTTTACAATTAATCCCAATTGTTTTTTACAATTAAACCCAAAGTTAATCCCAACATAGTTAAACAACTTTTATTACTAAAAAACCACAATATCGAGTGAGTATGAAATTTTTTTTTAATACTATTATATAAATTTGTTCTTTTAGCACGTTTAATTGGATCTAAAAACTGTGCAAACGTTGGTTTATCGCAAAGTATACACACAAAACTTGGAAAACAGTGCCTTTTGATTTTTGCTTTCTCTCTTTCTCAAGATTTTATTGTAGGGGAGGGGTTAAGAGAACGTAATTGTTTAAAATTGAATAAATATTTCTTTATTTTAGTATTACTTGGACGCTTATTAAAAGGAGGGAGGCCAAAAGATATCACGTCTACAACACCTGCAGATGTGCAAGACCTTCATATTGAACCACAAGAACTCCCCTCGTCGGTCACAAACGAAAAAGTTGTTATTGAAATATTAAAACCTTTTCTTACATCTCAAGCTTGGCAAAAACTAAAATCTTCTTTGAAAAAGCGTCAGAAAATGGCTATTTGGAATTGCCCAACATGCAGTTTAAATGCATCTGTAGAAAGTATAGAGTGCGACAGTTGCTTGGAGTGGTATCATTTTAAATGCGTCCAAGTTACTACCAAAATGAAAAGAAATTGGTTTTGTAACAAATGTAAATTGGGTAGTGTATGTCAAAAAAGTTAAGATCGATTGAAAAAAGTGACTAAAAAAAACTTCGGTATTATATAAAGTATCAAATAAAGTACATTTAATCAAGTATATTCAAAGTCGGGGGTAGTGCAAAACCGTGTAACTAGCATTGGCTACTTAATTGCATATTAATAATTTTAACACCAAATATCTTTTGTTGATACATAAATATTAAAATGAAACCAAAATCTGTTGAAATAAAAAAAAAAAAAAAGTTTTTAACTGAATAACTAAATGATAAGTTTATAAAATATAACTAGTATATAAACTTATCATTAAAAAATTCTTTTAATATAATTCAACATTCATTTAATATCTTTAGTAAGGATTCTTTTATTCTTTTTTATAGTTTTAAAGAATATTATTTTATTAACGGGTAGGGTAACCCCTAGAAATATTGTATTATATTATAAAGAATTTTATTAAGATAAGTTTAGATACAATAAACCGATGTTTTAACTTAATTATATAAAAGTTTATCCCAGATGTCAACTTTTAATAAAAACAGTTTTAACCTTTTCTTGTAAAAAAATATTTAGTGCAGATACATGGTGTTATCCAATGCTAGTTACGCAGTTTTGTAATTTTCCCGACGATATGTATAAATAGCGCTTATTGTAGATACAATAAAGTAATTTAAACACATATATTAATATATTTTAAGCATGTATATATACACACACACACACACACATATATATATATATATATATATATATATATATATATATATATATATATATATATATATATATATATATATGAAGTAAATAGAGCTATATTAGATAAGAATATGTATTGTTTAAAATAGTTTGATTCCAAAGTTTTACATTATTTATGTATGAAAGTATTTATAGATAAACTTTAACTACGTTTATAGCTATTTATTCAAGATAAGAAATATTGAAAAAAAAAATTTTTTTTTTACGTAAACTGAGCGTCAGTTTTTTTTTCGTTTTTAATAAGGGATCGCTTGCATACTTTAGTACTTGCATTATTTAGTATAAAGTTTACCCTATAATATACCTTAAAATTTTTTTTTTTGGAAACACGGTGATGCAAGTATGTAAAAAAGTATAAATATCTTTTTAATTTCGAGGAAAGACATTGTTAGTAGAGTTCTAAATTTTTAGTTATAGCTTGTGAACACGAAAGGAACCTATCGTTCCTTCCGTTAAGGGGGAAGCCCCCCCCCCCCCCCCTAAACAGAAGTATTAAACATTTTAAACAAAATCAAGAATATAAAACATCAATATAATATGAACAAACAAAATCCTTGAAAAAAAATACAAAATGGTTTTCGGTTGCCATAGTAACCACAAAAAACACATAAAAATGGGCAAAAAATGCATTCACACCGGCCGTAAAAACTAAATAACCATGCAAAATCTCTTAAAAAGCTTTCACCAAATGCTTTACAAAAGGTCAAAGGGTGTTGTAATAGCGGCATTTTCCTGTAACTAAAAGTCTGAGCGATGCGTGCACATTTAAAGATGGCGAAAATATTTTTTATTCAAAATATTCAAAATAAAAAAATCTAAACCTCAATTTAAAAAACTGTTTCTATTAATAATCATAGAAACAACTCCAGAAAATTTCATCAAAATTGGTAAAACGGTTCTTGAGATAGAATAGCCGGCGTATGAAAAAAGACTAATTTGAGAAAACGCGAAAAGAAAAAAAAAAATTAGCACATAAAACTTTGAAACTTTAAGTAAAACAAATATTATAGTAAAAATATCTCATAAAAAGTATTGGAAACCTCCTGCTTTATACAACTTCACTTCTTTTTCTTTTTCATTATCATTTTTATTATGTTTTTTGCCACAAATAATTTTTTGTTGCAACTTGTTTTTATTAATACTTCTGTATTTGGAATGTGATATATTTGATTATATTTGCACCAATTATCAGCTTCTACTGGGCAATGTGGAAAATGTAGATTATTCTCCTTGTTGGAGGAAACATAATAAAGTGATGCCTGAGTACCAGGTTTTATAGATGCTAAATCTCCTACATTAGCTCTAATTGCAATAACAAAATAACTTTGCAACCGATCAATTGTTGCATCTGTTAATTTACCACTACTACCAAGGTTTTTAGTTTTTTTTTTTAACTTTCATAATCTTGTACCTATACGTTTTATCACATGAAACACCAGTATCAACAATATCAGTATTCAAATCGTGTCTGATTTCTGCAGCAGCATCACACATAGTCTCTATTGGTACTTTTTTCACAACTTTAGAGATTTTTTAGCAAGCTTGTCTTAGTTATTTCTAGTCATTGGTGGAGGAATATTCATAAAGAAGTGAAGTTTTCAAGTCCTGCGTGACCATGACCCAACGACCGCATTGTCTAAATAGCTCGCTTATTTATGTCGTATCCCTGCTTACCACTTTTTTTTATAGTACACAAATTTTTGCAAAATAAACAATTTGAACATTTTAAAACTAAAAAGGAGCAAGTTCATGTTGATCTTTTGAGTTGTCAGACAACACAAGAGAGTCTTCATTGAAGCACATTGGACAAATGAGTTCTTTAAAAATAACAAATAACACTTCTATATCTATAATTCTATATCCAGACAGTAGAGTAGAAGATTCAACTATATCAATTTGTCGTATTTTTGAATGTGATGCTAAAATATTTACAATATTATTAAAAGTGTCACTCAGACAGTGAATCACAGTGTAATTATTAACTAAAATATTTACAATTAGAGTAGATTCTTTATTTACACTATCAACAACAACTTCTTCTTCATAAAATAATGATTTTTTAACTGGAAAAGATCTATACCTTTTCATAACAATAATAGCTCGAGGTTTTACTCTACAACTTTTTGGCATTCTTGTTAAATTAAATAAAATTAATCTAAGTTTGTTTTTGTCTCTTAATCTCGCTGACTTTTGCTTAGCTGAACAAGAAGTATAATAGAATGAAGCATCCTAATCCAAGTTAGGCATTTTACATAAACCTTTTTTTTTTTTTAAAATACGACAAAAAAATTACAGTTTCGATATAACGAAACATCAACTCATCATTAAAAAAACTAAAATTTTTGCACTTTAGAATGATTTTTATGAAAAACAAATTACATAAATGAAATCTATGGTAATTTTATGTCTAAAAACGGTCATACTAAATTTTTGTTTTTTTGATAATTTTAGAGGGAGTTTCCCCCTTAAACAAGTTTTAAATGCCTTTAACTAAAAATTTAGAATTCTAATAAGTTTTTTCTTTAAAATGAATAGATATTTATAGATAGGATGTTAGATATTTTTGCTTCTAAACATTTTTTTTTTTTTTGAATTTCCTATTTAATTTACAAAGGTCATTCCTTTTCAAAAACAAGACTTTTTAATCATGCCATTATGCATTTCATTCTAATTTCATTCAATTTAAATATTAAAATTAAATTTTTTCATATAAGTGGCATTCTTGGGTAAGCTAAGTTCAGAAACCATGATAACCGTGAATATATTGTACTTAAGGGTTTTGTAAATAAGCATAAATCATTAAACAAAAATAAAAACATCTGACAGATGAAGTAGTCTAGATGTATATCCTCTTTACTTAATCAGTGATATATGTTGTATAACATTCTTTTAGCTTCCTCAATACTAATAATATTATTATTTTCTACTGAATTATAGATGCCAGAATTATCAGCTTATTAAAAGTTGTGTATATCATTAGCATATTAAATATGATGATGCTGATATCCATAACCCAGCGAAATTTTCTAAAATAATAAATTATTAGTATTGAGATACCTAATGTTTCAAAGTAGTATATATATATATATATATATATATATATATATATATATATATATATATATATATATATACACACATACATATACACATTTGTGCAAGGTTATATGCCAGTACATAAAATAAATAGCAAATAATCATTCTATTTTATTCTAATTAATAAACAAAAATTCAATTTTAATAAAATAAAAACTATTTTTATAATCTTTTTTATATAATGAAATAAAACTATACCTTTGACTCACTAATACAAAATGTGTCACCCTAATACAAATTGCAAAAAAAAGCCTACTGACTAGTAGTTGTAATACTAGGGCATAAACATATAGTAAATATATATTTAAAACAAAAACATATCTATATATAAAATAATTTTTTGCTTTAACATTACTATTGCTAGAAGATTAATGCTTTTGCCTTTTGGTTGGATTGTAATTTATGTTGGGGTCTAAAACAAGTCAGAGGAATAGTTTTGCACTCTTATAGTGATATCTTTGGGAGTTTCACAAGGATGGTTTGCAATAAACAAACTGTAAATTAGCTTTACTACAAGGTTATGGCTCTTTTTGAATAACTAGATTTTTACTAGGTTTATAGAAAACTTTAGAGGTTTCTAGTACTTTGTTTAAATAGACAAGATTAAATTAAAAATTCAATGAAATCATAGGTCATTATTTTATGCTATGTATAAACAGAAATGTATTACCACTTCAGTATATAAGCTACTTATTTATATATAGCTATATTTATATATACTTATTTATTATGTAGTTATTTACTATATTTATATATATTTATTATAAAATAAGTTCAAAAAGTATCATTGAAATTGAAATGATAATTTAAAAAAATTATTTCAATATTATAATATGATACTTTCAAATTATAGTTGATATTTTCATTTATACATGATAATTTCAAAAAAAAATATTTTATTAAAAACTTCTTACAGAAACTTTTAATAAATTTTTTTTTTAGGTTAATTTGTGAATGTAATTAAAGTATAATGTGATAAAAAAATTATTTAAATATGCAAGGCTTGAATAAGTAAAGTTATAAAATAAACCCTTGATCTAAAAAATACTGATTACAAATATACACTAATAATAATCAAAAACACAACTCCTAGAAACAAACATGAAGTCTTAGTATAGTAATGACTGACACAACTGACAACAGAACTGCCCATTTCTTCAATGTCATTTATTTAAAATAACTTTGATCAGCAGAAACTATAATCAATTTAGATCAGGAGACTTTGATATATACTATTTTAAGGGGTCTCTCAAATTGGAAGTCACTGCACACAATCTTGTTCTACCCAATACCAAGAAAATATACATTTTAAGACACATTATCTTACTTGAGTGTATATTTTTTTGATAGGGCTAATAAAGTAACAAACATAAATAAATACAATATTTATAAACCATTATACAAAATTAAAATACTAAAGCAAAATTAAATTTTTAAATATCAATAAATACGAAAAATAGATACTAAAATGTCTATGTCCTTATCTCCATCTCATAGAGTTCTGTTAAGAAAATTACATTATTTGTAAGTTTTGTTTATGTAATGTATACTAAAATCTAAGGCTAAATGAATAAAAAGTATCAAACTAAGAAGGTTATAGGAACATATCAAATTATATTTACCATGATTACATGCATAATTTATATACATTATGCATATTGTTATGGTGGCATGAAATGACTTTATTCCTATAACTACTTTATATATGTATATATGTTAAAAACTTATGTTAAAACTATACATATATATGTATATATGTTTCTCTTTATAAGAGAGAAAGTAGGACGATTGAGTCAGCCAGGTATAGAAGGATGAAGAGATCTATTATAGAAAGTTAGAAATTTTATACAAAACTATGTCCATACTAAACGTATAGTCTATACGTTTATTACAATAAACGTATAGTTTATTGTAATAAACGTATAGTCCATAATGTTATGGACTATAGTATTGTATAAAACATCAAACTTTCTTTTCCTGGCTAACTCAAATGTCCTACTTTCTCTCTTATAAAGAGAAACGCATTATTCAATTTCATAGGATGAACCTTTTTCTTCTAATTAAAACAATCGCCTGCTTTTAATGGCATTATATAGTAATGATTTAGAACTCTGGCAATTGCTTCCGTAGCGTCCAAAACATTGGCCGTATCAATAAGAAAATTTGTTATTAGTACGGCATGCCGTATTCGTAGTCACTTCGAATATACACTGTCCTATATCTGGCCAATGATTAGTCTCAATTCTGGCCATATATATGTACAATAACTTTATATAATTTTTATTTAATTTATATATATATATATATATATATATATATATATATATATATATATATATATATATATATATATATATATATATATATATGTATATATATATATATATAAATATATATATACATATATATATATATATATATATATATATATATATATATATATATATATATATATATATATATGTATATATATATATATATATATATATATATATATATATATATATATATATATATATATATATATATATGTATATATGTATATATATATGTATATAATATATATGTGTATATATATATCATATATATGGTATGTTACATGAAATCATTTCATGTACCATTATATTACATACATATATATATATATATATATATATATATATATATATATATATATATATATATATATATATATTTATATATATGTATTTATATATTATATATATACATATATTATATTATAATATATGTATATAGATATATAAATACATATATATAAATATATATATATATATATATATATATATATATATATATATATATATATATATATATATATATATATATATATATATATATATATATATATATATATATATGTATACATTTATGTATATAATATATATGTTACATGAAATGATTTCATGTAACATACCATATATATGATATATATATACACATATATATTATATACATATATATATATATACATATATATATATATATACATATATATATATATATATATATATATATATATATATATATATATATATATATATATATATATATATATATATTTATGAAATATGATATATTATGATAATATGAAATATGAAAAACCATTTAAGCCACACCAAGTGTGAAATCATGAACGTTAAACTAAATATTATATATATAAATTTATATATATATATATATATATATATATATATATATATATATATATATATATATATATATATATATATATATAATACATACATACATACATACATACATACATACATATATATATATATATATATATATATATATATATATATATATATATATATATATATATATATATATATATATATATATATATATATATATATATGTATATATATATATATATATACATATATATATATATAAATATTATATTATTGCTGTTAATAATATAATCTTACATATACAGTAAGATAAATGTAAAAAACAGATAGCATTAGCCACAAGAATCATAATAATTTTATTTTTTTCAGTTTTCTTTAGAATTGAAAAAATGAAGAAAAATAAAATAGTTAAAAATAATTCAAAGAAAATCAAAGTGCCAAGAAGTAAACGTGGAAAACACTGTCTATGGAATAATGCATCTATGATATCAGCAGTTGAAGCTGTAAGAAATGGATTTTCACAGAGAGCTGCTTGTAAAACTTTTGGCGTTCCAAGAAGTTCATTGCAAGTTCGACTATCTGGAGTAACCGAAATTGGAGCCAAACCCGGACATCCAACTACTCTAACTGCAGAAGAAGAAAATAAAATAGTAGATTTTGCATGCAATCGTGCATCTTTAGGAATAGGATTCGGTCGATCTCAATTTTTTAAATATGCAGAAAACTTTGCTTTAAAACATAAAAAATCATTTAAGAATGGAACACCTTCTGAAAAATGGTGGCGTGGAATGTGCAAAAGGCACAAGCACTTTACTTTACGTCAACCAGAAGGAACAGCTGCTATTAGACATCAATGTATGAATGCTTCTAAAGTTTCAAAATATTTTTCTGTTCTCAAAAATGTATTAATGGAAAACAACTTAAATAATAAACCACAAA
>NC_061163.1:15882785-15937785 GCF_022113875.1 Hydra vulgaris | reverse complement strand
TTTATCAACAGTCATAAAGCGAGTGGAAGAATTATTTGACCATTTAGATTTTGCATATTACTATTGGTCAATCAGTCTTTTTTTTTATTAGATGTTTAATGCATTTAACTCATTTTCAATCTCTGCTAGTAAGATCAGATAAGTCAGCATCAATGCTTAGTTGAATCTGTAGGTAAATCAACATCAATCCTTAGTTAATTAGTTTTTTTCACTTCTTTTTGTGTTACAATATCATTGTTCAATTTATCTGTTTATGATGCTAAAAAAAAGGAAACTATTTGTAACTAATTCCAAAAAACAAAAAAACAAAAAACAAAAAAAAACAGCAGTAAAACTTAAACTAACTCTTAATATGCTCACTCCCGTCCTTTAATAAATTAACAATGAAATTTAATAAAAGTAGGTTTATGTACATTTATGAAAAAAATTAATAATAATAAACTATCACCATCAACACAAAAAAGTTATAGTGTTTGTATATATGCTTGTCGCTAATTAAAAAATATGAATGAGAGAATAGCAGTTGGAAAGAAAAATTATTAATAATTTTCGTTAACTTTAGTAATTTTTAATAAATTTTGCTAATTGTGTATTTTGTTAATTTAATAAGGAAATCTCTAACCTTTTGTTGCATTAAGTTTAGAAAAGACTTTAGGACTTTGCTACAAATTATCTAAATGTAATTGTAACTGTATTATTCAATTCTAAAATAATTGATTTAAGGTACGTATGTTGTCATTTTGATTTATGGTTAGCCAATTCGAAGTAAGTTTTTCTTTGCTACATCCTTTAAAATAAAACGCGTTAAATAAACAAAACTATAAGTGTACAGTACCAAGTGTTTCAATTTGTTTGGGCTGCCATTTCTACAATCTCACTCTGTTACAATATTTTTGTTTTACGAATAAATAAATTTTATTGAAGAATGACACAATGATGATGACTAAGCTTTAGTCAAAGGCGTATAATAAGACTTTTGAACCAAATAATATTATACGCTTTAAGCATTTTCTTATGGTTATATATTACTTATACTATAAATAAACGCTACAAGCATGTGTAAAAATTTCAAGTGGAAAAAAATATTTTTAATTGGTGCTACCAGTCATTGAAATTTAAGGCATATTTTACTATGGGCTCTTAGTCAGTAACATAGGAAAAAGTCATAAAACTGATAGAGAATGGTGATAATGACTCATTTACTTGGTACACATTTATTTACTTATTATATGCATTAAAAACATTCATTTTCTGTCATTGAATTTCTACTTATTTATTAAAAAACAGCAAAGACATGCTTTTTTACTTTGATTTTAGGTTTATTTAAGACAATAGTTACAGTACTAGGAATAATCGCTCATGAGAGTTGTTTTTTTTTTTTGTCAGGATATTTCTGTCTTTATTTTTGAACTACCAATAACAGAAACTGCTTTTGCTCTTCTTTATATTTGTCCATTAGTGCTACGCCACGTTCTACAATGTCGTTAACAATCTTAATGCTTCGAACAGTGGACTTTACAGTCTTAAACTCATCATCATGTTACCATTTGCTCAAACTGTTTAAAAAAAAGTGTGAAGGAAGTCCTATGATGCTGAAAAATTTTCGAGTATTAAACGTGACAAAGTCCTCCAGTTATTTTTCTTGGATAACTGAGCAGTAAACAGTAGCCCGTTTCATAGGTATCTGACCTGAAACATCGTTCAATCCTTGGACCATCTTGACCTTTGTTTCAGGGCGAACCTCATCATCAAAAAAAGCTAAAGCAACAAGTTCCTCTGATAGGTACCAGAGATGCCCTTGTAACTTCTTCACAGAAATTTTCGAGATCTCAGGATGCTGGGTCTTTTAGGTATCCAAGTCTTTCAAATGCTGCAGATCAAGTCTAGATGCTGAGGTTGCTTCAGGAGATCTGTACCAGGCTGTAATGTACAGGGGAGCCGCGAAAAGAAAAATATTCCTTATTCCCTACTCCTCTCTTTTTGTCAACCTGAATTAGTCTCTAAACATCCAAATCTTCAACGCATAAACAGCTTTCGTCATCCAGCAAGCACGGTGTAGACCGGCAGGAGCTCTAAATGAAACGCTCCTCAAAGGCACTCCTTCCACAAAACCAAGAGACAACTCCAAAAGTTCTTGGTAGTCGTCACGAGATTGAAAGATCTGTAGTTGATTTTTGCAAAAGACGATTCTTTTCATCAGTGATATTGGTAAGAGCATTTAAAGTGTTCTTATCAGACTGTGCTATGTGGTACTTTGTGGTATGTGGCCAGGTCTACTTGAAGGCCTGAGAAACAGAAAAACTTCTGCTTCCAAAATAATTTTTAGAATTTGGTGACGACATGCCAACCACAACATATCTTTCCCAAACTTCTGCCCTAGAAAAATGCAAGCTTCATTCTTGGCCCAGTATTGGCTGCAGTAGTATCAAAGCACATGCACTTTACTTGATCGTTAATTTCCCATGCCACTGACACGTCATGCACTGCAGATTCCCTGTTCCTAATGGTAGTTTTGAGACACTAAGAAGCTGCTGCACTTCTACTCCAAATACTAGAATCGGAATTCCTACGTTCACTCAATTTAGCCACATCTAAATTAGCCACCAACTTCTCATTCATTATATTTTTCCTGCCACGTCTAGGACGCTTTGGAGCCGGTGTACCTAAAGTTGATGGCTCATGGTTATCTTGGTTACTAGGCAACACATCTTCTTGAGTTATGATATCTTCTTAAGGGTTATCTTCACCTTCAGATGATGATAAAAGAACAACTGTTTCCTCTCGAGATTTTCTTGCCATCTCCTCTCGATCCCTTTTTCGGTTCATCTCTTTTTACTTTTTTTTATACTTCTTCTTGCTTTGCTAATTTCTTATCAACTGGAGCCATTTTGCCTCTCCAAATTTTCTCTCCTTGGCATGATAGGAAGTCCTTATCCTCCTGAATGATGATCATTTCCAATGCGTTGGCATGGGCAATATCGAATAGTTTTTCTAACCTTTCATTCCACTCGTCTTCCTTTTGTTTCAAATAATCTGAACGCTTAGCTTTATTCTATTTATTTCTTTTCCTTCCCTTTTTGATGGAAGCATAACACTAATTAAAGAAAATTTCATCTGTACTATAAGTCATATCTCAGTTTTCTTTCTGGTAGCTATTGATGCACTGGTTGATAAACCCATCACTGTAGTTTAGTTAAACTAGTTTAATCTGCAAAAGGAACAATTAAGCATTATAAACACAATTCTGCACACTAAAAGTAAAAAAATTACTAGCTAAAAGAGGTTTGTACACTAAGCACCAACCACTTTTGTTGCATAACATCATAGGCAACATAAGCATTTTTAGGGTACATTTGCGCAGTACTGTAGGGTCGATAGCAACCCCTAAAAATCATTCTAAATATATATATATATATATATATATATATATATATATATATATATATATATATATATATATATATATATATATATATATATATATATATATATATATATGATTATATGATTCAGACTTAGAGTAAAGTAAAAATAGTAACATTGTAAGTAAATTTTACTAACCCTAGAATAAAAATTGTTGATATTTCTGGGGTATCTTTCTTCGCAAAGAAAGATACCCTCGATTTATTATTGTGTAAAAGTTAGGTAATTAAATAAATTAAAAAAATATATAAGTATTTTATAAATATGTTAAATTTATATTACTATTAATAATTATTAATTATGCAATATTTAAAAACTAAATATATAATAATTTAAACATTTTTTGAATCAGGAAAATTTTTAGTTAAATAAAAAAGTTGAATTGTACTACAAAAAAATATTGATGGAAATGTTATGCAAAACTTATTAGAAAGAAATACTAATTTTTTTTAATACTTTATCTTGAACTAAAATTTTCCAGATTTAAAAAAGTTTAATCAAAAACGCATCAAGTGGCTGGATAGCTCAGTTGGTTAGAACGTTGAACAAAAAGTTTAAAACTCGTAAAGTTGTAAGATACGAGTTCAAATCCTGCCATCACCAACTCAGCGCTTGAGTAGTACTTCGATACGCAAAAATGTCGGTCAATAACGGACGTTCCTTTGTATTAGTCTTAATGACTAATTGTGGCTGTTCCTATGCTAAGCCAGCAATATCTTCGAATATAAGAACATTGTATAAAAAAATATAGCCTGAAAGTTCAAATTAAAAAAAAAATAAAAAAAATAACATAACACCGACAATAATATATTTGAAAATCCATAATGATTTCTGAGTCATCTTTTTGATTGAAAAAATAACCAGCTAACAAACTCTTAGATAGCCTTCATCCATGATAAATCATATGATCTAAAAATTTCTGCATGGATTCCTTATATATAAATTTACCATTTTAGTTTACATTTTTTTTTAAGTGATGTCGTAAATGTATTTACATTTTGTAAAAAAACCAGACATTTTCATGGTTATTTGCTTGTAACTACTATATAACTCTAATTTAGACATAAAGTTGTAAACTTGAATTCGAGATCAACTAAAAAGGTCTCTTTATAAGTAATAATATTAATAATTAAAAACGTCGTCATGCAGTCTATCAAGCTGATTATTTTTAGTACTAGTTTTTAAAAGAAATTGAATTTCAATATCTATGTAGCTAGCAGATTTTATAAAAAAACGAATGATATAAGTTCGAACTTTATTTTCTTTTATATAATAGAAAAAATCTGATTAGGGTTATATAATACTATTATATAACCCTAATTAGAGCAATGCCCCTGCTTCCCACTCGGTTGCTACGGGCCTGCTAATTCAATGCTAAAGATTATAGATTTTTGCAATTTCGCAGAAAAAAAATCATTTGCGGACGTTTTGAATCAAGTTTCGATAAGTTTTGGTATTTTTCAAAAAAAGCATTTGGGAGAAAAACACTAAAAAATAAACGCCGTGGATAAAATTTATTTTACAGAATGTCACCATTTCAAATAAATCAACCCTAGCATAGTTGTTAAAGGCAAAAATAAATAAATAAAACATTGTAGGCACAGTCTTTAGCACCAGCTGGGTTCGCGGCATTTTATTATATTTGCCTATAGTAAAAGAGAAAAGGGTGAGAAAAACTTATATTTCTAGGTACCGCAGACTTAAAGGTTTCATTTTTATCGCGATAATTTTTTTACTTTTTTCTTTTTTGTAGAAAATGTAGGTTTAAGGCTCCTTCGTTATATAGCTTTAGGCCCCGAAATCTTATAACCTGGCACTGACTTCTAGGCCTAAAAAACGCATTATGAAATTGAGTCATTTATTTCAAAAACCCATCAAGTGTTTTTTTGTAATTTTTGGAAAAAATTTAAAATATAAATTAGAGAAGATTTTGATTTATGAACAAATTTAAAGTGTTTTTTGCAAAAGCAAACAATGTTTAAGGTTAATTTTTAATAACTAAATAAATTTTTTTTACATATAAAAAAAAGTTAATTTTGAAATGCAGTTGTAGGCCTGTAAATTAAAAATGTTTTATCCGTATGCCTAAATTTTTTAAAAAGAAAGTATTAAAAAAAAACATTGTCTGTGCATCATAGTCTTAAGAATAAGGGTGGAATGCAAAAAGCAAACTTGAGTCAAGCTCGACTTGAACTTTACGTTATAACCAATAGCGACAGAGTATGGGTTTTCCCCTCAAAAAATACTCTGCCGCTATTGGTTACAAAATAAAGATCAAGTCGAACTTGACTCAAGTTTGCTTCTTGCATTCCACCCTCAATAGTCTGGAAATAAAGGCCGTTTCTAATGTTTCGCCGTTTTATGTTGAAACTTGTATTAACGACTCGCTGAAGGTGCGCGAAAAGCTAAACAAAACTTTATTTAGCATTACTCGTAATATATATATATATATATATACATATATATATATATATATATATATATATATATATATATATATATATATATATATATATATATATATATATATATATATATATATATATATGTATATATATATATATATATATATATATATATATATATATATATATATATATATATATATATATATATGTATATATATATATATATATATACACTCCTTTTTGATCATTAACGGGGACATTGTAAAAATGTGCATTTTCGGGGACAAATTTGAATTTAAAAATTTTCTATGAAAACTTTGTTTAAAATTTTTTTTCTTTTTTTTTTTTTTTACACGGCAACATGAGGTTAATTTATAGACTTAATGACAACTAAATATATAAATTTTTTGTAAAAAATGGTCCCCGTAAATTTTTTAAACATAAAATGGTCATTTACGGGGACCTACAATAAAATGTGTTTTTTCGGGGACATGCATAAAAATGTGCATTTTCGGGGACAAATAGTAAAACAAACTTAATTTGAAAAATTTAGTATCTTTAGCGTCATTTTAAAAATAACTTACATTTTGCAAACCAAAGTATAAGAATTAAGAATTTTCTTGACAATTTTATAGCCACTCAACCTATAGAAAATTTCCAGTTAAAGCTCAGTAGTTAGAGCGCCTGTTTTTACTTGTTTTGGTATCAAGATCGGCTTTATTTTTAAAGACAAAATAAAGTTTGTTTAATTTAGTTAACACAGTTTCCTTGATTATGCTCTTTGACAGAACAAGTCATAACAAGGAAGCCATTTATGAACTTTTATCAAATTAAATTAGCAATTCATTAAAAAAAAAAAAGTTTACACAAACCTAAATCTTTTAAATTTAGACGATGGTTTTAAAAACTTCGCACAAGGATTTTTTAACGGATTTATTGAATGTCTAAACTCAAGGCTTGTTTAAAAATAGCGAAACTGATATGATCACATCTCTATATTAATTAATTTGTATTAATATAAGTATAAAGTATTGAATTATAGATCTCCGTCATGTAAAAGCGCCTAATAATTTGTGGCTCTAGGTACAATAAATTTTTTTAATTGAAACTAAAATCACAAGCTATTGTACCTAAGGCCGCTCTTCAAAAATTAGGTTTAACTCCATAAAAATTGACAACAAAGATAGACGCACAAAGTATATTAAAAATTATTTAATCTCAGATTTTTTTCACCGTGTTTATCTAGTGTTACTTGATCGCAACACTCAAATAAATAACAAATTTGAATAACATTTCTGAGCACATTTGAAAAAAAAATCTACAATTAAATATACCAGCGGCAAAAATTTATCTTACACCATCAAAAATACGTCCAATTATAACTTGCTATCGAAATGCTCTCTTAAAATCAATGGAGAAATAAAAAAAAAAAGTCTTATAACTAATCACTTGACTGAAACGCATAACTTAGAAATAATTATTTTTTATATAAAAATGAGAAGGCCTAAATACACGAATGAAATGACACGAATGAGAAGGCCTAGATACACGAATAAAAAATGTTATTACTTCTGAGATTTTATACTTTATTTCCTTATAAAGAGATGCAAAAAAAATGCATTTTCGTGAACCAGAAAAAAAATGTGCATTTTCGGGGACAAACTAAAAAACAAGTTTAGTTTAAAAAATGACTATAGCGCTGATTTAAAAATGACTTTAATTCTTGCAAACCAAAAGGTTCACTGACTCTGTGATATGTCAAGACGTAGTATATAATTTATATTTTTACAAATACTGTAATTTTTTTTTTTTTAATTTTATTATAAAGGCATGCAAAAAAATGTGCATTTTCAGGGACCAACTAAAAAACAAGTTTAGTTTAAAAAAATTACTATAAGGCCGATATAAAATTGATTTTAATTCTTGCAAACCAATAGGTTCACAGCGCTCTGTGACATGACAAGACATAGCATATAACTTGTATTTTTACAAATATTGTAATTTTTTTTTTAATTTTATTATAATAACATGCAAAAAAATATGTATTTTCGGGGACCAGTAAAAAAATGTGCATTTTTGGGGACAAACTAAAAAACAAGTTTAGTTTAAAAAATGACTAAAGCGCTAATTTAAAAATGACTTTAATTCTTGCAAACCAATAGGTTCACTGACTCTGTGATATGGCAAGACGTAGTATATAATTTATATTTTTACAAATACTGCAATTTTTTTTCTTAAATTTTATTATAAAGACATGCAAAAAAATATGCATTTTCGGGGACCAGTAAAAAAATGTGCATTTTCGCGGACCAACTAAAAAACAAGTTTAGTTTAAAAAATTACTATAGCGTTATTATAAAATTGATTTTAATTCTTGCAAACCAATAGGTTCACTGCGCTCTGTGACATGACAAGACATAGCATATAATTTATATTTTTTCAAATATTGTAATTTTTTTTTTTAGTTTTATTATAATAACATACAAAAAAGGATGTATATTCAGGGACCAGTAAAAAAATGTGCATTTTTGGAAACCAACTAAAAAACAAGTTTAGTTTAAAAATTACTATAGCGCTCATTTGAAAATGACTTTAATTCTTGCAAACCACTGCGCTATAGATTTACTGCGCTCTGTGATATTACAAGACGTAGTATATAATTTATATTTTTACAAATACTGCAGTTTTTTTTCTTAAACTCTATTATAAAGGCATCCAAAAAATTATGCATTTATGGGGACCAGTAAAAAAATGTGCATTTTCAAGGACCAACTAAAAAACTAGTTTAGTTTAAAAAATTATTATAGCGCTGATATAAAATTGATTTTAATTCTTGCAAACCAATAGGTTCACCGCGCTCTGACATGACAAGACATAGCATATAATTTATATTTTTACCAATATTGTAATTTTTTAATTTTTTCAATTTTATTATAATATGCAAAAAAATATGTATTTTTGGGGACCAGTAAAAAAATGTGCATTACTATAGCGCTGATTCGAAAATGATTTTAATTTTTGCAAACCAATAGATTCACTGCGACCTGTGGCATAAGAAGACATAGCATGTAACTTATATTTTAACAAATACTGTAACTTAATTCTTAAATTTCATTATAAAAACACGCAGAAAAATTTTTATTTTCGGGGTTATGCAAAAAATGTGCTTATTTGCGGACAAAATAAGAAAAATAAAAATTAATTATTTGTTTCTTTATCTACTGCTGATTCAAAAATAACTTTAAATTTTGCAAACCAAAAGATTAACTGTGTTCTGACATATTAAAAGACATAAAATGTAATCCCTATTTTTACAAACACTATAAATTTACACTTTAACAGCATTTATAAAGACATGTACGAAAATGTGTTTTATTAGGAACGAGTACAAAAAAAGTTCATTCTCAGGGACTAACTTAAAAAACAAAGTGAATAAAGTTAGCATACTTTGCGTTAACTCATAAAATTTTTTTACAAACCAATTGAATAACTATGCTCTTTGAATTAGCAAGGTTTAAAAATAAGGCCATTTATACATTTTTTAAAAATTAAATAAGGTCTTTGTTTTCTAAAAACTAGTTAGGGGTCGTCCATTAATTACGTCACGCAATTTTTGACCAATTCTGACCTCCCCCCCCCTCCTCATCACAAAATTGCAATACTTAAGAATCAAGTTTTGTATGAGTCGTCACAAAACCACCAACCCATCCCCCCCCCCCTATAGCGTGACGTAATTTATGGACGAGCCATTTAACACAAAACTAATTCAATTCAGTGAATTTGTTTGAAAATTTTTAAGCTTTAGTTTAGTTAAAGAGAGCTAAAAACTTCTTCTTCTTTCCCACATGGAAAAAAAAAAATTATATTATTTGCTTAAAAAATAAAACTTTTTTAAAACTTTTTTTTAATTAAATTAAATTTGTTAAACGATTTTAAAATTAAAAATACATTCTTTTTGGTAGAAAAATGAAAAATAATAGTAAATCAAAAATATAGGTAAAATCTTCAGTATTGAAATAAATTTAAAATGTAAAAAAAATTAAAAATCCTAAAAGAAAATCTTAGAATCTTGGTTCAGATATAGTTACTCCAATATACCCAGTGACAGATCCAGGATCTTTTGGTGATTGAGATAGCTAACTTTCATACATAGAGCAATCCCCAATTAGTAGTATGTTTATACTTATGTCAAATAATGTGACTGTGCAAAAAATTGCGACAAATAGAGGCATGGACCGAAAAAGCCCTTTGACTTCATAAATCAAACATGAGGGGCAACAACTTGATAAAAATTTTTTTGTACTTTTCTCAATTAGATTTTATATTCATTGATAAACTTTAAGTTTCAGAGTATTATCTCTGAACATTCAAAAATTATGACCATATAAAGTTTAAACCCCCTCAATGTGAGGGGGTTACAATTTTATATGGTCGTAATTTTTGAAACTTGAAACTTGAAATTTATTGATGAATATAAATCTAATTGATAAAAGTACAAAATTTTTTTTATCAAATTGCTGCCCCTCACGTTTAGGATAAGGAGGATAGGGGGAGGGGTAAAAAACTTCAAGGGCTTTTTTGTAACCTGCCTCCAATCATCGCAATTTTTTGAACAGACTAATTATTTTACATAAGTATAAACAAACTTATGTTTGGAGTTTGCTCCTGTCTGAAAGTTAGCTATCTCAATTACCAAAAAATCCTGGATCTGTCATTGAATACCTACAACTTATTTTAAATTAGTTGCTAAGTAAAAAATGCCCTGAAAATTATCAGAACTAAAGCTAATAATAATATTCAAAATTTAAAAAGACTTATTTAGAGAAAAAAAAAAATCAGATTCATAAATAAATAGAGACACAATAAAAAAATTGATTTGTGGCATTTTCACAATCTGGTTTGGTTAAATTTCCTATTTCTGTTCTGAGTGAATCCGCGAAGATTTTATCAAACAAATCTAGTCGTGAAGTTTTAGAATGTATTAATTTATGCTTAAAAAATTGTAGATTTTTAATCTTAAAAACTGCTTTAATAACTGGAACTAATTTTAAATCATTCTGAAAACTTTATTTATTCATTAATATTTTTTTAATTTTAAATTTGTGTTTTGGGATACTTTTGAATGGATCAATGCATCCTAGCTGTCCCTTCATGCACTTTAGCAGTTCTTAAATAAGACAACTATCAATAATCCATCCTTTTTTATACTATCAATAATCCATCCTTTTTTATCTTTTTTGTCATTGCGAAGCTAATAATTTCAATGGACAATTTAACAGCTAGTATTCCCATTCGCTTTTACTATTATTCACTTCATGAACAGGCAGTACTATACAGAGAATATATCATTAACAACTCAATTAATAGCTTGCATGCTACTTGCTTTAAGTTTCATTAAAAGTAGTTTCTTTCAAATTGCATAAGCATTAAAAATATAATTTCAAAATTTGCTAACTTTATAAATAAAATATATCCAGTGAAGCAATGTTAGAAGAACAATATGATTAAGATGTGATCAGTCTCTTCTAGTTTTTATTTTATTTTAATTTTATTTCTACAGTATTCTAAAATAACAAATAAATATTTTAAAATAAGAAAACACAATACAGATTGAAAAATGACTTACATGGCTTAATTAAAAAACCTAATTTTAAAATTTTACTTAGACTCAAAGTGTTTTGAAAGTAGAGTAAAATAAATGCTAAACAAGTAACAAAATTAAAAACTCTTAAACATAATATCACTAACATATATAAAATCATATAAAACAAAATTAATAAAAGTATACCAGCATTTGAAAATGTATTAACATCGCAATTTTAAATAAAAATTAGGAAACTAATTGCTAATTAAAGTAGTTGAAAATAAATAAAACATTTTAATTTTTTATTTAATTCTATTTATACTTTCTATAGTTTGTTATTTATCATTAAAGTAAATACTATTGTATACCCTTGTAAGTTTACAATTTTCTTGTAACAAATATATTAAAAGGGCTTGCAATTTTATCGGTCTTTATAGATATACAATAAAAAACTAAACTGATTTTATGCAGACATTAACATCATTTGCAAATTTAAAAACCCTGAATAATCAGTAAAATAATCGTTACAATCAATAGAAAGTTTAATTAACAATATAACACATTTTTCGATTGTCTATTTTTCTGACCATAACATTATTTTATCTATAAAAAATAGCAAACTTGAAAAACTGATTTTTTTTATAATGCTAGCTAGATTTTTTAAAGTTAAATTAAAGATTATACTAAATAACTTTATTTGTTAAATTTAAATATATACAAAATAAAATCAAATATATATTTTGACATAGGGTTTTAAACGAAGATTTCTATGTATATATTAATCATCAATTTATCAAAAACTTGCACAAACTTCTGCTTTCAAAATCATTTATGTTACAAAATGGAATAATAAAAAATCATTGGTTATAAATAAAATTCATTTTTGTTGATTAATATTTACATAAACTAAAATAAAACTTAAGTTGATACAAATAATAACAGACTTAAGCAGATTTTATTATTTTTACACTCTAGAAAAATATTTTTCACTTAAAAACTCTCTTATGGACAGCATTACAGTTAAAAGATACAAAAAAGAAATCATACTTTACTGTCACAAAGATATTATAAATATTTTATTTGTTAAAGATATTTTTAATATTTTATATCATACTTTAATTATGAATACTTTAAGGTTAGTAAAAATTATCTTTACTGACAGTAAAGTATTTATAACTAAAGTAGGATAAAATATATTAATAATATATTTTATAATAATAATATTATTATGAATATCTTACTAAATAATATATTATAAATAATATATCATAAATATTTTTTTTATATGTATTATAATTTTGTGATATGTATCATAAACATCTTTTATAAAAACATCTTGGTAATATTATAAAATCTTGAAGTTTAAGATACTATAATATCATAAGGATTTGTAATAAAATATTACATCCGCCTAAAATATCACATCCCCCATAGAAAAAATAAAAACGAGAATGCGCTTTCGAGTCATTGCACTTAGAAGTGTATCAAGTACGTCCGAATCATTAATTATAAACAATATAATAAAAACGCAACGAGATTCATAAAAACTTTTTTCTACTAACATACTATAAATGAAGTTAGCATAAAATGGTAATATATTTTAAATTCATATTTATAAAATTTTGATCGTAATGTATTGCACGACAATACTAAAAAAATTGTTACACATAAGGGATATAAAACTTTAGGTAATAAAGTACCAATCGTTTGTAATATTTTCAGAAGCCTGCATAAGGGGGATGTGATACTTTAAGTAAGAATTCCAGTTTCTTTTTGTGACATATACGGTGAATAAACCGAGGGAATGTGATATTTTAGATACCAAATACTAATCGTTTAAAATACTTTA
Source organism: Hydra vulgaris (assembly GCF_022113875.1). Lineage (NCBI taxonomy): Eukaryota > Metazoa > Cnidaria > Hydrozoa > Anthoathecata > Hydridae > Hydra > Hydra vulgaris. The sequence goes on along the minus strand of NC_061163.1, from coordinate 15,924,521 downwards.
TAAATTACTTAGGGGGATGTAATATTTTAGAAGTAAACATAGGGGGATGTGATATTTTAAGTAAGATTTCCAGTTTCTTTTGTCATATATACAGTGAATAAACCGAGGGGATGTGATATTCTAGATACCAAATACTAATTGATTGAAGTATTATATGAATTACTTAGGGGGATGTAATATTTTAGAAGTATGCATAGGGGGGATGTGATATTTTAAGTTGGTTTTTCGCTTCTTTTATGTGATATATATATAGAGCTTACACTGGGGGTTTGTGTTACTCCAATAAGAAAATATAAATATTTTTCAAAATGATATTAATTATTTTGGGGAATATTCTAGAAGCCTGCATAAGAAGATTTAATATTTTAATTTAGAATTTTAGCTATTATTTGCAAAACATGCAGAGATTACTCAAACAGTCTTTTTTCATTTTTTTTAGAGTTTAATTGAGCTAACAAATTAAAAATGTATTGTTGTTCAATCAATGTATGGCTTTCGACAACTTAAAGTATTACAACTATTCACAAAGTCACTGAAACTAAGAAAAAAAAGTTCACCTATTTTTTTTTAATCTCTTAGTGCATAAACATTTAAATTGGGTCAATTTACGAAAAATTTTGAAGAAAGAAAAATAACTGCAGTTTGTAAAGTTTAACTTATTGTTACATTTATATATAACTATTTTCAAAACAAAATAAAGTTTTATTTCTAAAAATAATGCATCCCATATGATACCATCGATTCGGAATGCAAATATCACATTTTATCTAAAAATAAATATTTAATGTTACTTTCTGTATGCATTCAGTTCTTCCTGTGGAAAGACACGCACCAATTCTTCTCCATTTATATAATTTTCAGCAAACTAAAATATTCAAGCTCATATATATATATATATATATATATATATATATATATATATATATATATATATATATATATATATATATATATATACATATATATATATATATATATATATATATAGATATAGATATATATGTATATATATATATATATATATATATATTTATATATATATATACATTTATATATATACATTTATATAATATAGACCTCGGCGAGAATAAACGAGTACAAGAGCGGAGAAAAGCTCTCCTAAAACGAACTTGGGGAGTTGTGCGAGCTGCTTTTCAGTAGATTATGCAATTAATTCTTTTTAAACAACATTGTGTTTTTTATTTAAAATGATAATTATACTTTTTTGAGAAAAAAATTACTTTTGCGAGAGCCGTAAATAGCTCTCGTAAACCGTACATTTACATACTGATACTTCTTTTTTCTATAATGGTTTACAACATGATGGCATATACACCTGTTTTTAAATTATTTATAACTCATTAATTAAAAATAGTTGAAGCATAATACTTTAAGATAATATGGATGATATTCCATAGTTTTTACTGTCTAAATTTCTCATTATTGGCAAAAATGGACATACATCCCTTAATTATGCATGCAATTTAATTATGCATAAATTTTGCATTTAGAATCTGAATATGAAAGTACTATACCATCAGCAAAAGAATCATTGGCTTACATGTCTGGCACTTAGTCTTATTAAATCCCATGTTTCTTTGAAACCATTTGCAATGTGATTTATTTGCTGTAAACTAGGCTCATCATGTTATATATATTTTATGTTATTCAAAAACTTCTTACTTCAATTTTATATTATTAACTGATTGACCTTAATATAATACAAGGGTTGAATTAAGAGAGCGAATTACAATTTTTGTAAAAATATCTGGTCATCAAAGTTTCAGTTGATGGAAAACCATAAATTTATGGAAGAGGCTTTAATTTGTTAGGCGAACTAGCTACAAAGGAAACTTTGAAGACTAGATATTCTATAATTCTAGGCTTTTTATCTAGATGATATATAGATAAATTATGATTAACTAGATAGTTTTATAGTTTTTGATTGTTTAATTTAACCGTTTTAAGATTATTAATTTTTTTTTGTTAATAAAAATAATTATTTCTGAGTATAATGTTTTGACCAATCTCCTGCTAACATTCTTGACTATGATTCATATGTCATATTTTACTATTAATTTTTCTCAGAAACAGCTGTATTTCCAATTGAACCGACTTCAAATAAGGTATACTTTTTCACATTTTTTTAAATATGTATATAAATATATTTTATATACATTGTATTTTTCGACATTGTATTCTTTATTTTAGTTACAACAATAATTATACTTTCATAAGAATAATTATACTTTTGCGAGAGCCGTAAATTGCTAATCAGCTAGTAGTATGTATTCAGCTAATCAGCTAGAGCGAGAGCTAAAGCTCTCGCTTCTAGCTGAGGCCTGTATATGTATATATATGTATATGTATATATGTATATGTATATATATGTATATGTATATATGTATGTGTATGTGTATATGTATATATGTGTGTATATGTATGTGTATATATATATATATTTATATATAATTGTATATGTATTATATATATATATATATATATATATATATATATATATATATATATATATATATATATATATATATATATATATATATATATATATATATATATATATAAATATATAATTGTATATGTATATGTATATGTAATTGTATATGTATATGTAACAGAAAGCTATTTTTAATATATATTATATATTATATGTATATATATTATATGTATATATATATATTATATGTATATATATAACTGTTAGGAACTGCTAAGGATCAACTTAAGCAGTATTTATTTAAGGTATCAAAATGTGTACATTGTCAAGTTTGAACTTCTGAAAAGAGGCACCTATTAACACACAAAAAACTTGGAAGAAAACTGCTAAATGAGTGTAGCGCATCTAACCATTTTGCAGCTGTAGGACTCGAGGATAGTGCTTTTATATAAAATGTTTGTTTAATTTCAACAATGTGAACGATTTAGATTAATCAAATAAGCACTACGTTAAAAGACGCATGTTTTAGGTATAATGATTTTTAGCGGCAAATCGAATGATATATCTTAATTTTTTTTTATTTAAAGTATATTACCATGCTGCATAGAAAGCTTGAAATAAGTAGAAATTGTTTAATAATATTTCTGTAAATAACTTGATCCCTTTCAGTGATAATTTATATCTGCATATAATCATTTTTAGATCCCTTTGAGAAGCTACGGTTTCCACTAAGCGATGCTGGTAAGGTTATTTTAAGGTCTAGTTTTTTACATTTGATATTTATTTTTTGACTCTTTTTTTTTATTCACAGAAATTCAATGGAATTCTTATTTAGTTGAACTTTGAAAATAAATATCCTTTTAAAAATTATTCCTGTGTAAAATGTGTTGAATAGGTTTCTTATTTTAAATGCTAGAAAGGAGAACTATAGAATTAAAAATAAATCAAGGCTTTTACAAGAGTTTTTAATTGCACAAGATTTTTTATCTTAATCCGTTTCAGAGTACCAGAAACTGTCACTTGGTCTCTTGTGGGAGATAAAAGAAAACGTTGTAAATTGTTGTTGGCCAACTGAAGAAAAGGATAACCATGCAATAAAAATGATGGCAACGATGGAAGATTTTAATGCCTTTGAAAGAGAGTTGTTAGACGAACAGAAACGTTTAATCTTGGTATTTGTTATATTTTTTTTTATGTCTAGTTTTTTGGTATTCAAACAAGATTGAAAAGTTGTGCATTTTCCAATATCTTGTGATTTTAGTAATAAAATTTTATAAGTAAGGTGAGAGAACCTCACTTTAATCAGAAAGCTGTTTTTAAACATCGTTGCTATATTATTTATTATTGTGTTATCTTTCACAGAAAATCTTTACGTCAAGTCCGTGGTTTGGATGCGAAAGACCAAGTAATAATGATACTGGAAAGGTACACTTTCTTTTAGTTAAACAACATTGCAGCTTTCTAGTCTTTATTTTTGTTTATGTGTGATTCATCTGTGTTGATAATGATATCGCCTGTTTTTATAATTTTATGTTGTTAGGTAAAGCATCATTATATTTCAGGCTAAAATTGAGCTTTGAACAATAGGTTTATCTAGTTTAAATAAATAACAACTATCAAGTTGTATCAGCTGAAATATCTTTTCGTTTTTGATAGTCCTTAGTCAATAACGGATTTTTAATTTGTTATGGGTCTACAACACTTAATTTCAACGAAATTAAATTAAAAAGTTACGTCATAGAAGACAAGAAAAATATCAACATCTGTTTTTAATAACTTGTCTTTCATAGCAAATCTAAGAGGTGCAAATGCTTAGTTTGCTTTAAGTACCACATAATATAATACATCGTTGTACATTCATTTTGATAATAATAAATTTCTTTAGAATACTCATTTATTATATTTTTAGACTGTTTACCGTTGGACTTCTGTCCCAATTTAAGAACGCCCCTCATAAAATCGGGGGTTGCGTAGGCAACGCCAAGAAACAGAGGAGAAAGCTCAAGAAACAGAGGAAAAAGAGGAAGGTGAAAATAATGTGGAATTTGGAGATGAATCTGCTGATGACTCTTAATTTATTTAACTTAATTTAACTTAATTCATTTAACTCTTAATTTAATTAATATATTCTGCTTAACAATACTGCTGTTTTATTTATAAATAATTCTCCTATGTTTAAACCTTTAAAAGATAAAGAAAATGCTTCCTTTTTTATATTGACTTCTAAAAGAGTTTTTTTTCTTGGCACCTTCCGACGCCAAGAAAAAAAACTTTTTTAGATGTGTATAATTTGTTAATTATGATTAACAAATACGATTAACGCATTTTTTCTGCCTTATCATGACAAGCTAAAGACAAAAAAGACGTCTTTTCTATGTCGAAAAAAGATGTTTTTTAGATTTGCATAATTGACTAAATATAAACGTCTAAAAGTCGCATTTTTCATGTCTTTTTATGACAAGATAAAGACAAAAAAAGACGTCTTTTCGATGTCAAAAAAAGATGTATTTTAGATTTGCATAATCGACTAAAAAAAGACGTCTTAAAGACATCGTAAATAAAACTTTTAAAGACGTCTTTTCGATGTCTTTTTCCCACTGGAATTAAATTAATGAGTTCATTAACTTTTTTAAATAAAAGTTTTTTACTACCTTATGGCTTCTTCGTATTAAATCAGTTTTAATTGGCATTTCATCCAGTGAGAGAAGCCCAGCTGGCGACAGTACTTCGATTCGATTCTTCAAAGCGTCAATAAATGGAATGGCGTTCAATATATTGTTTTATATTTAGAATTAAAATTTTATTTAAATGAAAATGAATTAAAAAAAAATGCAATATTGCTTGTTTGTACAAAAATTTTATTATGAAGTACATTAATTAATCATACCTTTTCCTTACTGTTTACTAATATTTTGAGATAAATATAAACAACTTCGTCACTGAGGCATTCGTTTAAAGTATCTTGTAAGGAATAATCTTATACCTTGCAGCCACCTATATCTGGATATATACCTATAATAACTTTTACCGGGTTTATAATACGGAGACATTTTATTATTCCGTGACCTATTTATGAAATGCAATTTAAGCATAATTTCATCAAAATTTAAGCATAAGCCATTCACCTGCTAATATAATGACTATTGCATTTATTAAAGATTACATTTTTTTAAAATTCTACGCTTATTTTTTCACCAGGTGGGATAATGTTAATTTTATTTTTTAAAAAGGTTTACATAAAAATCTTTATTTTACTGGTGCGCCAATAAATCATACATACCTTCTGCATCTTCAACCATGCAGCTTTTTCTTATATTTACTACCTCTAGAAAATTAAAATAAATAAAAACAAATGAAAATAAAACGCTAACAATTATAAATGAATAGGTAAGTTTTTAATACATACTTTTTTCTGTCTTTATCTGAAAAGTTTTTTATTGTCTCTGCCTTCTCTAAAAAACATGCAATACTTGCCACCTCTAGAAAAAAACCATACATTACAATAAAAAGCTAACACTAACAAAATATAAAGATAATTTATTATTTAATACCTTCACTGTCTTTAACTACCGAGCTTTTTATCTGATTATCTGCCTCTTCTAAAAAATAAATTACAACTAAAATAAAACGCTAACAATTATAAATGAATAGGTAAGTTTTTAATACATACCTTCACTATATTCAACTACAAAGGGGATTGGTTTCTCTGCCTTCTCTAAAAAACAAGCGATACTTTAAAATAAAACGCTAACATTTATAAATGAAAAAGTAATTTTTTAAATCCTACTTTTACCATCTTTTATTACGAAACTTTTTTTTGTATCTGCCACCTCTAAAAAAAAACAATAAATTACAATAAAAAGGTAACACTAACAAAAAGTAGTTGTAAAAGTAATTTATTATTATATACTTTGACTGTCTTTAACTGAAAAGCTTTTCATATAATTATCTGCCTCCTATAGAAAATAAATTATAAATGAAATAAAAAGCTAAGAATAATAAGTGAATAGATAAGTTTTTAATACATACCTTCACTATCTTTAATTTCAAAGCTTTTTATTGGTGTCTCTGCCTTATCTTGAAAATAAACCATAAAATAAAGTAATGAAAAAATATATGTTTTGACTATAAATAAAAATAAGAAAACAAATATCTTACCCCAGTATAAATTAAAATTCAATAAAAATTGTTTTTATAGACCATAAATTAAAAATATAAAAGGAATCAGTTACAAAATACAAGTTACCGTTTATGCTTTCCACCGATGAATGTTTTTTTTTTCAATTTCTACTTTGTTTTTTGTTATACTTGTATTTAAAGTAGAGTATACAAGGGTTAAATTAGAAATAGTTCATTATATAGCAATTATTTTCATAAAACTACTTTTTTCTTGGAATTAAAAATGATATTAGCTATTCGAAAACTTATACTTCAGTAGTGTAACTTTTCCTCTACTCAGTTTGAAATTTTCACTTTTTGTAATACAACTTACTGCTTAAGGCCCTTCAAACCGTGGCTTAAAAGCTGCTCCTACGCTTCTTTTTCCTCTAATATTAAGAAGTAAAATTTTGTCTCCAATATTATTATTTTCTTTGTTACATTTGATATTTTTCGAAACTCTTTTATCATAGTACTTTTTTTGTTTTAATTCTTCAATGTTCTAAAATTTATAAGTATAGTAATTAGAATAAAAGAATTCAAACAAATGGAGGATTAAAGATTAGATCTAAAAATTAGATTTTTAAATTGAGGTGGCAGCAGCAATTATCTTAGTGACTATATTAGTTAAGTTTTCAATATGTTTTTTTTTTCGACTTTAGCCATTACGTCATCTTCATTTGCAGTAAATATACTGATCTCCTAAATAAAAAAAGTTTGCTTTTCATGGGTATAGTGAATACGGGGTACAATGTCAAGTTATATCTATAAAATAAAGGTGATTGCTGAACATATTTTTTCACAAATGTACTTACTTCTTTAAACTCACTTATGCAAACAGGTGAACGACCATCAAACATTAACTCAAAAGGTGACACTTTTGCAGAAGTTTGCCTTTCAATACGTAAGGGATACAAAACAAGACACTCATCCCAGTTTGACTGGGGATTGGGTCATTTTCACTTTCCCACTTAAATAATAAAAAAAAGTACCCCTATTATGCGTTACAAGTAAAATCAACAGGTTTTATTCTGATTTACCCACAAAGGGTTTGACTACACTAGTAGAATTCCATTAAATTATTTGTTTCTACACGTCTACATTTAGACCCTTATGTAGCATCATTGTTTACAGAAAACAAAAACCTTGCAGAAGACCAATTTTTATCTGGAAACCTCATGACGCTAAATATCTGTTTTATAATTTTTTTTTCATAAATATATATAACAAATACCTCATTGCAAAAGTCAGTTCCATTGTCAGTAAGAATAACAGATGGAAATCCAAAGGATGTCACGAGTTTTATTATTGCTCTTGCTACTGTTATTACTTCCTTATTGGGTAAAGCGTATGCTATAGAAAATAATGCCATTTAGAATATAAATCAGTACAACTCATGAAGTATTTGTTAACCTTTGATGTTTCAATAAATGGGCCAGCAAAGTCTATACCAATAATTTCCCATACTCTTGTTGTCTAAACAAGATGTTTTAACATAATGAAACATAAAAAAGTAAACATGATATGTATACATTCGTATAATATACTAAATAAAAAATTGGTATTTTTAGAAAGTTGTTTAAAAAACACTTTATGAAGTTACCTTTATGGAATGCAAAGGTTCGGATACTGAAAGCAGTTGACCCGAAGTTTGACGTCGAAGGCATTGTTTTATCTACGGAAATAATTATGTCTTTATTTCTATTTTAAACTTTTATGTTAACTTACCAAAATAGACGGTAGTAGTTTCACAATTCTACTCCAATGATAAAGTAGATAAATAATGTATGCAAATGCATTAATTTATAAGCAAAATACTTTACCCATTTTTTAATATCTCCGGTAATATTAGGCCAATAATATTTTTCCAGCATTTTCATAATTGTTTTGTTAGTGCCACCATGGCCCCCTAAAGGACTGTTATGCTCTGCATCAAAAACTTTTTTTTGTTCTTCTACATCCACAACAATATCCGCATAATAAACGTTTCCACAAATCTTCACTTTACGCTTCAACTTATTATCAATGAAATAATTGGATTAAGAATCATCCAATATCATACTAAATTAAAATTATAAAAAATAATGTGCCGTAAAAGATAAAAAAGACAAAGTACATAAACAATTTTTGGATTGTGATTAAGTTAAGATTGTGATTAGGGATAAGTAATTTATAATGAAAAAAATTTTCTAATATGAAAACATGTCGATAAAAGTTCTTCTATGCCCACAGTGCCATATATATATATATATATATATATATATATATATATATATATATATATATATATATATATATATATATATATATATATATATATATATATATATATATATATGTTCTATGCCCACAGTGCTACATATATATGTATAGCACTGTGGGCATAGAACAACATTATATATATATATATATATATATATATATATATATATATATATATATATATATATATATATATATATATATATATATATATATATATATATATATATGGCAATGTGGGCATAGAAGAACTTTTATCGACATGTTTTCATATTAGAAAATTTTTTTCATTATAAATTACTTATCCCTAATCACAATCTTAACTTAATCACAATCCAAAAATTGTTTATGTACTTTGTCTTTTTTATCTTTTACGGCACATTATTTTTTATAATTTTAATTTAGTATGATATTGGATGATTCTTAATCCGAAATACATGATTTTATATTTATTGTAATAAATATAAATCAATTTTTAAACTGCCACTTTTAAAAATTTGTATTATTTTACTAATTGTGAACTGGACTAAATATTATTAACTTGAGATAAATATCTTACTTAAATTACACATAGATCCTATGCAGGCTTTTAAAAAATTACATCCCCTTAAGTAACTCATAAATAATTCAAATAAGTTGTATTTGGTAACTAGAATATAACATCCATCACTTGTAATTTCTGTATAAATCACATAAAGAAACTGAAATTATTTCCTAAAATATCACATCCCCGTTATGAAGACTTCTGAAATATTAAATCCCTTTATGTAATTCATGCAATATATCAAACGATTAGTAATTGGCATTTAAAATATTAGATTCATCACTTGTAAATTCTATGTGTATCACAAAAAGAAACTAAATACTTAAAGTATCACATCCCCCTATGTATACTTTTAAAAAATTACACATCCCTAAGTAATTCATACAATACTTCAAACGATTAGTTTGAAATAATGTATGAAACTAAAATTCTTAGTTAAAATATCACATCCCCCCTTTGTATACTTCTAAAATATTGCATCCCCCTAAGTAATTTATAAAGTATTTTAAACGATTAGTATTTGGTATCTAAAATATCACATTCCCTCGGTTTATTCACTGTATATGTCACGAAAAGAAACTGGAATTCTTACTTAAAATATCACATCCCCTTTATGCAGGCTTCTGAAAATATTACAAACAATTGGTGTTTTATTACCTAAAGTTTTATATCCCTTATGTGTAACATTTTTTTTTAGTATTGTCGTGAAATACATTACGATCAAAATTTTATAAATATGAATTTAAAATATATTACCATTTTATGCTAACTTCATTTATAGTATGTTAGTAGAAAAAAGTTTTTATGAATCTCGTTGCGTTTTTATTATATTGTTTATAATTAATGATTCGGACGTACTTGATACACTTCTAAGTGCAATGACTCGAAAGCGCAAGCTCTTTAGGGGATGTGATATTTTAGGCGGATGTAATATTTTATTACAGTCCCCGTAAGTGCACAAACCAATGGATTTCGCTTTTTATTAAATATACATACCTGAAAAAGCAAAGCCAATTACTAATGAAAAACAACCTTTAAACCACGAATATTAACTTTATAACAATAATAGTATGGTCTATTTTATTTACAATGATAATTCAAAGACATTTTAATAGCGCAGAAGTTATAAATCAAGCCTGAAATTAACGGGGACCGATTGATGTCTCCGTAAGCAACCGGTCCCCGCAAACAACCAATTTTTTGCTAAAAAAGTCCCTGCAAGAAAGCATTATATATATACTAGCTGAGATCGGACCCGTAAAAATACGGGTCTTTGTATAGCTATTCCAAACCGAACTTTTTTATACTTTTTCCTTATATACCCAAGCATTCCGGATCCGTAAAATACAGGTCTTCACCAATTTACATATCTATTTCGAGCCAAAAATTTCTATACCTATTCCTTATTTACTTCAATATTTTTTAGCAAAATAATTTATTCTGAAAAATAGTTTAAGAGCAAAAAACTTAACATGCGCTTCTTTTCCGCATACGTAGAGCTAATAAGAGACTTATAATTAGGTTTGTTTTTTTTGCTTAATGCATTTCATTGATAGCGCAGTGGTTAAATGCACTGTCATCAGTGTTGTTTTAGAGGGTTTTAGACCTCCTTTTAGCGTAATAAATTTTGAAATTTTTTCAATCTTGCTTGTATATTCATAGCAAAAAAATAAGAATATAGAAAAAAAAGATTTCTAAAATTTAAAATAAAAATTTCAAGTTTTCTCGTTTTATAGATTTATAGTTATACGCGATTATTCCATAAAAGGGCTGCAAACTCAACAAATGCTAAAGATGTTTACACTTACATACATTGGTACGAAACGCTAAACAAATGGAATTAAGAAGATCTAGGAGCACTAAACCGAAGTCATTAAAAAAAGTTAATTTTTATGATTAAGAACTAAAAGAATAATATTAAACGCTTATTTAAAAGTCAAGTTAAAATGATTTTAGGCATTGACGTCAGTTTGTGGCAAAATAAACCTTTATGCGTCAAGTTTCCTTTTGCATTTATGGGGCTGTTCAAACAATACGTGACAGTCTTAAGGGGGTAGGGGAAAATGTCACCAAATATCACATGGGGGAGGGGGGTGGTTTCCTACAGTGTGACGTGACAAATGCCATTTCAAATTAAATCTTTTATCACTGCGCAATTTGTTAAAATTGCAAACTCGAAGATATGTGACCTCGCGGTAGAAAAGGGACCATATTGCGGAATCTAGTTTCTGAGAAAATCACGTTTAAACACAGTGACCTGTGGTTTTTAAGTTTTCTGTTTTCATTTGAATTATTTGAATATTTTTATTAAGAATGGTGTTGTCTGTTGTCTAAAAAAGCAATCAAAAAAAAACTTCTATTCTGGACTACTTTAAAAATCATTTGGAAACGCTAAAAAAACTTGGACTATAATAAAAGAAATAACAGGGAAAACAAAAATTACATCTAGCAACTTCCCTAATCGACTGAAAACTGATAAAGGTGAAATTTTTAATAAAAAAACAATTGCTGAGAGACTGAATAATTTTTTTATAAATGTTGGGAAAAATTTAGCCAAAGAAATCTCGCCAAGTAGCAAAACAATCCACTCTTTTTTGAAAAAATTAGATTTTATTATAGACAATTCGGAACTTTCCATTGAAGAACTTCGTTCAGCTTTTGACATGCTTCAGAAAAATAAAAGCGAAGGTCTTGATGAAATTAATACAAATGTTTTGAAAAGTGTCTTTGATATTATCGAATTGTCTCTTTTCATTATTTTTAAACTTTCATTAAAAAACGGGGACTTTCCTGATCAATTAAAACTTGCTAAAATAATTCCAATTTATAAAAACGGTGACGATTCTTTAGAATCAAACTACAGACCCATCTCAATTCTTTCCTGTTTTTCAAAGGTTCTTGAACTTATTATGTATAATAGAATATATAACTTCATCGATAAAAACAATTTTTTATATCCTAAACAGTTTGGATTTCGGAGAAATTATTGCACTGAGCATGCTGTGATGGATTTGGCTGACAATATTTTGAAAGGATTTGATGGCAATAATTATACACTTGGAGTTTTTGTTGATTTGTCGAAGGCGTTCGACACTGTCGACCACGAAATCTTTTTCTATAAATTAAAAAATTATGGAATTCAAAATACTAATATAAAATGGCTCTAGTCTTATTTACAAAATCGTAATTAATGCGTGCCGTATGATTTAACTTATACGCAGTTAGAATATATTAGTTGTGGTGTCCCTCAGGGCTCAATACTTGGTCCTCTGTTGTTTCTCTTATATATTAATGACATCCACTTATCCTCAAAAATCCTTAATTTTGTTCTTTTTGCTGATGATACTAATATTTTCTTTTCGGGGTCTAATTTAAAATTTGTTTTTTCTACTGTAAACACAGAGCTAATTAATCTCAATGAATGGTTTAAAGCCAATAAACTGTCCGTAAACATTGATAAAACTAAATACATTCTGTTCACAAAACCATCGAAAACTGATAACATACCCCTAAAACTTCCTGATTTATTTCTAAACAGCATTAAAGTAAAAAGAGTTCATTCAATGAAAATCCTAGGTATAATATTTGACGATTATTTAAACTGGAAAAATCATATTCAATTTGTGGAAAACAACGTTTCAAAAGCTCTTGGGATCCTTTTCAAAACGAAGCACCTTTTGAATATAATGTGCTTAAAAAGCTTGTATTTTTTATTTATTCATAGTCACATTAGTTATTGCAACATAGCGTGGGCAAGTAATTATTCATCCTCTTTAAAAAAAATTAATACCAAACAAAAACAAGCGAGCCGGTTAATTTTGAATGCAGGTAGATATGCATGCGCCGAGCCTTTACTTAAAAAAATTAATGTTTTAAATATTTATAAACTAAACATCTATCAAAATCTGTTATTTATGTTTAAAATTTATAACAACATGCTTCCAACATATTTTCAGCCTCATTTCACCTTAATTAATCACAAATACTCTACAAGATATTCCATTAGCAATTTTCTCATACTTACAACATCCCTTAGAAAAACAGACTTCTCAATAACATGTCGAGGACCACGTTTGTGGAACTATTTCCTGAATAAAGACATGAAAAACATGACTTCAATTAAACTATTTAAAAGAGCCGTTAAACTATACTTATTAGATTTAAATAATAAAAACATTCTTTTGTATTTTTAAAAAAACATTTATATATTGATTTGTTAACACGTATATATGCTTGTGGCCTATGTATATTTTGTAAACTGTGATGTGTTGTATTATGTACAAAACTTGTAATATTTATAAAACTTATACAACGTATATTTTAAGAAGTTAATACTTAAAGCTTTATTGATATTTCGCACGAACTTAGGAGCAGGGTGATAAGACGCATTGTCTTCTGCTTTCTCCTGTCAGAATATAAATATTTAATTTTTAATTTTTACAAAAAACATTGTGAATTGATTGTTTATTGATGAAATATATATAATAAATGAAAAAATAAATAAATAAAAAATGTAATCAATTCAAATCTGTATATCTTTCAACATTTTTCAAAGATATTGCAAATAACATTTTTATTAAAACTTCAAATTGATTTTCCCGACACTTGCGGTTTTTAAACTTTAGAATATAAAAAATCATAACTTTGGATTTAGTCAAGCTATTTTAAAGATCTTGGTGTCATTTTGTTTAGTTTAATTAGCTTGTTTCTGTGGTATAAATAACTTATTTCCCCTATTTGGTCACTTTTGTACCGCGCGGTCCCATATATTATACGAAAATTTTCAAAAAAAAAAATGATATGCAACAACTTCACAAGTAGCTAGCGTTTTATTATTTAACGAAATCATAACTAATGAAAATTGGAAATTTAAATTAGTTTTTTTTACACGTTCACCTTAATTTTGAAAAGTTAACATCTAAGATAAGTTTTTATATAACTTAATTAAGTTAAAACATCTGTTATAGTATGTAAACTTATCCTTATAAAATTCTTTAGATTAAATTACAATATTTCTAGGGGTTCTATATACCCTCATTATTCAAGTAATATAAAAAAACCGTTAAAAAAAACAAACAAATAATAAAACTTCAATTTAATGTGTTGTTGCGTTTTAAATAAGAAAAATAAGGTTTCCGAAACAACGATATGACGTAATCACCGTCGTCTTCATTCAAACCTTCTTCATTTGGAAAACAATGGTGATACTGAATTTCCAAACACTCTCTTACTTTTCTCTTAAAACAGTCTACCTCTACTTTAACAATGTTGTTTTTATTCCATCCAAAGGCACCATTCTGGAATGCCCCGCCACAGCCGAATTTTTCCATTTATCCTCAAAAGTATGTTTTTGATGTTGACAAATGCGAGTTGAAACCTTGAGTTTTGTTTTACCTACAGACAGTTTTCCACACCAACACTCAAGTTTACAAAAAGCATCACTTTCACCTTAAATGATAGGAAGAGATTTATCTAAATTTGAAATTTCTTGTAGTAATCGCAGGCATAAAAAGAAATTTTGATCTTACAAACATAGAAAACCAGATAGTGGGCGATTATTTACAAGCAATGTATACAACCATTAAAAATCTTATTTTATTTTTTTAACGAATATTATATTTGTATAAATATACTAAAATTTTAGTATTAATAGTTGTTTAAAATTATAACTTCAAACATAATACATAGTCAATATTATTCTTGATCGCCATCTGATCAATAATTAATTTAGTTTTATTTTTAATGTTACTGTTATTGTTACTTTTAATGGTTTGTGTCACTCTATTATAATGAATTTGTCAAATTACTTTTGGTACGTTGTTATTTTTATTATGTATTAAGTTATTTAGCTACTATGATATAAAATTTTAGTAAAAGCAGTACTTTTATTAATGCTACTATTAATACTATCTTTACCATATACTTATTTAACGTGATGGTCAAAAAGGGAAATAAATTTCTTGTTGTTGTTTTTGTTGTTGTTATAGATTAAAAATGTCTAGTGAAAAGGAAAAACTTTACAAATCAATTTTTATTTTAATTGTTACAATTAAAATATACACTTATAAAAAAGTTTTTCTTGTCTTTGTCACGTCACACAGTGAGAAGCGGGGGAAGAGGGTGCTCTCAAAATGTGAAATAGGGTAGGGGGATTATAAAAACGACAAAAAAGTCACGTATTATTTGAACAGCCCCTTATCTTACATTTTTTTATTAATTTTTATTATGTTGAATACAAATGCATTAAAATATATAAAACTGGTACAGATATATAATTTTCACGGGTAAGAGATTGTATTTATTACAATAGTAATAAACAAAAAGTTTTGGGGCTATCCATAAAGGATGTGTTTATTTATTGGCCATTTTTAGACCCCCTCCCCATCTGTCACCCGTTGTCCTTTTTCTCTATACTTCCTTGAAAAGGACGTCATAAAATCTTGCCCTCTCTCCCTAATTTGAACCCCCAAAAAAGTTATTTCATCTTGCAATGATGTTTGAATCTGCTGCTACACCTTTGAAAAATAAAATTTAAAACATTCTTATACATTATCTTCTTAAAAACACATATTTAGTTAATTTTTCATGCTAATTAAACTAAAATAAAAAGTTTATAAAGTGATGTCCAAACTCCCCCTCCCTTTGTTTTTTTTTGTCTTTTCAATCTCGACCCCTCCCCTTCCCTATTTTGATGAATTGCCCCTTTTGTCTTTATTAGAGTATATCTCATAAAAATATATATTCCATATATCTTTAATAGATAGAGTTTTTATAAAGTTGAAATAATTTCTTATTTCTATGACTATCATTTTTAAAGGACTAAGAAGCAGATGACAATTTTAGAAATCAGAAATTATCGTGAGAAGAGCATCTAAATTTGAAGTTTCAAATTTTCTACTCGAAAGTGACAATATGTTTCGTGTTTTTTTAATATTGTCAATTTGTTTAAATATAGTAACATAACTACAAAAAATTAAAACAAAACAGCAAAAAAGACTTGTAATTATAAAAAAAGTTTACTTATATTACATACGATCCTGAATAAAGCGTATTTTTTACATTTTATAAACAATATATATAAACAAATAGGATATTTTGTTTATATATAAACAAATAGGATTCTTGTTTATATATACATTGTTTATATAGAGATGGTTAAGCGCAACAAATTTTAAAAAGAAATTAGTTTATATTAAAATTAAAAAATGATTTATGTAACGTTTCTTGTAAAAACCAACGCACTATAATAAAATTTTGAACTACAATTACTATATTCACTATAACAAATTTTTTTACTTTGATAAAATTTTTAAGCAAGTATTTTTAATTTTTTTGGTTTAGTGGCTTTTGTTAAGAGCTTTTAAATTTTGCGTCAAATTATCTCACTTTAACATATTTGTTGTATCATCCATACTGCAGCCGCTTTTTTAAAACGTCCAAGGTTAAAAAGTATCATTTTTGACTTTTTTACAAAATAAGCTAGTTTATGTCTACAAACGTTATAGAATACATGAACTCAAGAGTTCTGAAAAAATTCATAAAAATTATTCGTTTCAAAAAACATTTAACAATGAGTTAATTTTTAATAATTTTTTTTTTAATTGCGTTTTTCTCGAAATACGTAATAAGCATATTAAGGCGTTTTGCAGCATATATTTATAGTAAAAAAATAAATGTAGCAAAAAAAGCTTTTCATTGTCGAAAGAAAGTTTTAAATTTTCCTCAAGCTACAGGCTTTTTTTTTTTTTTTTTTGCGACCGCAGCTTCACCTTCTTGAGTTGCAGGACTTTTATATTAAGTTTTTTTTTTATTAAGTTTCAGACAATTTTTTTTCAACCCATCCGCAGCTTATTAAGACTAATTACTTGAGCACATTAATAACATAAGTAACTCAATTAAGAGTTACCTATGTTATATACTAAACAACTTTTTTTCCCGGTGATGTTTTTTTTTGATGTTTTATGAATTTTTAGCATACTTAAAATCTTTTCTGTTGTACATATGTTTGTTTATAATCTTTATAAAACATCAAAAGTATTTTGTAATTTAAAATAATCAAAAAAAATTAAAAAAAGTAGCCGCTATTGGCAGGACTCGAACCTCTAGTTCCTTGTTGAGAAGTTCGCCGCCTTATCCACTCGAGCTACACCTGCATAACATCAAGTGTAGATTTTATAATAATGTAGTATATTTTTTTGAGGAAAAAAATGTTAGATCAAAATTAAGGAGAGGTTGAGCCAATGTAATTTTCAAGTAAAAATCAAACTGTAAAACGTGATAAATATTTCAGTATGTTTTAACATATGCTTTAACATTACATAAGTTAAAGTTTCCGTACGTTAGAAGTTTGTTCACGTTTTCTTATAGCGCTGCGACTCTTTCTTGCAAATACCTCGGTTGCAATGGCTGCCAAGGGTTTCGTGTCAAACACGCTCCAAGGGACACTACTATTAAAACTATTAAGTTCGGCAATATTATATAGAAGATATATATATATATATATATATATATATATATATATATATATATATATATATATATATATATATATATATATATATATATATATAGAAGTATATATAATTATATATATATACATATATATGTGTATACATATTATATGTACATATATATGTGTATACTTCAAATAGCGTCCGTCTGTCCCATTTAAATTCTAAACGTCTTTTGAAGGTCTTTTTCGCTTCCAATAAATTTTTTGTCCAAAAAAGATCCACAATGCTTTATTAAATCAAAATTAAATTAGTTAAATAAAGGAATCGTCAACACTTATTTATTTTTGTTAATTAAAAACGCATTTTTAATACAAATGTAGAAGAAACTTTCAAGTGTCTAAAAACTTTCAAATGTAAATTTTTTTTTGGCATCTCGAAATGATAAATGTAGAGTGACTAATACACAGGTTCTTGGTAATTTATATATATATATATATATATATATATATATATATATATATATATATATATATATATATATATATATATATATATATATATATATGTATATATATATATATATATATATATATATATATATATATATATATATAAGTATGTTACATAAAAACTTAAATAAATTACTTACTAGATTGTTATATATCATTGGAAAGAGCTTTAGTATAGTATTTTAATGGTGAAAAAGTTATCAAAATCGAACCATTCGTTCAAAAGTTATGACGGTTTAAGTAGGGGAGACCGGGGCTAGTTGGCTCGGTTTTTACTCTATGAGCTCTGTAGCCCTAATAGCACACTTTTTTGAAAATATTAAAGTGTAGTCTCAAAGCGTATGAACCTGGGTAACTTATAAAAGTTTCATGGATTTACAAAAAAAAATTCTTGGGGCCTTACGGGGCCCTCAAAAAAAAAAAAAAAATTGCGCCAACTTACCCCACCACGGGGTAAGTTGACGCAAACTATAAACGTGATTATTAATGTACTATTAAGTGCAAAATTAATAGAAATTTTTTACCTATTAATTTTGGCAACAATTTAAGCTAATAATTTGATATTATTTTTAGCTTGTGCTAAATATTAGTACGTATAACAGCCAAAACAGCAGCCCTCTTTTTACCTGTTACAAAAAACCTAAAAAAAAAATTTTTATAATTTTTTTGTAAGAATAAGTTTTTTCAATATTGTTAAAAATTAAAAAAATTAAAAAAATTATTTTTATAAAAATAAATATTTTTCTCCATAGTAAATGCTATGAGCCAACTTACCCCGTAAAAATTTTGTCAACTTACCCCGAAGGCTTTTTTTTCAATAAACAGTCTATAGATCCTGAAAAACGGCAACTTTTAAAAAAAGTCAAACTGAATATAGTAAACCAATTGTGGCTAGAACTTTTACAATAATTTTTTTTCCATTTGACTAACTATTTTCTTTGTAAAGTAAAAAGGAAGCGATGTTTCAAAAGTTACGTTTTTGTCCAAAAAACACTTAAATCTTAATATCTCCCATGCGCATGCGCGAATCCTGACAATACTACATTGAATGATGAAACAGTCAATTAGGAAGATTCTGTGTAATTTTTATCACTTTCTGATGAAAGGCTTTAAAGATAAACGCAATTCGTCAACTTACCCCTGCGGCCAACTAGCCCCGGTCTCCCCTACCGATTTTTCAATACATGGATTTGTTGAAGAAACTGTGGTCAAAATTAAGTTTTTCTTTGCATAAATTGTTATTATCTTGTCAATTCTTATTAAAGCATCTATAACATGGTATCAAAAGAAAGGTTTAAGAACGAACTACAAATTTATAATAGTTTTAACTAACAGGGCGTGTTAAGGGCGCTAGAGGGGGCACCGAACCACCATCTACACTGTCAAAAAAATCATTTTTAAAAAAAAAACAAGCTTATTGAAATTGGCAATTTTTGTATACAAGAAATTGTTGTAATTTGCTAGCAGATCATTGCCAAATACGAAAAGTGTATTATAGTGTTAAGGGTGGATGGTGGTGTGATTGTTTAACACAGTCTGTAATGAAAAAAAACTAATTAATATTAATATATTTCACTATTTTATATTAGATTTACTTATTTATTAGAATGAGTAAATCTAATATAAAATACAAAAACTTTATTTCGTTTCTTGACAACATAATAAATTGATTTGGGATAGGGAGTTATAACCCCCTCCCCCGCCTCTCCAATCTGGAAAAAAAAAATTAATTAATATTATTCAAACAAATTTTTAGTAAATGGAGCATTGTTACCAACTCCCACTTTAATCTAAAAGAAAAAGACAAACTAAATATTTTTTGAAAAAATTTGTAATTAATTTGTCTAGGCTTTTAGTAAACAATTAAAAATTTAAATTTCAATAATGAAGTTTAATAATAATCATTGTCAACGATAGACACGACGAGAACGTAAGCCTTGCAGTTTAGTCATTCCATGCCAAATCAGCATGACATGTCACTTTCCATATTTGGTTCTGTAAATTTTCAAATTCTTTTTATTTTTTTATTAATAAAAAATCTTAAAAAAAAAAAAGTCTACAATATTTTGTATAAATACCTTTAAAAATTAAAACATTTTGTAATCTGAAAGACTATACACTAAATTTTATTTCAATTTTCAAAAAAAATCCATTTGATATTTACTCAAACAACTATTTAAACAGTGTAATACATGTGAAAACTAACTAAGGAATAAAAAAGATGACACGTGCAAGGTAACCTGAAACGACTTGGTGTCTTTTTGCAAGTCACACCACCTGCGGCACCTAAATTGCAAGTTACACCACTTGCAGGTACCTTTTTACAAGTCACACCACTTGCAGCACCTAATTTGCAAGTCACACCACTTGCTGTAACTATTTTGCAAGTCACACCATTTGCGGTTCATTGTTTTTATATATATGCAAATAATATACATTTACAAATTATTTTTCTTTATTTATATACAATAAATACTTATATCATGAAACTATTATTATTAAAGTTCATCATATGGGCACATTTAAAACTTTATAGTTAATTTATTAAAATATCAACTCTCCTGATAAAACATCACACAGTGGTTTAAATGGTGGACATGAGTAAGAAGTTTAATTTTTTTAAATTAAAAATAAACTTAATTTTTGTATACTTAAATAGCATGCAGATTTTAGCTATAAAAAAAAATTAAAATTTTTGTCTATTTAAAAAGTTACGGCCATGCAAACTTGAACAATATGGAAGAAAAAACAGACTTTAAAACTCAACAGAGTTTTTGAGTATCACTCGGTGATACTCAAAAGTGATGAAAAAAAAAAAGATTATTGAACTAAAACTTTGAAAATTATTATTTAACAATAAGGGATAAAGAGCCTACATTAAAAAACATTTTTCTGGCTAATAATAATAGAGTTTCAGAAACAAAATTGGAGAGTTTTCATAAAATGTATATAAAAACTGTGAATTTTTTCACATGATTTTGTTATAGTTTTTAAACATTTCGGTGAATATCTCAAAAACCGCTTATGACGCCATACTTAACCTTATATGATTTCCGAAATACAAAATAAAAGCTTTCATTTGCTGCTATGCTTAAGTTGGCCCCATTAGCGGTTTTTAAAAAAAATGAGTTTTAAGATTGCCATCTTAAGTTTAAAGTCTAAGAACTTGGTTTTGAAAAATTAACAAATACACATATGTTACAAAATTAATTTATTTAAAACAAAAAGATTGTTTAAAATATCATCAGCTGATGCACTTCTGCGCATACATGAGCGTTTAGAATGCCCTCTATCCAAGCAGTTTTTGCAAAATAACAGCCCTTTGCTCCGTTCTTCTGCAACTAATGGGTCAGACCCCAGCCAAAGTCTTTAAAAGCAATTTTCTATATTGACCAATTGATTAGTTTTTTTCGATAGTTTTTCCCTGAAGTATCTGAGACGCTTACTATTAGCTTCCATTCCTTCTTCACTACAAGATTTTAAACCGGTGGAATCATTTATTTCTATCAACTCCCAGCTATGAGCAAGAATTTTGTGCAGCGTTGGAGTTATACTTTACCCAATAAAACTCTTGTAGAAGCAAGATGTTTAGTTCCTGACTCATTTGTTTGTATAGCTCAATATTAATTTTTTTGCCAGATGACATTGCTCTCAGAATAGTGGAAAGAAGCAAGCCATACTTTTCAATTAGTTTGCGGTCAGTTTGACTTGATATGTGATCTGTAATAACCTTTCGTAATACATTATTATGTAAAAGTTTTCTGGCTACATTTCCAGTTGTTATTATGGGATTTTGCAGAATGATTTTGCAAAATCCCATTTTATTCCTGTTTTAACTCGGATAATTTATTATAGCCTTTTCTTCTTTCAGCAATGTTGTGTTTTTGCTTAACTTAGATTCTTTCCAAGTTAAGACACCTGCCGCCATGTGAACAACTACCTTCATAAAATGATCAAAGCTCCTGAGCAAATCATGTAAAACCAGAATGGACCTAACATTCGAACATGCAGTTGGACATGTAGTTTGACCGTGTCGAATTTTGTAATCCTTTTTTTTTTTCAAAATGGTTCCGTCCTCATTAACTAAGTCAAGAAATATTTGATTCATGGATTAAACATCCCTGTTTATGATGAAACCATCTTGAGCTGTTTGTATATTTTCCCATTGTTCTTTTGAAAGGTCGCAAAGATTACAATATGAACCTCCAAGGCCTTGATAAATATTTGAAGCCTTTCTGTCTAAGCTATGAGCAACAATCATTTTGATTATGCTTAACAATAATTCCGTTTTCCTTCATACACTGTATGTCTTCGTTAAATGAAGAAAGAGATTGGATATTTTTATTTGGCTCTTTTCCCATTTAAATCATAAGTGGCCTTTGAGTAGACTCTGAGTTAGGGTATTGCTGTTACCACAATGTAATACTTTCATGCGTCATTTTTCAAGCATAATAGTAGCATTGTCCTAATAATGCAGAAAAGCTCTCAGATTGTCCAACTTGTGCGTCACCAGAGTTGAGTGTCACTACCATTTTTCTACCACTACCAACGCTAGGCATACTTTCAGATGAATCAAAGTTTCTATAAAATGAAATTGTAGTTGTTGTACCAATGGTACTATTCGATTGATACAACAATCCTGATGATGTATTATTGAATGAGCGTACATTCGAGCCATTATATGAAGAGAGATAAAAATCTTTTAAACCTGATGAAGCGTAGATGCATCGACTGTTAACATCATATCCAGAAAATGTAGTATACCCATTGCTATTATAGGGTGTCCAAGGTTGAATGACAGAGTTAGTATTGGTAGGGGCACCATATCTATATAGATGCAAACTTTAGATTCCTACCAGTATTTAGATCCTCCAATGACATGCATTCTAATGTATTTCAAATACACTCCGTTTCCATTATCCATAGCATTCATTAGTATATATTCACTACCATAAGTTATATTTACATATCTAAATGTTGATGAGTACAACTTAATGGATGAGATGGATCGAGGTATTAGCGGATTTATACTAGTTAATGTTTGTTCCAACAATAAAGTTCTTGTGATAAAAGGTTGTAACCAAAAGATCACTGAATTGCCTGTTTTATTGTGTAATTGTATAAATAAATTTGATGTAAAAGGAAGATCAAATGTAAAATATCCTCCTAATGCACTAGTACTAAATACATTACATCCCTGTAAAGAGTTTGCATAATAGGGTCCACCAATTGGTGCAATTATTAAATGACAAGCTAAAGCTGTATTATTAATACCTACACCATCTGTTATAATAGAATCATTACCTATGCAAAGTACATTATCAGCATATATTTTTTAAATATAAGTTACCTGGTACAGTATTAGGTGCAATAGCAGATTCTGTAAATGCAATTCACAGTTTTCTTAGAATTCTTGAACTACCACTATAGCTAAAATTAGTGTATGATCCTGGAGTTGCATAGAATGCTTGAGATTTTAATCCAAAGCATGTCAAACTTGTATTGGGAACGATATCTAAACTTTGATTTTGTATATCATCAACATAATGTTTTGTAACAGCTTCTTGAGGTTGAGTAGGATCAGCTACATTAATGAGTTTATTTTTATTTAAATTAATGTTAGCAATGGCAGGATTATAACCATCAGTTCTTAGATACATAGGGGAGACCGGGGCTAGTTGGCCGCAGGGGTAAGTTGACGAATTGCGTTTATCTTTAAAGCCTTTCATCAGAAAGTGATAAAAATTACACAGAATCTTCCTAATTGACTGTTTCATCATTCAATGTAGTATTGTCAGGATTCGCGCATGCGCATGGGAGATATTAAGATTTAAGTGTTTTTTGGACAAAAACGTAACTTTTGAAACATCGCTTCCTTTTTACTTTACAAAGAAAATAGTTAGTCAAATGGAAAAAAAATTATTGTAAAAGTTCTAGCCACAATTGGTTTACTATATTCAGTTTGACTTTTTTTAAAAGTTGCCGTTTTTCAGGATCTATAGACTGTTTATTGAAAAAAAAGCCTTCGGGGTAAGTTGACAAAATTTTTACGGGGTAAGTTGGCTCATAGCATTTACTATGGAGAAAAATATTTATTTTTATAAAAATAATTTTTTTAATTTTTTTAATTTTTAACAATATTGAAAAAACTTATTCTTACAAAAAAATTATAAAAATTTTTTTTTTAGGTTTTTTGTAACAGGTAAAAAGAGGGCTGCTGTTTTGGCTGTTATACGTACTAATGTTTAGCACAAGCTAAAAATAATATCAAATTATTAGCTTAAATTGTTGCCAAAATTAATAGGTAAAAAATTTCTATTAATTTTGCACTTAATAGTACATTAATAATCACGTTTATAGTTTGCGTCAACTTACCCCGTGGTGGGGTAAGTTGGCGCAATTTTTTTTTTTTTTTTGAGGGCCCCGTAAGGCCCCAAGAATTTTTTTTTGTAAATCCATGAAACTTTTATAAGTTACCCAAGTTCATACGCTTTGAGACTACACTTTAATATTTTCAAAAAAGTGTGCTATTAGGGCTACAGAGCTCATAGAGTAAAAACCGAGCCAACTAGCCCCGGTCTCCCCTACTGCTAGAAGTTTGATTATTATCTACATAATGCTTTTTAGCAACATCTTGAGGGTTAGTTGGATCAACAACATTTATAAGTTTATGTGTATTGAGATCAACGTCTGAAGTCGCTTTATTGTCTATATTAATATTAAGATTTAAACTGCCACCTGATGTGCTACTAAAAGCAGTTATACTATTAAGTGAAATACCACCAAATATATCGATACTCATTTTATATACTCATTAATTTTATTTAAATCTATTTTATAGATTCATAATACTTTATACTACATTTACCAAAGTGAATTGATGATGCTTTGAAATTCATTTCCATCATTTAGTTTTTCAAGACATAGAGACACAAGTGTCCGCAATAGGAGGTATTTCCAAATTGAGCTTGTTCAGTATTATAGTAAACAGGACTGTGTACTTGAATCTCCAGAATTTAATATTCCACATTCTTTTTTTTGTGTATTTTTTGGTAATTCATCTCTTACAAATACACCTCTAAAATTTTAAAATACTGAACTATTCATGAGTTTAAAAAAGTTTTTTTCGAAGTCATTAGTGGCTTTAGTTCTCAAATTTGTATTGAGCTCAATGTACTTACCATGCACTCTCTTCAAACTTTATTCCTCTGTGAATTCAATCCTAATCTTTCATAAAATTTCAAGTTTTCATAGTGGATGATATAATTTTTCTTGTTATTTAATTTACGTACTAGTTTTTCAACTTTGTCTATTTTTAGTCTTTCAGGAGCAAGTGGATAATCATTATTAGCATCATGTAAATGTTCAGGATATTCTAAATCTACTTCTAGTATACAAGAAATAGATTTCCAATTTTTTTAATTCTTCTTCACTCATTCATTTAAATTCATGTGTAAGAAGTGGTTTACTCATAACCCATCCGTTTAAATTATTAGCATCTAAATATTGTATATAAGTAGATTCTTTACTTCCATCATAGGTTTCCATATATTTATTGTTAGCAGTTCCTAGCCTGTTAGAAATCATAGTAATTCCACCTCTTATTCCTTGTTTTATCATTAAGATTATATCATAATCGCTTAGCAACTCTAATTTTACTTTAGATATTAACAATGCTGCATCCCTAGCTAGCCCTGGTGATGTAAAATACAAAGCAGGATCTAATTTGTAGTTTTTCATACAAAGATATCTAAAATTTTCAAAGACATGAGCTAATAATAATATATCTGCAACATTGTATAAGTTATGGTAATCTCTAAATGTTTTACAATTAAACTCGTTCCATACAGTTTGAGCATGTAAATAATCTTCATTACTTATTCCTTCATCATTTAATCTTGAATAAAATGATTCTTTTGGTGGTAATTGCGTTTCATTTAATTTACTAATAGAGTCAACCCAACCATTGGGATAAACACCTATTCTTAACAATAAATTTAATTTTTTATTTGACAACTCTTTGTATTTTCCTTTTATTGAATTTTTTACTAATTCATCTAAACTAGAAGCCATAAATCTATAACTATCGATGAAACGTATTTCTTTTTTAACTTCAACTTTTTTTCCCTTTTTATTAGTATATTCATTAACTTTAATTTCTTTAGAAAAGCTAATATACTTTTCTTAATTGTTAGGTATACAATTTATTTTTCCATCTGATGATAGTTTCTTTATGAATAAATGAGAGTCATAATAAGTTAAATTATGAAAAAAGACAGGTATGAAATTTTGAATTTTATAGTTTAAATTACAATCATTATGAGCAGTACCTCTATATTTACCAGTAATATGACAATGATCACGTACTTTGTCTTATTTTAGATCATTTTTACAAACGTGGCATACTTTTGCATTATTAAAATTTTCTTTGTCTTCAGTAGTAAAACTCTTTTTTGGTAATTTTAAATAATTGTTATAAGTCTTTTTAATATCAGCTTCTAAATTATCAACAAAAATTTGTGCTACATCATTATCTTCACTATCTGCAGTGAATGTAGCTAGTATGCTATGACCAATAGTTTTCTCAATAGTTTTCTCAATACTTTCATCAAAACATTTAATATAATAGGAGAATGAACTAGGTGTATGTCTTTGACATTGTTTTGTATAAGATTCATTTGGATTGGGTGTGCAAGGATTGATAGGTGTAATAATACTTTCAAAGTCAGTATAGAATACAAAGCGTACTCTCATAGTCTTGTGATAATTTTCAAATCCTATCATTGTATTAGGCTCTGGAAGTTCAATAAGTACTGAATTGTGAGTATTACAATACAATTTATGCTTTGATAAAGATTCTTCAGTACTAAATCCTAACAAGCAATTTCTACAAAAGTGCTTTTTACCGTTATGTTCAGATATTTGTGATGAAAGTAATCTACTTAAATTTTTTATTAAGCAATAATGATTAGTTTCATCATTTGAAATGAATAATAAATCTATTTGATGTTGTCTATTTTTCTTATTTGATCTTCTTATAGGATAAACCGAACTTTCGTATCCAAAGATGTTGATACTTATGTCTTGATTGTTTTTTTTAAATTGAGTAATTTGAAGGAGTGACACTGGAAATTTTATTTTATCCCAATTTAATTCTTCAGCTTGTTTCATCAAATCTTTATCTACTCTTTCAGAATTTTTTTCAATTAGTATTAAAAAATCCAGCAACACACCACTTAAAACATTCGTTCTCTTCATTTTTAATATTAATGATTGCTTTTTTAGCTGCTAACTTTTCAGGAAGAGGAATGTAAGAATTACCTTTAAGTGGTTTATATTCAATCATGTTAAAATTCATCTTTTCAACAGAAACAAATCTTTAACTTGATCCCAACTGTTGAAATGTGGACAAGGATTCTAAAATTTTGTTTGCAGCTCTTTTATAAAAGCCATCTAAATCTGTTGATTTTAAAACAGCTTCTGCTTTAGTTGAAAAAATTGTTATAGTTGTTACAGTTTCCCCTGATTTAAGATCAGTACGCTCCATTTTACATGAAAGAACGATATAGATCTTTGATCATTTATTGCTATTTAGTATTTTAATGACATTATTTTTAGCTGATTTCATAAAGGACAAAGCATCATATCCTTCAACACCTTTAGCTGAAAATTGCTTTGTCACATTTTTAACAGCTGATTGCGTTAATTTAAATTTTTTAACTCCAAATCTTTTATACATATTGAAAACTGTAAATTTTATTGATGTAAGTTTCTCATTTGCAGTCTTTTTAATGGGTTCAGGAACATAGGACATAATCCAATTAGCAAATGAATTAACTTTATTATTAACAATATTAATATACTTACTTGGAACATACTGAGAAGGTGTTAGAGCATTTTGTGAAATATGCCCTGGAATGGGTTCGTCTAATATGTGTGATCTTCGCTCTAATTCTATTTGCTCTAATTCTCTTAAAAGATCTGTTTTTCTCATTCTATAATAGTACTTGTTTTTTCGCTGTCTTGCGATTTTTCTCAATTCTGTTAATTTTATATTTTCCATTTTTATATATAGAAGAAAATTATTTATATCATTTTCAAATTTTTATTTTTCTTGTAAAAAAAAAAATAAAATAATAAAACAAAAAAATTTATTTTCATATTTTTATAGATATAAAAAGTCTATAAAAATAGTTTTTTAAAGAAATTATTCTACATTTTCTTTTTCATCATATTTAGATTTTATTAGTTCTACTTTTATACCATTTTTAACTTTTCCATTACGCAAATATAAATATCTATATCCATGTTTTTCCTTTCTGATATAATCATATATAGAATTGTATATTTTAACTTCTCCTGTTTCTACATTAGTTAGATTAATAGATGCTGGATTTGTTCTAATTTTTGTTAGTCTTTCATATTTAGGATCTCTTTCTTTTTTTTCTTTTATAGGATAAATTCTAGGTCTTCCAACAGGTCTTTTCTCTTTTTTTACTTTTTCTTTTTTAACTTTTTTAACTTTTTCAATCTTTTGCTTTTTTTGTTTTTTAGTAATGATATTTGATTGTATAGATTCTTTATCAATTAAATTATTATTCATAGCAATCATAACTAATGCAATGTGATCTTTAGATGTTTGTTGTATATTATTTTCTTTTAGTAGTTTTAATAAATACTTTTTTGTATATTTTAATTTATCACTCATTTTTATTATATAAAGAAAATTAATTTAAACTACTTTCAAATAATTTAAACTGTTTTGTTTTTCTTGTATATTTTTTAAATTTATTATATTTTTAAATTTTTTCTTCTAATCTTTTTCTTTATATTATCTTCTATGATATGAAATTCTTCTATTCCATCTTGTAATATTATTACATTCCCTTTTTCATGAAACCAACCTCTCTCTCTTTTCATTCTTTCGTCATATGATGTATTTCTTTCTCTTCTTAATATTCTTTTTTTTCTTAATCTTTTTTTTTCGTTTATTATACAATCATTTAATGTTTGTCTTGTTACTACTATTCCTTGTCTTATAAGACTTTCTTCCATTTTTTCTTCAAGTTTTTTTCTTCTTTCTTGTCTTTTGTAAGCAATTTCTTCTTCATATTCTATTTCATATCCAGAATTATCTAAATCACTCTCTCCGCTTTCATACTCACTATCATCACTTTCATCAATTTAATCTATTTCAATCACGTTCATCTTTACTATTATCACTTTCATAAAATAATTCGTTTTGCATTTCGTTTTCCATTTTTTTTATTATGTCAAGAAATTTATTTATATCATTTAAAAAAAAAAAAATTTTGTTGTACATTTTTCTATTAATTTTTTTTTATACAGAAAATCGAAAGTTATTTATCAAATTTTAGTTTTTCTATACAGTTTATTTAGATTTTAATGAAATCTGGAATCACTAATATTCAAAGTTAAATCTATCTCCATTAGACTTTAGTCTACCTAACCTTTCTGATATGATAACAGCGAATGCTTCAGTTCATTCTGGAACATTTTCACTAAAGTATACTATAATTTGAATATCTTATACTGAAGGTTTTAATCTTTCTGATTGTTTGCTAAAATCAAAAACCATGTGGGTATAAATGTTTATTGTCTGAAGGTGTTATGTTACAATTTGAAATGATTTCATTTGTTCCATAAAAATTTTTCTTTAAAAGTAGATGCATCTCTATAAGCTCTTGAAAATTGATGATTTGGAAATGATAGTTCATAATCAGCTTCAGGAAATCTTACATTATTAATCATGACTTGCATACTTGTCAAGTTACAATGATCGAATATTGAAGCAGTTTGTGTTTGATCATTATCTCTAATTGTTTGGAATCCTTCGGTAATATATGTAGGTTTTTCATCACTTTTAACACCAAGTTTCCAAGGTATTTTAGTTGTTTGTTGAGGAGTTATAGTTTCACACGATCTAGAATAAAAAGCTACTGGAGTTGTTACTTTTTCTCTAATATCACTATCAAGATTAAGTCTCTCTGGATCTGATGGTGTGATGGCATCCATATTGATACTTTTGTAAGATTTACTTTTCCTAAAGCCGCTGCAGCAGATCGAAAAATAGCATCATTGTCATTTTTTCTTTGTAGAGTTAATGTATGTTTAAATCCGTAAAGTACTTTAGTATAATCATCGCAGAATCCAAAAATATGCTTTAAAGGTATAATAAATAAAAATGTACTTTTTGTATTTGGTTTCTGAATAATGTAATGTATATAATAAATTAGTAGTCAAATTTGCATCTGCTGCATTATCTTTGTACCATAGTTGATTTAATCCTTCTGCTAATTGAAAGTAGTTTTAATATATGAGCATTCCTAACATTGTAGTTGCTTGCCCTAAATTATCTCCTGCTTCTATTTTCTGTTCAGATAAATCAAATTCCATTCTACTAAACAAATGCATAATTCCATTGTGTGTAAGTGTAACTGCATCTGTATTAGCATAGGGTGCACCACTTGCTGCTAGAAGTCTTCCTTCAACTTGTATATAAGCTTTAGATGGAAGAAAAAATGAATCTGTCATCTCAATAGTAATTTTTATTGGTACTGCATCATTTATATTTGTATCAGTTGGTGGAGAATATTCTCCAAATTGAAATCTGGAAATACTTTCATCAATAAAGGGTTGCTCTGTTAAATTTAAACTTTTATAATCTGCCATTTTTATATATATATAACATTTTTTTTTAACTCATTTTCATTATTTTTTATTAATGAAAATTAAAAAAAAAATATTATACTATTTTTAATCCTCTTTCTCTCTTTACTAATTCTTCTAGTTTAATAGCATTTGAATGGCTTCGTTTTATAAATGGTACTGCAGATCCCATCATCATTC
Organism: Hydra vulgaris; assembly: GCF_022113875.1. Classification (NCBI taxonomy): domain Eukaryota; kingdom Metazoa; phylum Cnidaria; class Hydrozoa; order Anthoathecata; family Hydridae; genus Hydra; species Hydra vulgaris. The sequence continues at coordinate 15,893,270 of NC_061163.1, read as the reverse complement.
TATTTATATTTGTTGTGACTTCATAAGATAGATTTTGCGCAAGATCATTAGCTCCAGAGTCAACTAAGTTTGAAAGTACTTGTTTACTCTCAGGTTTAAGCTTTGATTTTTTAATCAACTTGTTTCCTTTTTCTACAATAATATCTTTAGCAGCAGAAATTGCATTTGTAGCTAGTTCTTTACCCGCTACTTTTGCAGCATCTATTGCGGTTTTTCCTAAATCACTAGCAATGGCTTTATTAGGTAAATTACGTGATAATTTAAGTGCATTATTAATCGATCTATTACTAAGTAAACCTCTAAAAGGACTAACTATACCACTTCCATCGACAAAATGCTTTTCAAAAACTCTTTCTCGCAATCAACAGTTTTATTTACCTACTATTTTTATTTAATTTATTTCTAATAAATGCGGATCCTTTATTTATCTCTAAAATGGTTAGTCAACATACTCTTTATACCAGATAATGCTCTAACAAAATCTGAAGATTTGGCTCGAATATATACATTATGAATATCATCGAATATACTACTTCCACTTACAAAATGCTTTTTAAAAACTTTTTTCTCAACAATTAACATTTTTATTTACTTATTATTTTTATTTAAATTGTAGTAATTTATTTTTTAACGGAGTCTGGATCCTTTAAGGATCTAAAAATATTCTGTATTGATTTATATTCTTCATTCTCCAGTACACATTGACGCAATAAATTATCACTAATTGAAACAGCTTCATTTATAACTCCAGTATTACCTGCTTCAAATGCTGCTATAAGCGTATAAAGCCTTTCAAATAATGCATCTGGACTGCGAGGAAGGAAGATAACTCCTTTTCCAGATTTTCCAGTTATCTATTCCCAAATTGGTTTTATTATCTTATTATATTTTTTACTTCTAGATGATCTAGGTTTTCCTGGATATTTACAAGAAGAAATGGCATCTGTTTCTTTCAATATATTTTTATAATTTTCGAGATCGTCTTCATTATATATATTTTTGTCAGGACTAGATTTTGTCAACAATTCCCAAACCAGTAGTTCCAATATAATTTTTATCACCAGTAGTTCCAATATAAATTTTATCATTACTATATGTTGACTGAAGATAATTTGTTGCTATAGTTCCTAATAAAATTATTTTACTATCAGGTTTCATATCAGATTTAATTTCAGGTATATCCATTATTGCAGGATAATTTGATAGAGTGATAGCTAAATCAGCTTTATTTTCTAATTTAGCTAGATTTTATTTTATTCCATATTGACTATCGATAATAGGTTTGTATAAATTACCCAAGTCATACTGTAAGTCATCATATCCAAGCTTTTCATTTACTGCATCTTGATATATACTTTTTTTTAATCTCTCGAGCTCTCTAAAAGTTTCATTTCTTTTTTTCGCATCTACAATATCTTAAAACGACATTTTTTATATACATAACATTTTCTTTTAACGTGTTATCATGTTTTTTACTATCATAAATCATGTTTTTTAATGATACAAGTTATTTTAAAGTATTTATTATTCCTTTATTTTGATTCTTAACGAATCTTTTTTCTAACAATTCCATCGCCTCTTTCATAGCTTTCTCTCTACCCATATCTAATAATGACTCTTTAGTCTTTTCATCTATTTCGCTTTTAGATTTTGATCTGAACTGTTCTAGCATGTCTTGAAAATTTTCAAACTCTTTATAATCATTTTAAACTCTGTTTCATCAATACGACCATCTATTAAAGCTTTGGAAATCTTTTCACTCATAGAATTTAGTTTTGTATGAGCCATCAGTTTAATATTTTCATGCTTTTTTCTTTCAAGTTTAATTTTTTAATAACTTAGGATCCTATTAACAACATTAAACCAATATCAAATGCAGCTCCGTCGCATGCAATAGCCACCGGAGTCGCTACAATAGTTGCTAAAAAATCAACTCCAACAGCTCCTAATGTCATAGTAGTAGCTAGCAATGAGTTATCAATTGCTGAAATGATTCTTACAGCTCCATGATACTTTTTACTCAACATAGCTCTTCTTTCTCTTTCACATTCTATTTTACTTTGAATTTCAGTTATCTTATCTAATCGATATCGCCGATCTATAGATAGTGGTGGTGCAGTTGGATCAACTCTAAACTGGCTAAGATCTGGATAAATACTTTTACATTCTTCATTTTTACTTTCTTTGTTATTATAGCCCCTATTATATTCCATCCTTTTTATAAAGAAAACATTTCTTTTAAATTATTTTATTATCATACAACTTTTACTTTAACGAGTCACGTTTACGAGTATTAGATGTCGAAGGGATCGATGCACTGCTGACCTAAAGAAGATAAAGACTCCGTTAAATCGATATCATCAAGTATAGGAGATTTATTTATTAATAATTTATGTAATTAAGATAGTAATCTAGTAAGACTAAATCTATTTGTTATGGTTCCTCTGGACCTTTATTAAATAAAGTTATTACAATATCATCACTAGACTCTGCTACTACAGAATTTAGTAAATTTAAATATGGGTTATATTTTTCTGCAAGTGCAGGTGATATATACCCTTCATCTATTTTAACTCCACACTTTAAAGAAATTTTATTATATGAATTTGATTTTACTACAAAATCTTGCTGTGCATATACTCTATATTTTTTACTATTAACATGAGTTGGAGTATGATCTAAATTCTGATTATATATTAAATCTATTTTTTTTATTTTACTATTTTTAATATTAAGATACATTTTATTCATTTTATAAAGATGCTTATTTATTTATATCATTTCACAACATAATAATACAATAATATAAAAAATTAAAATGATTTAAATAATTTTCCTTGTATATATAAAAAATGTCATAAGTAGAGATTGAAAATTTTGATGAGACAAAATTATGTGCTGATGTACTATTTGATTATTATAAACCTGTTTAATATCAAAAAATGAGAAATGGTTATAATAAAACTTACAGAGCACTAATAGTTAAAATACCAAAATTATTTTCATACGGAGTTTGTGAAAATAGAGATCTAAAAACGAATAAACTGACTGGATATTCAATTCCACTTATTTGTTTAAATGAAATGAAAGGAAAGACTGAAGAAGAAAAAAGATTTATTGCAATGATTCAATCTATTGAGAAATTTTGTAAAGATGAAATAATAGAAAAACGATTAAAAAATAAAGTAAAGAATTTTAATACTGACAACTTAAAAATTCTAAAATGTAATGAAAATAAACCTCCTGTAATTTTTGCAAAAATACCAACAGAAGGTAAAGATGTTACAAAGTCTGGATCGGTTGTCACCGACCTTAAGATGGAGACTGTATTTAGTTCTGCAGATGATGATGAAGTTTCAGGGCATAATCTTATTAAAAAAAAATATTATATTGTCGGCTGTTTAAGAATTGAAAGTGTTTATATCGGCTCAACGATTCAATTTGTACAAGTCAAATTATCAGATGCAGTTGCGTATGAAAAACAAAGTAAAGAAATTAGATCCTGAAAGGATATACACTTCGTAAGATAATTTAGAATAATTTAAATAAGAATTATTATAAATATAAAGAATGGATATTGAAGTACATAAATATAAATCAAATATCGCTACATTTCAATTTGATCCTGTTATTGAACTTGATAAAACAAAAAAAATACGAAATGGCATTTATAAGATTAGAAACTATTCACTACAGCGTTTCATCTCAAACAAAATGCTTACATATATTAAATGATCTTGTTGATGGTAAGATTATCAATGGTAAAAAAACTAGTGTAATGCATATATTTCTATCTATTACTCGTCCTTCAGGAATGAGTCTTGTTGAAGAACCGAACTTTAGAAGTTATTTACCATTAAATTGTCGAAAATGACATTTGAAATAGTGGATGATGATCGTCATGCTATAGATATGAGTAAAGAAAGAATAATAATACAATTTCACCTCAGAGAAGTAAAGTAGATCCTAAAGGGATCAATGCTTCACTAGAAATCTCCATGCTTCGCCAAATTTTTATATTACTATTTATGAATCTCTGAAAGAGATTTACTCCTTATGAATCTCTGAAAGTGATTTTTTAAATGATATAAAAAATAAATATGTGTATATAAAATGGATATATGTATTTGAGGAGTTACTTCAACAATAAGAAGAAAGTTTTTACCAGCTATTCCACTTGACGGAGAAAAAGATTATGAAATGGCTTTAATAAGCTTAGAAACATATCATTTTCTTAATAATATTACTGAAAATAACAATAAATTTACTTATATTGTTTATGATGCAACTACTAAAAAACCATCGACAGCTAATCGTAATATTCCAGAATGGGTCTATGAACTTACTTCGATCAATAACTGGATGCAAAAAGAATAAGTTGCTTTTCAACTTCCTATGAATTCAATTACTTTTGTAGGAGATACAACAACATTTAGAGTTACAATGACTATTGCAACAAATTTTGCAATTGATTTTTCAATTGTAAAATCAATCAGAAATCTTTTAGGCTTTCAAAGTAAATTATAAACTGCAGGTGTTTATGAACCTGAAAAAACATTAGACATAAATCATATTAATACTATATATATAAGAAATAGTATTATATCAGGATCTTATTTAGATAATTCACCTAGCAATATTATTTATACATTTTACCCCCCTGTAGCTCCTGGAGCTAATCTTGAAGAAAAATGTTCCCATTTACTTACCCTTAACTATGAAAGGAAATATTCGTGATATGGAAACTTCATTAGTTGATCAAGATGGTGATCTGATTGATGTACAAGGAGAAAGAATAACAATGAAATTTCATATAAGAGAACAAACTTCTAAATGTGAGCAAGAATCTATTCTAAAAGAACAATTAGCAGTTCAAAAAGAAGAAGTAGCACTTCTAAAAGAAGAAATAAATCTTCTTCAAGAACAAGTAGCAATTTAAAAAGAACAAATAGCAATTCAAAAAGAACAATTAACAATTTAAAAAGAACAAGTAACACTTCAAAAAAAATTGATATATATTTAAAAAAATTAAAAAAAAAATAAAAAAAATGTGCATATATAAAAATGGCAGATTATCAAAATAAAAAAGTTAAACTTTCAGAATATCAAAAGAATAAAATCAAGAAAGAACTTGAGAATGATTAAAAAAAAATCACTATAAAACTAACTTTTAAAAATCTCAATAATAAAAATGCTAAAAATGTAATAGCTCTAACACATAAAAAATTAGAAGAAGTAGCCAATGCATTTAAAAACAGAAAAGGTATAACACTTGAATTAAATTAAGAAAATCTCATGCATATTTCTATAGTGGAAGGTGGATTTCTATCTTTACTAGGATTACTTGGAAGTTTTTTTGCTTTAAAAATTGTCCCTGCTGTTGCAGCAGGATTATTAACAGGAGTAGGTGCAGCAAATGGAAAAGCTTTAGTTAATAAAATTGCTGGTAATGGTATTTTGTATGTGAAAGATGATAAATCAATAACAACAAATTTTTCACATCTGATGATAAATCAATAACAACAAATTTATGTTGTTTTGAACAAACTATTTTAAAAAGGTTTTCAAACTTTTCTTTTGACATATCATATGAAACATGATCATTATAAATATGATTTACATTTTTGAATCTTGTTTAGACAAGCATATAAAATTTGCATTTTCTCTTAGTTTGTCTGGGTAACTTAAAATAATTTTGTGCAAGATAGAAATAATCAACATTACTATGTCTTCCTCTTATATAATATTTTTCACACTGGCACATCATCAGCTGATGAAAACTGACACTCCATATCTATTTTCTTGAAAATTTTTTTAAATGAACTTCAATTAGAAGCTTAGGGCTAACATCCATTTTTTCTATTTTATCTTGTAAACTAAATAGTTTAATAATATCTTCTTTTGGTAATTTTTTTTCAAAAGAACTTTTTAATATTTTGTATTCAGGTTGAAAAAGAGATTTTCCAAAAACTTTTAAATTATTATAGTCTAACCAACCAGGTCTTAAAAGTAAATTTAATAATAGATTTGTTTTTCCACAACATGACTTTTCTACAATAAGTCCTCTTATACTTCTTGGTAATAACTCATTATTACGACGATTATTTTTATTTACATTATATGACAAATCTAATACTTCCATTTTCTTATATAAAGAATTTTTTATATCTTTTTCAGAGATTTTTAATTAAAATGTAATAAAAAAAATAGTAAGTAAATAAAAATGTGCTGCTTTAAATGTAAAAGTAAAACAGATACACTAAACTTACAACATGCTGTAAGTAAAAACAATAGAAAGATGCTACGTGGAAATTGTGCTAATTGTGGCACAACAAAAACTCAATTTACAAAAGGAACTAATTCTTATGGATCCAAGGGATCTAAAGGAGGTGATTTAGTAGAATCACTTAATTCATTTACAATAATTAAGATATTACCATGGGCAAAATTTCCAGGCGAAATGCATTTATCTGGTATGAATTTTGCAGGACCTGCTACTAATTTGGATGCAAGATTAACTTCTGCTGATGCATATAAAGAATGGAGTAAGCCTGTAGATCGAGTTGATAATGCAGCTTATATTCATGATCTCATTTATAAGCATTTTCTAGATAAAGAAGATAGAAATTTAGCTGATAAACAAATGATTGAAAGATTAGAAAGAAAAATTATAAAACCTATCATATCTGCTAAAGCAAAGTTTGGATTAGGTGTCAAGTCAAAAAACTACCAGCGATCAACAAAAAAAGGAAAAACCTAGAAACTATGTATCCCGATAGGGATTTGAAATGGACTGATGAACTTGCAAATGAACTTCATAAGCCTGTTATAAAACATTTTAGAAAAAGAAAAGTAATTTCAAATGGGATTGATGAAATATGGGCTGCTGATTTAGTTGACATGCAACCTTTTTCTAAATTCAATGACGGTGTAAAATACTAATTAATGGTGATAGATGTATTTTCAATGTACGGATGGATTGTTCCATTGAAGACTAAACTGGAGTTAAAGTTATTCATGCTTTCAATAAAATCTTTTAAGATAGAAAGTGTACGAAATTATTGGTAGATAAAGACTTAGATTTTTATAACAAGCATTTTAAAGCATTAGAAGTGCAGCTCTATTTGACTAAAAATGAAGAAAAAAGCTGTTTAGTTGAACGTTGGAATAGAACAATGAAACAGAAAATGTTCAAGTACTTCTCTGTTAACTCTACTAGAAAATATATTGACGTTTTAGATGAAATGGTAAATCAATACAACAACACAAAGCATTCTTCGATTAAAGTGAATCCAGTTAAAGCAATAAAAAGAATGAGAATATAGTATTTCTAAATCTAAATGGAAAAGTGAGATCAAATCCTATTAAACCCAAGTTTTCAATAGGTGATAAAAGTAGAATAACTAAAAAGAAATGAGTGTTTGAAAAAAGATACACAACAAGATGGACTGAAGAGGTCTTTACTATACCACAAGTTCAGTACACAGATCCACCAACTTATAAAATAACTGATCATAATGGTGAAGAAATACAAGGTACTTTTTATGAACAAGAACTACAAAAAACGAAACAAGAGATATTTAAAATTGAAAAGGTTATTCGTAAACAAGGTAATAAATCGTTAGCAAAGTGGTATGGATATTCTGATACTTTTAACTCATAGGTTGATAATAAAGAATTGAAAATTCTATAATAAAATCTTTAAATAATTATCTTGTATATATAAAAAAGATGAACAACTCTAATGTAAATATTAATATATCCGTATCAGCTACTTCTGGTCATGCTAATACAAATACTACTATAACGACAACAATCTTATAACAACTTAAACATTTAAAACAACACTTAAAACAACTTAAACAACTTAAAATGACGCATGCGCACCGATGACGTCACACATTTTCAATAAGAAACGAAGTTAATTTGAAAACTGATTTTTATATTTTAAAAAATTGATTTAAAAGTTTATTTCTTAGTTATACAATTTATATACACTATGGATAAAAATGAACCATATATTTAATTAAATATATGGTTTAATAAATAGTTGAAAATGAAAACGAGCCACAACTCTCCTTTTCTATCTATTCTTGAAATTTTCGCAAAAAATTATTTAGTATTCCATCTTCATTTTCTCCTAACCTAGCTTGCGTTTCATTTTTTCATATGGTAGTCTAATCAAATACATGAGTGACATTGTTATCAATTATTAAAGTAAATAATTGATGCTCTGTTAAGCAATATTCTTTAAGTGTTCCCATATTTTATTGTTTTTTCTATTATTATTTTTCTTTTTTAAATATTTTACTGTGCTTTTAATTGTTTATAATTAACTTTACTTTCTTGTTTCAAAATAATGTTATCATAAAAGTATTTACTCTATTTATATAAGTTTAAATGATCATACAAATAATAGTATGAATTTTGATGGTAGAAATAAATTATTTTATAATAATTGCCTGGTATCTGATTGTTTCCTAATTGTGAAATTGGAATTTTTCCAATCCGTTCAATTACCACAATAAGTTTGCTGATGACGGACTTACATGCTTAACTACTTAAACGTGCTTTTAATTTAAAAGTTTTTAGTCGTGTTTAAAACCACAACAAGATCATTGAAATTTTAAAATTTGACAAATAATAGAAAAAATGTTTCATTTATTTAAAAATTTTACGGGGCGCTAGATTGATCGCCTAATATTTATGGCAATTTAAAACACATGTAACATCGTATATATTAACTTTATTTTAATAGACAATAACTAATTAAATCAAACATTTTGGTGTCCTACAGTTGTATGATTATAGGGTTAAATGATTTTTTTAATTCATGAAGCTTAAAAAAATATTTCAAAAACATATTGCGACTATTTAATTATTTTAGAAAAGTTAATGACTTTCCTTTTAAGTGTTTTTTTTTTATGTTTTCAGTGTGTGTTCTTTGTGTCCTTTATATATTTTATGATTTTGTGAATATTTTTATCGGAATATTTTTTTATCCAACTGACGTAAAAACATGTATTTAGACTTCATTTAAGAATCCTGTATTATATCTTGTAACCTATGCTTTAAAGTGCCCTTTATGTGTCCTAGAGTCTATTGTGCAATCATGGTGATGAACATAAGTAATTTAGAGTAATTTTAATGGATAAAGCTTGAAAAGTTACCCTTAAAACATGAATTTTGACTATGTATACCTATCTGAAAAAATGTTATTACTGACGTTTTTTTAGGGTATTTTGCAATGTGTTATTTTGGTGTTCTAGAGTTATGGTATGTCCTCAGGAGTATTATTTTATGATGAAACTTCAAAAATTAAGCTAAAAACATATATTGTGACCATGTTTTGTTTTTCCATGTTGCACAAAGAGATTTTTCCTAAGTATAGTCAATGTCCACAAAAAGTGCAAAATATACCACAGTGTACTGCAGCTGTTTTTCAAAACGCCTTTATGTTAAAAATATTATTTTTGACTTTTTTACAAAATAAGCTAATTTATATGTCTACAAACATTATTGCAAAACATATTTTCAAAGAGTTCTGAATAAAACGCATAAAAGTTATTCGTTTAAATAAACGTTTAACAAAGAGTTAATTTTGAATAACTTTTATTTATTTGCGTTTTTCTCGTAATTTTCAAGTGAAAATCAAACTGTAAAACTTGATGACTGTTTCAGTGTGTTTTAACATATGCTTTAACATTACTTAGTTTAAAGTTTACGTACGTTAGATATTAGTTCACGTTTTCTTATAGTGCTGCGACTCTATCTTGCCAATACCTCGGTTGGAATGGCTGCCAAGGGTTTTTTGTCAAATGCGCCACAACTATTAAGTTCGGCAATATTATGTAATAGATTATTTCTGATACATAACTATTGAGTTTAATTAAACATCTTTTCAGTTTCAAATAATAACCACAGTTGGGGGACGTGCAGAAAAACAAAAAAAAACCTTTACGCTTTAGGTTTACAGCACATTTCGCAGATAAGTTATTTTATAAACTTTTTCGTAATATACTTAAAAAATAATAATTATTTAATTCATTTAGTTAATTCTTATGAGGAAAAACTTTTTAACCTTTAATTCTATTAACCTTTCATCATCCTGAGGCTAGCTTTTTCATCTTTGACTCTAATAAATGAAATAAGTTCATGAGTAGGGCGTTTTAGTATCGGAAATTTGACATTGTAAAATGGTTTGATATGTTTTATTATTTTAGACCTATATAGAACTTTCATGGTTTTCCCATATTGGCTTATTGAAACATTGGATATATTTCCCACATAAACTCCTTTTTTGAGGGGCACCTATATGGATGTTGAGATTATTTAGTTCATATTGGAACCAATAAACAACTTTTTTCTTTTGTTTAATTTGACCTATATAAAACTTATGATAAGTATTGGACTCAAATAACTGAGCCAAGTATTGGACCTAAATAACTAAACTCTTACGTTCTCATATATATATATATATATATA
>NC_061163.1:15879378-15881785 GCF_022113875.1 Hydra vulgaris | reverse complement strand
ATTATAGGGTTAATAAAGGTATATAAAGCGTATATTATACATATATAATGCGTTTAGATATAGTCTAATAAACGTATATGAAGCGTTTAGATTTAGTCTAAATAAACGTTAAGATCTAATTCAATAAACGAATTTAAGGGTATAAATTATTATAATTCTAGACGCTTATTTCTAGACTAATAAACATATATATATGTTTACTAGGCTAGATCGAAGCGAATAATATAAGTTGAATTATACTAAATTTAAACACTTTACATTCGCTTATTAGAATAGATCTTAACGTTTAATATATATATATATTAATAATCTTATATACTTATCTTAAATAAACAAATATTTTGTATACTTTTGTAACTATTTACAACTTTTTTACTATATTCCTTTTATACTATATATACCTATTATAAAGTTATGTAAAACCCTATAGTTGAGATTTATCACATAAATGGCGGGGGGAGAAGGGGTGGGGGAAGAGGAGGAAGGAAGGAATTTTCTCAATAATTTTAAAAAATTTAATCATTTTATCTTAGCACTAGCAATATTACAGTGACGTTAAATCCGTATAAAAAAGTCTATTTTATTCTGGTTTATGCTTTCTCAAAAATCTTTCAAGTATATCGTCCAACGCATGTTCATCGTGCACCGGTACTTGTTCATCATGCGCCCGCTCTTTGTTATTGGGCGCCGGTTCTTGATCAACATCATCATTCATACTCGTCTCCTGGTCGTCTTCCTCTACATTTTGATCATCATTTATAACGTTTTCTTTATTCTCAAAGATGTTTTTTTTTGGTCCTCCTATCCGCCATGAGGCCTGTTTTAAATATGCGGCTATAGCATTATGTGCTTGAGCTACAGACATATTGGGGAAATTGTACATTATAGAATCTAAAAAAAAAATTAACGAAGTTAATAATAAATCCATTATAAAACTTTTTACCCTCAGAATATATAAGCAACCAAACCAGTCTGAAAATAGACTATAAATAGTCTATTTTTATAACAGCAAAAAAACTGGGTTATAATAATTTGCATTTAAAATATGTGTTCAACATTAAAAAAAAAAAAAAAACATTAAAAAATCAACATTGGAATTACCAACAACAACTTTACATATAGAGGATCTTCTGAATGGAACTTTCCCCAAATTTCCTCGACCATCCATGTTCATTTGTGACATCAAAGAATTTGTAAAAAGTCGCGACATAATATACGCAGTAGTCTTTCCCAGATCTGATCCACCAATTTTCTTTAGCAAATGTAACTAAAATTAAAAAAATTAAAGTCAATTCTTGATTATGGCAAAGTCGAATAGCTATTTTTATACAATCATTATAAGTTTATAAAACTTACCAAAAGAGTACTTGCAGCAGGACTTTCACAACAAAAAGCCAACGACTTGTATTGTTCAACTGTGTCAATGGGGCCATCACTAATTTCCAAAGAGTCCATTGAGTTGTTAGCACTTAGTAAAGCAGCTGGCATCGATTGTCGCTCAAGGAGCTTTTTAACTTCCAAGATTTCTATGGTGAGTTGTGACAGTTTGAAGAGAACTGACTTCTGGAATTCTGAAATTCAGTTAAGCTATTAAAAGCATCATATCTTGAAAATATAAGTTAATAAAATTCGATCTATGCAAATAATTACAATATATAGTTCAATACAATTTTATTTATTACATTAAAACATTATTTTAATCCATATTTAAAAATAATTTTTTACTTACTTGCATTTAATGGATCGGTGCTTTTACTTACTTCATTGGATGCACTATTTCTTGATTTCACTGTAGAAGAATCACTAGCTACTGTTTTTAGTGATCTGACGGTGCGGACGGACTTGGGTATTGACCTTATCAGTTGGTTTGATGGTGTTGACGTGACTGGAATTGGCAGACGTGACTGGGTAGATTTTGGTGTTGACCTGATTGATATGTTTGATGCAGCTAACAGAAAACATGATTGGCTAGGTTTTTTGGATACAACTAGGTTATGTATTGTTGAAGGTAGTTGTGACTGAGAGGTTTTAATGCTTGATGTAAGCTTTGGATGAGCAAGAAAACTTTGACAGACTGAATTAGTGGTAGATTTAATTTGTCTACAATGTAAACGTGAACTTAGTTCGCTGAGCGCTTTTGGAGGAGTGGGGAACTTGGACAACTCTTCTAAAACAACAACAAAATATAACTTTTGAGTAAACTGTTGCAAAGGACTTTCATTTTGACAACACAACAAACTAAAACTAATTATTATTTCTTTAATGGTAATGACAAAAAGATTGACATCACTTATTCAATAGACTATTAAAATTGTAAAAGCTAAAACAAAACATTCTTAATCAGATATAAAACCTCACCATTGGAATCGTGTGGATAATTGTTGTCATCACTATCTAAAATATGAAA
>NC_061163.1:15801878-15874378 GCF_022113875.1 Hydra vulgaris | reverse complement strand
TGCAAACTGTTATGACCTTTAATATTTTTTAAAAAAGCTCTAGCCGGTGAATCACATATAAATGCCTGCAATAAAAGGGTATAAGTTTTTTCATTATAACTAAATCCATACTCTTGGAGTTCCTTAACCTCATAAATAAAATCTTGCAAAAAATCATCTACAGAGTTTGGTTTAGAATTTCCACTAAAAAGAGCGGCAATCATAGGAGTAGAATTATTTATCGAACACAATATTGGCCAAAACTGTAAGCTAGATGATTTGTACAAAGGTATACCATCCACATTTACTTTCAAGTTCAGAATTTCATTACTGTCATCTATTTCTAAAGATTGTGTGATGATTTTTCGAAGCCCAAAATACAAATAGTCACCACCACATTTTTTGTATGTAACTATTGTTCTTGTGCTTTTTACAAGAGTTCGACTGTCCTTTGGAACATCAAAACCATGCTTCCGCAAGACACTAAGCACTCCGTTCACTTGAACATGCGTCATTTTACTTGTAACTGCCAAATCAGCCAAATCGTTTCTCAAACTTTCTTCATTGCTACTATCTGATCCTACATCACCTTCACTTTCCGAGCTACTAGTAACTGAACTCAGGTTATTAGTTTCAAAATCATCCTCATTATAGTCAATATCACGTAACATCTCAATATTATCCTGTTTCACAACTTCTTCAGCATTTGAAAAACTCCCCATTTCCTTTACCACCTTTCGATATTTTCTTTGGTACTCTGAAGTCATTTTCTATCAATAAAATGCACTGTATACCTAATTTAAAAGTAACACAATAAAACATTTAATTTTTTTTAGGCAAGTACTACTTGCTTAGTAGGTACATTCAAAATGTGTTGAAACAATAAACTAAAGAGAAGATTAACAAAACAAAAAACATATATATATATATATATATGTATATATATACATATATATGTATATATACATATATATGTATATATATACATATATATGTATATATATATACATATATGTATATATATACATATATATGTATATATATATACATAAAATATATGTATATATATATACATTATATGTATATATATATATACATATATATGTATATTATATATACATATATATGTATATATATACATATATATGTATATATATACATATATATGTATATATATATACATATATATGTATATATATATATACATATATATGTATATATATATACATATATATGTATACATATACATATATATTATATATGTATATATATACATATATATGTATATATATACATATATATGTATATATATACATATATATGTATATATATATACATATATATGTATATATATATGTGTGTGTATATATATATATATATATATATATATATATATATATATATATATATATATATATATATATATATATATATATATATATATATATAATCAATTGTATTACATTGCATATTTAAAAATCAATATATTTAATAAGTAATATATTTTCAAATAGTTTACATATTAAAAATACTCAACCAATGTTATCTCATTGGTAGCAGGAATAAATATAAATAATAAATAACGACTAGAAAATCCGTAAATTATATATAATTTTTAATTAGTAAATAACCTCTTTACTAAAGAAGATAGAGTAAAATAGGGTAAAACTGAACACCAGAGAAAATTGAACACTTATGAAAATGTTATTAATTATAGAGAATTTTGTGCTTTATCTAATGACATAAAAATTAAAAAATTTCAATTAATAATTTTTGTAGCAAACTCAAAAGTTTGAACATGAGTATTAATTTTTTTTAATTTTATTTTAATACTGTCATTAAAATCTTGGAGAAAAAAAAGGAAATAACATTAAAGTAAGAAGATGTATTTGTAGTAAAAGTTACAATCAAGAATCTTTTTTCAGAAATAAAATTGTTATTTTCTAAAAACAGCTATAACTGAATCACTGAAAAAGTCATATTTTCAGGTAAAACTGAATGATAATATTTTTCAAACTTATCTTTTATTTTAAAAAGCTAACAATTTCCTGTACAAATCTTTACTATAACTTATTTTTAACAACTTCTTATACAGATCTAAATCAATTTAAAAAAAAATTTAAATAGTAATTAATTATCAATACTTTGCCAAAGTCTTTGGCATGTTCAGTTTTATCATAATTGTAAAACTGAACACTTTTTTTTTTCAAATAAACTTATTTTAATAAAAAACTTTAAGAGATTTTTTTTTTTTAACATATTCGGATAGAGCACATCTTTTTCAACAAAAATTAAACAAAAATTATTTAAAAAAATCATTTAATTATATAAAAAAAATATAATTATAAATATAAGTGTTAGTTTTACCCCATTTCACTCTACTTATTAAACATTTTAGTAAAATATTTTAAACAATAATAAATAATTTGTTATGTTATGCTATTACATAAAAAATGATACTTTTACTTATAAATAATAATTATACTTACAATAATTTGTATCATGAGAAAAAGTTGGCCTATTTTTTAATAACGCTAAATTTTCACCATGCTTATAAACAAACATGCTGTTCAGGGTTTGTAGCTTATATAGTCATAGGGTTCAGGGTTTGTAGCTTATATAGTCTATAACTTATAGTCACATCGAACAGCATGTATGTTTCTATAAAAATAAGCATGACAAAAATTTAGCACTGTTAAAAAATATATCCACTTTTTCTCATGGTCAAACTTTCCCATTTCTTTAATAACCATTTATTCACGTAATATAATCTTGTTATCCTTTGTACTGCTAACTTTACACTTCTTCGCATAACTTAAATATTTTTTATATTTGTTTATTGATGTATATATATCCTATTTTTTGGCATGTGCTCATAATTATTTTTTTCATCACCCCCTTAACTATTACAAATTCCTTAAGGATTTCCTCTTATTTTGTGAAATGCACCTCATTCAACAGGACTGCCAATTCGATTGTTTACGTTTGACGTCAGAGCGACGTAAATTTGTGTCCGTTTCATAGTCTGTTATAGACTAAAAAAAATTAAAACAAACAAAAAGTCGCTATTATAAATTATATTATAATTTATAATATCGACTTACATTAGTCAATATCTAAATGTTGGATCTACGTTAAATAAACTTATATATTAAATAGTTAAAAGGATAGATTTCAAACCTATAAAGGTTTGAAGTGTATCACGTGTAAAAAGTGTAAAAATTTCAAAAAACATAAAATTTTATATCTTAAGTGATGCCAAACCATTGGCAATTGTTAATGGTTTGCTCAATATAAAAGCGAGTTTGACGTTACAATTTTTTTTTCATTAAAAAAAAATTATTTCCGCCAAAAAGTATAAAAATGCACAAACTATAAAATAAGAGGGTTTTTTTTTATAGACGCTTTCATCTTCAAATAAAAAATATATAAAAGGTCGATCGTCCTTACTATGTTATATAAATATTTGCATTAAATGGAAAAAAATTATATATTGTTAGAGTATTATTATTAGTTAAAAAATTATTATTTTAGCAATATTTATATTCTTATTCCGTTTAATGAAACATTTTTTTTCCGTTTAATTTATATTGAGTGAAACTCAATATAAAAAACTCAAAAAACTCAAAAGTCGTGTTATTCTTAAGTCATTTTAATATATACGTTTATTGAACGTCGATCCAACGTTTAGATAATGACTAATGCAAGTCGATATTCTAAACGTTTGATCGACGTTTAATAAACGTATATGCCAAAATATTTAAAATACCGATCAAAAATCAAGCGTCTATTTTAGGTCAATAATTGGTCGCTAAACGTTTTGTCAATTTAACGACCAATTTTGACTAAATATTGACCAATTCTAAACCAGTCTGTGTTTGCTGGGTATTTTCTATTGAACTGATTATAAAAATTATACGACCTAGGCCATAAGAATTATCTTATCCCACTAATCCAGGCATTGTTTGATCTTTTTAAAGTGTAAACAATTACTTACATTGTCATATGTATAGTCATTTATTTATTCTGAAAAAAACAAAATAATCAACAATAAATAATCACTTAATAGATTTATTAAAGCAAGATAATGCGTTCCCAATGTTTTGTATTGTTACAACATCTACAATAATGTTGACTGTACTATAATACCATAAATCATAAATAATGAAAATCAAATTACAAAGAGCTGATTCAGCTTGAAATCAAATACATTGAAAAATATGCAAGGTACGCATTTGGTTTTTAAACTATGTAACTTACCAATATTTGGAACTGGTGATGTTGTTGTTACCGTCCTTGAAAAATAGTCTATTGCCATGTTTGATAAACAAGGACACTGGGTTGGTGTTGTTTATGTTGCTATGTCAAAATATAAAAATGGTGTTTCAGGAGATATTTGCATAACTGGTGAAGTTGATATCAATGTTGGTGAACTTTATGTCGTAACAGACAATGGCACAGAATATAAAGGGGGAAGAATTTGGGTCGTGGTACTTCGTTGAGTTTTTTTAGTTAATTTTTTTTTCTCAAGAGGAAAATATCTGTCATATTCAAATTTAATTTCAGATTCAAAATCTGAAAAAATTTATCTAGTTGCAGTCCTAAACCATAAATGAAATTATCACCAAATTTCTTCTAAAATAGTTTAAAAACATTTGAAATTATTAAATTGAAAGTTATAAAATTAACCACTAATACACTTAATATTTATACAATTATTGAACGGACAATATTAATACATTTTTGTCTAATAAGGACTTTTTTTTCTTCAACCCCCTGTTCCTTTAAAAATCCTCCGTAAAATTTAAATCAGAATAATCTTCTGCATATTCCAACTGCTCTTGTGTAATATTTGTAACAATTGTGTACATATTCCATTTGCTCTTGTGTAAGTTGCTGAATAAGTTAAAATAATGATTAATATATATAAAGTAATACTTATTGTCTTGGCGATATGATTAACTGATCCAATAATGGGGCTTTAAAATAATTCAATAAAATCACAAACTTTGAAAAACATTATAGGAAATAATCCCAAAACAATAATAATGTTCCATACCAGCTTTTCCCAAGACATAAATTTGAAATTCATCCCATTAAGCATCAGGTGACACTATTTTTTGCCATATTTTATGCTTTTGTTGATAACTTCTTTGGAGGCCACAAACAAAACTCTTCTTTGTCAGAAAAAAGCCAATTTGTAGAAATAATTTCTACTTGATTTGTCTCACAAAATTATATAACAGCAAACGCCATAACTAGGTTTTTTTAGAGTAAAATATTTGAACTAAAAACAAAAATGTTTATAGATAAGTATACAATATTAAAGTTACTTTTAAACTAAATGTATTTTTAAATTTAAACTAATTTAGATTGGAAATTGAACCATTGGTATTAAAAAATAGAAGTTTAAACAACTAGGCAAAATATTTGCTGTTTTTAAAATAGATTAAAATATTGATACAACTGGTTTAAATTGCCATTGATTAAATGGTAATTTAAACCAGTTAAATGATATGTTAAGAATGATACAGTAAAAGTAATAGCAAAAACTGATAATTAAAAAGAAATATATAAATAAAACAAGTTATGTGTGTTATATGTTATATGCTGTTTTGAGTATACATTTGAAATTAATTTTTCAGCATCTGAATCTTGTCTGAATTTTCAACTTTTAACTATAATAAAATAGTGGAAGTTTTGCATGTATATAATATAATAAGCTATGTATATACACAAAATTATTATTGTATATTTTAATCATCACTGCTCCATGAACTTGAGACTGACTCATTATTAGATTCATTGCTAAATTCTGAAAAGTAATTGTAAACAAAATCATTATTCTAAATTGACCAAGCTTCAATAAAATGGAATTTCTGTACATGCACTTTGTTGCAAATCAACCCATAAGAGACTATATGTGGATTATGTGTACACATATATGTAACATTGTATTGCATTCTTATATTAATGCAATACAATATTGTGCTTTTAAGAAACATAAGTACACTTAAAAGCACAATATTGTATTGCATTAATATATTAATGCTACAAAATTTTACATATATCACACTCGCAAAAGTTATTACCAGAAAATAATGACACGTCACAAAGTATATTTATCATTATGATAAAGCAAGTTTATCTTAATTTAAAGTAAATTTATCATTAAGATAACCTCAATAAAAAATAAATGTCTTGAATGGTTGTTAATAATGCTATAATGAGGTATTATATACTTTTACTATAGTACTGTATTGAACCATTAGAACTTCCAGCAGTTGTTTTGTTTTAAATAAAATGCAACAAAACCTTACAGGACTTGGCCACTTATAAATTTATGATATTAACAAAAAAAAAAAAAATAATTAAAATTATAATAAAATTAATACCTTAAACAAATATTTAAATTATGGCAGTAACACTTGTAGAAATTAAAAAAATGATAAAAGATTTGTTTTCAATGTACAAAGTAGAAACGGAAGCTGCGCTAAAGCAACAAGAAAACAATTTTATAAATATAGTTAGTGCAAAGACCAAAATGTTAAAAGAGAGATTGGACAAAGTAAAAAAATGTATTTTGGAAAATGTTAAAAAAATATCCACACTTGCAACAGAAGTTGAAGAAATAAAAGTAAATTTAAATTTTCACGAGGAACTCATTGAAAATAAAATTAAAACCGCGTTAGATATTTTCATGAAAAGTAAATGTACTCCTAACGAAATTCAAAATAACAACACTGAGCTCAAAAAGATAAATAGTAAGCTAAGCGAAATAGAAGATAGATCAAGAAGGAATAATTTAAGAGTTGACGGAGTTAAAGAAGATGATAATGAAAGCTGGTTGGAAAGCGAGTTAAAAGTAAAAACAATATTTGACAAATACTTGGGTATAAAAAATGTAAAAATTGAAAGAGCGCATAGAGCCGGTAAGGTAGGTATAAAAGAGCACAGAACAATTGTTCTG
The DNA here is from genome assembly GCF_022113875.1 of Hydra vulgaris. Lineage (NCBI taxonomy): Eukaryota > Metazoa > Cnidaria > Hydrozoa > Anthoathecata > Hydridae > Hydra > Hydra vulgaris. The sequence goes on along the minus strand of NC_061163.1, from coordinate 15,867,429 downwards.
AAATTATTGGACTTTAAAGATAAGGAGGCAATTTTAAAAAACTCTTCAAAGTTGAAAGGAAAGAACATTTTTATAAACGAAGATTTTTGCACGAAGACGAATCGAATTAGAAAGGATTTACGAGAGAAAATAAAAATGAAAGACAATCGGGAAAATTTGCGCATATTTCCTACGACAAGCTTACTGTACGCGAGTGAAATGCAAAAAAAAAGTAATTTTATCTTCTTTTTTTTTAACTTTTTTTATTTACGTTATATTTTAAAATTTTAAATGTTTTATTGAATATATATATATATATATATATATATATATATATATATATATATATATATATATATATATATATATATATATATATATATATGTATATATATATATATAAATATATATATATACATATATATATATTATATATATATATATATATATATAATATATATATATATATATATATATATATATATATATATATATATATATATATATATATATATATATATATATATATATTAACGGTATAGCTTTAAAATGGATTCAAAAACGGATAAATACAAAAATCTTTTCGAAAACATTTCAGATAAGGTATTTAAAATAAATGATCAAAACACTTTTAATAAACATGACCCAGACAACAGCTTTATTAATAACTTTTAATTAATGAATATGGAAACACCTTATATGTTTCCGCATGAAATAAAAAAATATTTAAAAGAAGTTGAGCCTTATGAGGGTCTGTCTCTTATTTATCTTAATATAAGAAGTGCTAAAGCAAATTTTGAAAACTTTAAAATATTCTTAGAAGGAAGCAATTTCATTTTTAATATTATTTGTTTGAGCAAAACATGGTTAACTGATGACGAATTTAACAAAAGCGTGCGTTTTCAATTAAATAATTATGAAGGAGTGCATTTGCAAAGAAAATCAAAAAATAGAGGCGAGGGTGTTGTAATTTACATTAAAAATAGTTTGCGGTATAAGTTACGAAACGATCTATGCATATTTGATTACGACAGGGAATTTGTTTCTATTGAAATCATTAATAATGGCTTTAAAAATACCATAATATCATGCTGTTAGAAACCGCCACAGTCTTCAACAGAAATATTTTCAAACCATCTTCAAAATATTATTTTGAAAAGCTTTCAAGAAAAAAAAAGTATATTTGTAGTAGGAGATTTTAGTCTTAACGCTCTAAACTATGAAAAAAATAAAGAAACACAAAACTTTTACAATGATATTTTCCGATTTGGTGTAATTCCTCTTATAAATAGGCCAACTCGAATTACAAGAAATTCATCAACATTAATCGATAATATACTAACAAATTCTTTTTTTGAAATCTCGCTAAAAAAAGGAATAATTAAAACACCAATATCGGATCATTTTCCGATATTTATTTCAATAAAGACCTCAAACAAAATAAAAATAAGTCGAAAAATGACAATCACAAGGCGGCATTTTTCTTTGGACAGCCAGGTCTACTTTAAAAGAGAGTTAGCGAATATTGACTGATCAGATTTAGAATCTTCTAATGACACCAATTTAATGTATAACACGTTTATCAATATTTTTTTATTTTTCTATAAAAAACATTTTCCCAAAGTAACAAAAACAATTAAACTTAAAGACATAAATTCACCTTGGTTAAGTAAACGTCTTAAAAAATCATCTGAACGGAAACAAAAATTATATATAAAATACCTAAAAAAAAAAGGGATAAAACAAAAACAGAATACAAGAATTAAGCAAATTTATTTGAGAAACTTAAAAAAACCGCTAAAGCTACTTATTATAACAAACTTCTTAAAAAGTGTCAAACAGATTCCAGAAAAACATGGCAATTATTAAATGAAATAATTGGAAAACCAGAAACTAGCAAACCATGCTTTCCTAAGACAATAAAAATCAATCACAAATTAATTGATAATGAAAACGACATTGCAAATGAGTTTAACAACTTCTTTGTTAATATAGGATCTAAACTTGCATCTCAAACTCCTCGTGTTAATAAATCTTTTGATAAATATTTAATTCGTAATAGAAATAAACTAAATAACGAAAAACTAACCATGTTAGAAATTGAAGAGGCTTTTAAAAGCCTTAAAAGAAACGAGGCTACTGGAAATGACCATGTCAATAACAACATAGTAATTAACTGTTATAATGAGCTTAAAAATCCTTTATTCAAAATTTTTAAACACTCTTTAAAGGAAGGTATATTTCCTGAAAAACTAATAACTGCTAAAGTAAAAACTATATTTAAATCAGGAGATGCAAGTGAAATAAGTAATTTTAGACCAATATCAATAGTTTCAACATTCTCTAAGATACTTGAGAGAATTATGCACAATAGGTTATATACTTTTTTTAAAGAAAACAATCTTATTTATTCCAAGCAGTTCGGCTTTCAAAAAAACACATCAACTGAACACGCAATCCTTTACTTGGTTGAAGAAATAAAAAACTCCTTTACAAACGGAGAAGTTACTTTGGGGGTTTTTGTAGATCTCTCAAAGGCTTTTGATACGGTCGACCACAAAATATTATTATCAAAGCTTAATATGTACGGTATAAGGGGTAGATCCAACAAGTGGATAGAAAGCTATTTAGATAAACGTGTGCAATATGTATATTACGGAGACAATAAACTCCCTAATCCGTCTATAATAGAGTGTGGTGTACCTCAATGTTCAATACTTAGGCCCTTGTTTTTCTTAATCTATGTAAACGATCTCTGTATGGCTTCAAAAAGAATTTCAACTTTAATGTTTGCTGACAATAGCAACTTTCTTATCTCTGGAAAATATAATAGCGAGCTGTGCGTAGAAATGAACAATGAATTAGAAAAGATTTCAGAGTGGTTTAGGGCAAACAAAATCTCTATTAACTCAAGTAAAACAAAGTTTTCTTTATTTCATCCTTCTTTAAAAAAAAAAGAAGTTCAATCTTTTTTTCCGAAATTGTTAATTGAAAATAGAGAAATAGGTAGGGATACTGTTACGAAATTTTTAGGTGTTTTTATTGACGAAAATCTAAATTGGAATAAACATATCGCTTATATAGGTAGTAAAATATCCAAAAGAATAGGAATAATATACCAGACACGTTATTTATTAAAAAAACCACAACTCAAACAAATCTTCTATAGTTTTGTTCAAAGTTACCTAAACTACGGAAATATAGCTTGGGGTAGTACCTATAAAACGAAACTAGAACCACTTTATCATAAACAGAAGCATGCTATACGTGCGATTAATTTTAAAAATAAAACAGAACACTCAAAACCTCTTTTTGAACAACTGTCTTTATAAACATTGTTTGAACTAAATGTATATAATGTTCTAAGTCTTATGTATAATAGCAAAATGCAAAAAAGTCCTTCAATTTTCTATAGTCTTTATAAACAAAAACTAGAGTACAAATATTTATTGCGTACAAATAATACCCTGTTAGAGCCTTCATGCAAAAATAAGCTTGAACAATTCAAAATGATTTATCGTGCACCTCATATCTGGAATAAGTTTTTACTAATTAATTTAAATAATATTGATTTAAAAAAACTTAAATTGCTTTAAAAAAAACTATTATAAAGAGTATTTTAAAGTATAAAAATTTAGTTAGTGATTTTTTTTAAATTTATTTCTAAGTATTTTCTTTTTTATTTAATATAAATATATTTTCAACATTGCAATTTTACAAAACGATTTTTGTAAAAATAGATTTGTATACTTGTTATCTGACATTTTAATACCATTATAATCTAATGATTTTATGTAAAAATTTTATGAATATGTTTTTATATTTACGGCAATGTAAAGCGGTTCTTGATGATAAGACCATTTGGTCTTCTGCAAGTTTTCCGCGTTTTTTTTACAGTGTTAGAGTGAATTTATTATTTTTGTAAAACCACTTTGTAATATTTTGTTTTTATTTATATATTCACTGTTAACAAATCTTTATTATGTGGTTACGAATTCGTACCCAACGGGCATTCGAACATTTAATCAACGTTTAGTTATTGTTCGTTCTAAATGTTTAGATTTAATTTAGTTTCGATTTAGAACGTAGGTCAATCGAATGTTCCATTTAAACCATATCTAAATGGTTCGTTTTAAACGCTATTTAAACTCCATCTAAATCTTTCGTTTAAAATTTCGCGACGTTAAATTTTATTTTACGGCGCTTATTTAAAGAAGCTTAAATAAATAAAAAAACACCAATAAACGAATCAAACTCTTCTTTTATTTAAGCTGCTTTTAATAAGCAAAGTAAAGAAAAGTTAAATGCTGAACGCAGTATGTAAATACTCATAAACAAATCAAACATTAAACAAATAATTTTTTATTTAAATAAGTTTAAGATACAAGTAAAATCATTTTATTATTATATGCATTATCGAATTTCTCATTATGATCGGCTCTATAATGATCATCGTCATCTTAGTTTGAACCGATTAAGCCTCTTCGTTTTAAGAATTGGAAAAAAGGACATACAGTCATTCTGGGTAACTTCGAATTTGCGGATAACATTGAACTAAAGTGTAAATGATTTTAAATTTGTTTTTCTTTGGTATTTTCTTTGCCTGTTGCTTTAGCAAAGAATAATATGATGAATTATCTTTTTTTACAAAAGTTTGACCAAAGAAAATTAAATTTTATTTCTCAAAAATAATGTTTTCCTCCATTTCCAGTTACACAGTCGAATGTGGTGATAACATGGTGTGTTTTCAATTTAGAATATTTGGTATTATATTGTAATTATCTGAATAGATTTTTAAGTATTTTATTGAATTATTTTTCGAACTTTAATGCAAACTCAAATAATAGGATTTAACCTGTTTTTTGCTACAAAAAGGATATTTATTTCAACTTAGCTAAAATATAACCAAATTCAGGGTAACTTTAGACAATCAATATTTTCCAAAAATGTTTTTTTTGCTGCCTGAGTAACATTGCAATAATACATAGTAAATAATAGGCATCTTTTTATTATAGTATTTTTATTATATAATGATATATGATATTATAAATATCAAAAATTATAATATGTATTACTGATATATTAATTTTTGATATTTATGGCTATCTTGATAGATTTAATAATATATTTTAATAATAGCAAATATGCGATTAATCAAATAATTTTCATTAATAACATAAATCATCTTTATATTTTTAGCATTCATAAAATGCCAAAAAAATGTTAGACAACTCATCCTGGCACAAGAAAATATGGCACTAAATCTAATTACACCAATTCTACACTTCAAGAGGCTTTAGCCAAAATTAAATTTGAAAAAATGTCGATTGGTGAAGCTTCTAAAATTTATAAAGTACCTAAAGCAACATTATTTTATAAGCTAAAAAGTAAACACTGTAAATCAGTGGGGCACCCTATTGCCCTTAGCATTGATGAGGAACTTTGTTTTGGAAATCACTTACTTTATTTAGGTGACAAAGGTATACCAGTTGGAATTAATGATTTTAAAAGTATTGTCAAAATCTATTTGGATGATAGTGGAAAAAATATACAACAGTTTAAAGACCAGGTTGGGAGTGATGTAAACTTTATCTTGACAGGCATCTATCATTAAAAGAAAAAGTATCTCATTGTATTTCGAGGAAACGTGCACAGATTAATTATTGTCAAATAAATTATTTTTTTCAAAATCTAGAGAAGGAATTAAATGGAGTAACGCCAGATAACATTTACAATATGGATGAAGTAGGGTTTCATGATGAACCTGGAAAAAAAAGAACTTATTTTTGTCGATCCTCTCGCCATCCAGAACTTATAAGAAACACAACAAAAACTTGTTACACAGTTGTTTTTTGTGGAAATGCCTCAGGAAAACTAATTCCACCATTTTTCATTGTTAAAGGAAAACACAGTTGGTCTGACTGGCTTTTCAATGCACCAGAAGGATCAGGAATGGCAACTTCTTGCAGTGGCTGGATCGAAATTCAAATATTTGAAGAGTGGCTGTTAAATCATTTTGTTCCAAATATTATAAATAAGGAAGGTAAAAAAATTCTGATTTGCAATAATTTAAGTGCTCATATATCTTTAAAAGCCTTAAATATAAGTGAAAAGCATAATATATCATTTATATGTTTGGTACCCAATTCCACGCACCTTTTACAGCCTTTAGATGTTGGATATTTCTCGAGTTTAAAAGCTGATTGGAGGTCAGTTCTTAATCAATGGCGTAAAACATCCAGAGGAAAAAAGGTTAATAACCTGCCAGAAAATTTGTTTACGCAGCTCATTAAATCTACTCTTAATGTTGGTAAAGAAAATCTAAAAAATAATCTTCAAGCAGGATTTAAGGCTACTGATATATATATCTATTTGTACCAGAACATGTTCTCTCCAAATTACCCAGTTTTACAAATATAGATTATTCAACTCAATATTGGAGAATCGTTTAGGAATTATGTTGATGATATTCATCTTAATTATGAAGTAAGCAAAAAATTTAAGTTACCAATAACAGCAGGGAAAAGTGCATCAGCCACTATATATATATATATATATATATATATATATATATATATATATATATATATATATATATATATATATATATATATATATATATATATATATATATATATATATATATATATATATATATATATATATATATATATATATATATATATATATATATATATATATATATATATATATATATATATATATATATATATATATATATATATATATATGTATATATGTATATATATATATATATATATAAAGTTTGATAACTCCAATTATTCATTGTCTTGAGGAGCAGTAGGCACACTCAGTATCCTGTTTGATTTAAACTTTCTATTTAATTGAAAAGTTGTTGAGATACCGACATTTTTACTACAATATAAAAAAACATGTAAAAATAAAATTGTAATTCTTAAAATCTTGAAAGTTAAAAACTAAACAACAAACATAATAATTAAAACTTATATATCAAAATCATATACGTACTAACACACAACTCAAGGTAAAAATTAAGTATTACTTGATCAATCCATTAGTTTGTGCTTTGATATAGTAGTTATGTGGATAATGGTATTTTAGGTATCAAATTTCGGGCTAACAGAAAAGAAAACTTTGCAAGTACTGATGGGTTAGCTACAATGTAAATAACTATATAGATATATTATGTATACAAAGTATACAAAACAATTTACAAAGTTACAAAACATTGTAAATTTGATTTTAAAAAGTCTATCCTAAAAGGCTAAACATTGTTAAATATGTTCATAAGCCATAAAATTAACAGGTATATCTAAAAGTAAAGGAGTTTTATATAAAAGATATAAATTTAGACATCTTACTTGATTGGTCCATTCTACAGTCTTTTGGTATAGTAGTCACACTTGAAATGAATAAAGAATTCAAATAGAAACTTAGAATGCAATTGAATGCTTAAAATAAGGTGGCTGTGGAGGTGGTGATGGTTTAACTAAAATGTAAATCCGAGTGTATATTGTTTGAGATATGTTCATTACAATTATTATTAGCCTTGAAAGATGTAAAGTACATACATACTTACTTACATAATCAATTGAATATACTTGCGGTACCATATAAATAATCTTTTTGTATAATTAAACATTTGTAACTTTTTTTTTATACTTGAATGCACCCATGCTATATTATAATATAGCATGCATAAATAATGCAGGCAAGTATTTTTGGAACTAAGGTCTTCACAAACTTTATTTCATGTTTATTGTAACACTAAATTAGCTAATCTGTCAATATTCGTACCTTTTGCATTAACATTCCACATAAAATTTTTCCTCAACTGAAAAATAAAAACTATTTTACTATACCATAAAAATGGGTAATCATTTACTAATTAAAAATTGCTTCTATATTTTTTACATAAAAATTAGAACAAACTAAATAAAACTATTATTTTATTATATATATATATATATATATATATATATATATATATATATATATATATATATATATAATATATATATATACATACATATATATATTTTTTTTTATATATTATATATATATATATATATATATATATATTTTTTTTTTTTTTTTTTCAACTCAAGCTTTCAACAAGAACGGACGCACTTTTTACCTCGTGGCGAAAAAAAAAAAAAAAAAAACTTTTTATTTATTATAAATAAAGACGTATCTTTAATAAAAATTTTAACTTAATAATACGGCTGTAACACTTCCAGAAATAAAGATACTTTTAAAAGAAATGTTCAAAGAATTTAAAAAGGAAACGGAAGAAATGTTTCAAAAGCAAGAAAAAGCAGTTCTCGATATTATTGGGGCTAACATCAAAATAATAAACGATAGATTTGAAAAAGTAGAGAAAAATGTTGATGGAAATGCAAATTGTATAAAGAAATTAACAAAAGAATTAGAAGATATAAAGGTAAGCCTTAATTTTAATGAAGGACTTACTAAAAAATAGTTACTAACAACAAATATCTAGATAAAAAAATGGAACATACAAAAATAGATAATGTATTAAAATAAAAACAACGAAACTTAGAAGATCGATCGCGCCGAAACAATCTTAGGATTGAAGGAATTTACGAGAATGATAAAGAATCATGGGGGGATACAAAAAAAAAAGTCCAAACATTCTTCTTTATACGATGCTAACTTCCCAATCATTGAAAATAAAATAACTACTAAGAGCTTAAATACACCCTGGATCACTAAGGGCTTTAAAAAATTGCCCAAAATTAAGCAAAAACTATATATAAATTTTTTGAAAACAAAAACACCTAAAAACGAAAAAATTTACAAGGACTACAAAAACCTATTTGAAAAAATTCGCAAAAATTTTAAAAAAAATTATTACTCCCAATTACTCAATACATTTAAAAATGACACAAAACGCACATGGCAAATAATGAATGAAATTATTGGAAAACAAAAATCATGCTCAGGTTTTCTGCCACAAATGGTTAGAGTCGATAACAAAAGTTTATACGAACCAAGAACTATAGCTCAAGAATTTAACAAATTTTTTATCGATATAGGTCCAACACTTTCTAAAAAAATCCCAAACACCAAATCTTTATTTACTGATTTTCTAGTACCCATTGAAAATTGCATTGGTTCAGTTGAGTTGTCTTCTGAATTGTTGTTTGAAGAGTTTGAAAGAGCTTTCAAATCTTTAAAAAAAAATAAAGCAGTTGGAGCAGATCAAATAAATGGAAACGTTATTATAGATTGTTTTGAACAGCTAAAAGTTGTTCTTTTTAAAGTTTTTAAAGCTTCTATCCATCAAGGTGTTTTCCCCGAACTGTTAAAAATTGCCAAAATTATTCCTATTTTTAAAGAAGGGCACAAATCAGTTATAAGTAATTATCGCCCTATTTCTGTTCTTTCCACCTTTTCAAAAATTTTAGAAAGAATTATATATAACAGAGTATACAAATATTTTCATGTTAATAAATTACTTAACATTAATCAATTCGGTTTTAAAAAGGATAGCTCAACTGAACATGCAATTATCCAATTTGTACGGGAAATCTCAAAATCATTTGAAAAATCACAATATACTCTAGGACTTTTTTTTGATCTATCAAAAGCTTTTGATACGGTTGACCACCAAATTCTAATCCATAAACTTAAACACTATGGAATAAAAAATAAAGTTTTAAAAAAGGTTTGAAAGCTATTTGTCAAATCGTAAACAATTTGTTCCGAGTAATGACGGTTATCACACCAATTGTCTTTCTATAACATGTGGAGTCCCACAAGGCTCAATTCTTGGTCCACTCCTTTTCCTAATTTATATTAATGATTTAAATAAAGCCTCTAAACTAACAAGTATTATGTTTGCAGATGATACTAACTTATTTCTTTCTAACAGTGATATCTTTGAACTTTTTAAAACAATGAACAAAGAGCTTATACATGTATCGAGTTGGTTTAAATGTAATAAGTTAACTCTAAATTCTAATAAAACAAAGTGGACCTTTTTCCATTCGCTTTCCAAAAAACGATATTTGCCATTAAACGTACCTAAAATTTTTATTGATCAAAATGAAATAAAAAGGGATTCCGTAACAAAATTTTTAGGTGTTTACCTTGATGAAAACATCACTTGGAATCATCATATCGACTACATAAGCAGTAAAATTTCAAAAAACATAGGAGTTTTATATAAAGCACGAATCTACCTCAATAAGAAAATTTTAATAAAACTTTATTATTCATTTGTACACAGTTATTTAAATTATGCTATTATCGCCTGGGGTAGTACAGAAAAAAGTAAGTTGCAACGTCTTTATCGCCGTCAAAAACATGCTATCCGTTTAATCTGCTTTGCAAATCGCTTTTCTCACGCAAAACATTATTTTATTGAATGAGAATTTTAAATATATACGAGCTAAATATATATAATGTTTTATGCTTTGTATACATGTGGAAAAATGACTTGTCTCAATCTGTCTTCAAAGATATTTTTACTCCGAAACCCATCAACAAATACAATTTGAGAAATACTGATTTTTTAAATGAACCTTTCTGTCAAACGAACTTTAATCAATTTTGTATTGTCTATCGGGCACCACACCTTTGGAATAAAATTGTTTTGCCCAATTTTGATTTCGAACTACCCATTACTTTTCGTTTTTTTAAAAGTAAATTAAAAACCCTTATTTTTTCATTAGAAGACGTATTATGTTATTATTAATAATATAAATTAATAACTTTGCCTTTTCTTATTTATATTTGTAAAAAGTTTATTCTTACTTATTTTGCTGATTTTATATTCTTTACTTCACGTATACGTTTATATAAAATATTAGTGAGTAGATCCGCGTGATCTCTCTTTGGATTATAAAATATATATTTGAATTATATATATATGAAATTTGTAAAAATTTGATACTGTTAATGCTTGTTTGAATTTATTTATGGTTCTGACGACAAGATCCTTTGATCTTCTTTCAGATACCTTATTTTATATTTGTGAAAGTTTATTATTATCATCATTATTTTTATTTTATTTTTTTTGGCAATATATAGTTGTAATACGACCAACAAATGTAAAAAAAAAAAAAAAAAAAAAAAAAAATATATATATATATATATATATATATATATATATATATATATATATATATATATATATGTATATATATAAAATATTATTTGCTTTAACAAGCGATTTATCTAATTTTTAGTTTAATTTTTCCATAATCATTTCTACTGTTATTGCATTAAACTAGTAATATTAACTCTGAAGAAATTGAAAAAAAATGAATTTAGATTAGAATAATGCACAATTATGGATTAATTATGTTATTATTTTCAGCTTATATATTATTAGTTTCTATATAAACATTAACAAATTCAAATGAAACCTTTAAAAGAGTTGTAGAATCAGTACTTTTGTGCTTTTTTGTTATCTGCTAATTATCAATTCCTTCTTAAGTTTTTGAATTTACAAATAATTTTAAAAAGTAAATTATTAAACATTCTGTGAATAAAAATTATAATATCACAAACTAAAATAACAATTCAATAAAATATCAAGCTTTTGGTTCTTCCAACCAAACAGCCTGGCAATATGACATTTTGCTAAAATGTTAACACTAATTTGGTTGCAGGTACATCAACACATAACATTAATTTGTAAGTAAACTTGTTAAAAATGTTTTAAATAAGTTTAGTCGTCTAGTTTTTTAGCTTTTTTTGGTAACTTTAGTTTTCCTAATTCCAAGGGATGATATACATATACATACTATATATTTCAACCAGTATAATTTCAAGCTTGGTAGATCTTTCATAACATAATAAAATAAATGAAAAATAATGCAATAAATATTACAATAGCTTTTAGATATAGACCATAAGATAAAAACAGTACAATTTGAATTCTCTTTTAACTAATTTAAACTTTAAAGACTCGAACCAATCATCAGCGTACATTTCAAATATAACAGGAATTACCTTTAATCTTACATTATTTTTAAGCCTTGAATTTTTATAAATAACTTTTCATAAGCTTGAGCAATTAGATTATGAGTTAAAAGGTAAACATCTGACAGATGTTCAACTATTAGAATCATATCTAAAAGAACAGAATTTGCAGTTTATCTTGTGATTACTAAAAAAACAACTATTAGTTTTAAAAATCACTGCAGTTTTTATTTACAGAATGATCTTTACAGAAATTGCCATTAACTTAATTATTATTTTAGGAAAATTTAAACTTTAAAGGAGTAAAAACGTCACAAATAATCAATTTACCACTTGCATGTGTATTTGGTTGTTTCCTGCTGCTTTAATTATTGTTGCAACTGACTGGACTGTATATAAAATATTAAATAAAATTAAACACGCAAAACTTAATTAACAATAAAAAATATATTTGCGTGGATTTCAGAAAATTATATAATATAGCTATATATATTATTGTTCAAGCCATGTTAATTTTTCTACTAAAAAGAAAATAAATAATACAATATAATAATCTATCATATCAGACATAAGTTTATTTTCTCTTAAGTGGTTATCAAATAGGAGTATGAATAATACTTAAATTTTTAAAAATATTTTTTAGTTTACACTAAAAGCCTACACTAAAACTAAAGCTCCATTATATAAATATTTGAACCTCACAATTTTTGATTGGCACTGTCTGCACTAAAAGTATAAATATAATAACATTGCTATTCGATCAATATAACATCTATCATAATTTATGAAAGATGTTATATTGATCTGTTTATAACATAAACAAATAGATGTTAGGTCTTAATGTAAACAAAAATAATAATTTTGTTTAGTTATTTAAAAATTAGTTACCATTTAAAATGCATAATTTTTCTCTAAAACTTTTATAAAAAATTAAGGCATTTTAAGTGGTAATTATTTTTCATAATTTTTCTACTTTTAGTAAAAGTAGAAAAACTAGGAAGCTAAGAGTTAACTATAGACGTTCTATAGCGTTGTTAAAACTGCTATATTAGTATGAATAACTAAAAGAATTATCAAAATACATAGCTACTGTACTTAAAATTACTTTTAATCGCTTATACAACAATATCGAAGAACTTACAGGACTTTTTAGCTGCTTTATTAGCCACAATATAATACTAACAACAAATTTTTTTTTTTATCTTTTCTAAACCATTTATTACATAATTTAAGATTCATAAAAAATTCTAATTTTTAATCATAATGAAAGATTCAAAATGTCCGACACATTTTGTGCGAAACTAATTTAATTAAGTTAGTTCCGTACGTAAATTGTTTGATTTAGCTTTTCAACGCAATTTAAATATTCAGAACTCGTTTAAAACAGGTTCCTAAACGTTTAGATCAACGTAAATGCCATCTAAACGTGATCTAAACCAATTTTAAACCAACAAATGCCCGTTGGGTAATATTAAGGAACAAAAAATAAACTTAAAATAAAAAATTAAAAATAAAATAAAAATAAGTTTATATATAGGAAGCCCAATTTAAAACCAGACGGGTCCTGTAAAGTTGTGCTCGCTATTTGTTAATTGTGTTTGCCCATATTTGTCCCACAAAAAAAACCAAAACATCAGACACACTTAGGACCGTAGTGAGGTTGCCTAGGACTTGGGTGACCATTGTCCCGGTTTTTACGCTGGAGAGCGCAACGCTTAAATAATTTTAAACAGTTTAGTGCTGTGGTCTCTTATGTAAAAAAACGGGACAATGGTCACCCTACTATAATTGGCTCTAATTAGGCTAGCTTACGGGGAACACAATAATATAATAATACATATAAAGAAACCATTATGTTTAATAACTAATGAGGTATAATAATCTAAATTATTAAAACTTTTTTTAGTAAAGAAATATTTTTTCTAACATCTTCATTAATGTTGTTATGTATTAAATTTTTTTAAATGCCTTTATTTAAATTCATAAGGATGAGCATCTAAGTTGTCAAGTGATAAACGATTCCATAAACAACTTTTTATATAATTTAAGGTAGAAAAACTTTTTTCACAGTCTGCTTGGGTAGAAGACAAAGCCAAGATATATTTAGACTCGTATAGAAGTATTAAATTTTTCATTTTCAAAAGTGTCTCACGCGTTTCAACAAATTAATTCTTAAATTATAAATAGAAATGAATTAAAAATAAACGGTTAAAAACAAACAATTTTATTCAACTACGATATTTTTTAGTCACATTTAATGTATCATCTACTTCTAAATTTGAAGTAGATTTGAATCAAATTGGTCATTAACTTTTTTAAAATTAAAATAGAAAACCTCTAGGTCATAAATCTATTTAGAATCAAAATGGTATTTGGTGTCATTAATTAAAAAATATAAATTTGTAAGAAAATCAAAACAACCAAGAATATTTTACATATTTAATTACCTCGACATATTGAATAGGTGAATTTAATGTTTTAAACATCTCATCAATTAAGGGACATTTTTTTGCTTCATTAACCAATGTTACTTTGTTACGCTCTCTTTGTTTTACTGAACCTTCCCAAAATTTTCTTTTTGAGAGTGCTCCACTTATTATGCGTTTGTTAATCTTATTTCTGATAATTTGATTAAATGACAAAATATATAAGTTAAAAGTTGTAATTAAGGGTGGAATGCAAGAAGCGCACTAAAGTGAAGTTCGATTTAAACACTGAAGCACTTTGTCAAGTTAGATTTCACAAAAAAAATTTAAGATTGCGCTTGAGAAAGTCAAACTTGAAAAACTTAAAAGGCAATAATTTGAAAGCGCAATCGGAAATTTTTTTTTTGCAATCAATAGCAGAAGAGTATTTGAAAAGGAAAAATCTTTTAAAGAAAGCAAATTAGCTTTTGTACTTTGAATTATATAAGTTTAATTATTAATTTACAAAAATATATTAAAAACTGCGACAAAAATAATAAATTTATTTTTTGTATTTTTAATAAAACGTGGTAATTTATTAAAAAACACTGGATTAAAACGAACATGTTCGTGTTGCCTCTAACTACAACGTAACAGTTGATTAACATTCAAATGGTATCTATGCTATGCGGTTATCAGCAAAGCATATATGTCGAACACAAAGTTTTTATTTTTCAATTTTATTGTTAAAGTTTTTATTAAAAAAAAATTAAACTCTTTTAAGGTGGAAAGCAAACACTAATTACAATTCAGCTTTCATCTAATGTACCACAGAACCTATTTTTGTTACATCGGTTATCAAGTCAGCAACAGATTGATAGGGTCAAAATCTATATAGATCATAGACGGATCCAGCATTTTATGGTCTTTGAGCTAATCTCCAGAGACGAAGCAGAGATTTGAAAAGATTGCCCCAGTGCTGACAATATGGGGTTTTGTCCCCTATAATATAGACGTGCGAATGAGTTTCTAAAACCTGTATAATAGCTGAGTTGGTAAAATCTCGCGATCCATGGACACATCTAGTTAATTGAACACAAGCATTGAAAATTTCTTTTGAAGGACCTTTAATTATTTGGCAGTTTAAAGAAAAGTATGATTTTCTGCTTTGATACTATTCAGCATTTTCTCCTTTAGGTCTTGTTATAGGATATGCTTTATCTGTTGTTCCAATATAACCTAAAAATTGCCAAAGTTTGTAAAATTTAAACAAATTAAACATAATATTTATATATAAAACTTGAAACTCATAAAAATAAGTAATAGTTAATATATATTTTCTATAGCATACAAAAAAACGTTAAAGAGTACATAACTTTTGTCAAATAATAAAATAACAACTATATTAAAAATTTAAAAATAAAGAAAGTTTTGTATACTAATACAATTATATTTGATACATATAGCAAAATATATTTAGTGCTAATGGAAGCGATTTTTCTATTTTAAAATTACCTTTTAAAATAAATATTTAAAGTCTATTGAATTAAAATCTAATTAAAGTAAGATTCTTTTAGAAACTGTTTTAAATTTTTCTAAAGAGTTGTGTTCTTTATTAAAGTTTTTGATAAAATTTTTCCATAAAAATGGTCCTCTATATTGAATTCGATAAGAACTTATTTTTAAATTAATTCTCGGAACAATAAAGTTATCCGCTGAAATCTTTGTTGGATACTTATGAGATATTTTGCTAAAATAATATTGAAATATAAGTGGAGATATTCCATGTTTCATTTTAAACATAAAAAGTAATGTTTGGTAAATGTTTAGTTTATAAATGTTTAAGGCCTTGAGACGATTTAATAGCGGTTCGCAATAAACAGTTCTGTTTGCCCCAAATATAATCCTACAAGCATGCTTTTGTTTACTATAAAGTTTTTTGAGTTTTCCGTAATTTGTACTTCCCCATGCAATGTTGCAGTAAGAAAGATAGCTGTGAACAAATGAAAAATACATTTTCATTAGAGCTTTTGCATTTAAAAATGGTTTTGTTTTATAAAGTACAGAAATATTATAAGAGATTTTACTTTCAATAGATTGGATGTGAAACTTCCATGACAAGGTTTCATCAAGAATGACGACTAAAAAGTTAACAGTAGATTTCCTTTTTACATCTGTTTTATTGAATAAAAGATTTGGCAGTTTAAGTGGAATATTATCAACTTTATTTGGTTTGTGGAACAGGATGAATTTAGTTTTATCTACATTTAGTGAAAGGCGGTTACTTCTAAACCATTCATTTACTTTAGATAATTCTTCATTAAAAATTTTAAAAAGAATTTTTATACCCCTGTGTGAATAAATCAGATTGGAGTCGTCAGCAAACAATATAAGATATAATTTTTTAGATACTAAAAGTAAGTCATTTATATACACTAGAAACAATAATGGTCCTAAGATAGATCCTTGAGGAACCCCGCAACTTATAAGTTTTTTTTTGGTTTTATTTGTTTCATAGGTTATGCATTGTTTTCTGTTAGTCAAGTAGTTTTTAAACTAAAGTAAGTTTAAGTTGTTTACTCCATAAAGTTCTAATTTTTTTATAAGGATTTCATGATTGACAGTGTCAAATGCTTTTGATAAATCAATGAAAACTCCTAAGGTAAAATAATCTTTATCAAAAGCATCCGATATATGGTTTACAAGCTCAATTACCGCGTGATCCGTAGAATGATTTTTTTTAAATCCAAATTGTTTGTTGTACAGAATATTATTTGATACTAAATGATTATAAAGCCTATTGTAGATAATGCGTTCTAGCAATTTAGAGAATAAAGGTAATACAGAAATAGGTCTGTAGTTTGAAACATTTGTTTTTTCACCTGACTTAAAAATTGGTGTGATTTTGGCATTTTTAAGTTTATCTGGTACAATACCAGACGTTAATGAGAGATTAAAATGTAAAACAATAAGAGTTCAATAGTATCAAAGACTGATTTAACTACATTGACACTAATTTTATCTATGCCTGCACTTTTGTTATTTTTCAGAGAGGAAAAAACATTATGCAACTCACTTACATTTAAATTTAGTTTAAATGTAAGTGAGTTATCATATCATCATTTGTTGTTTTGAGGTAAGTTTCAAATTTTATGGTACTAGATGGAATTTTTGCGCCAGATTTGGACCAATCTCAAGCAAAAAACTGTTTAGCTTGTCAGCTATGGTTTCTTTATCATAAACAACTTTTTCATCAATTAATAGTTTTTGTGGCAAATTGTTTTTACCCAGTGAGCACGCGGACAGCTTTAAGACGTCTTTAAGACGTCCCGATCGGACGTCTTATATTGGTTGGATTAGGAAATACAGAAAGACGTCCTGCGTGGAACGTTTTAAAGACGTCCCAGAAGGAACGTGAAAAAGACGTCCTTAAAGGAACGTAAAAAAGACGCCTTACGAGAAACATAAAAAAGACGCACCGATAGGACTAAGAAATTGAGTTTAGTTTAAGTTACAGTTTAAAAATAATGAAAAACATTTGGTATGGAATGCCATAAATAGGTCTTATTTGGTGCGTATTTTTTTATACGTTAATTTTTAGACTTATTAATTTCAAATACCATTAGAAAAACAAGAATTCAAGATAAAAATTAGTAAAGTGAAATTTATTTACAGAAATTAATTACAAATTAGGTTCGATGCATCTATCACTTCCACTATCGACAATTTCTAGCACCAAATTTGTTCGATCTGGACCACGTTTAAAAATGCTGAAAGCAAATGAAGGAACTTCATTCTAAAAACACAGTCTAATAAATAAGCTATAATACCTTATACAAAATTTTCAAAGTCAACTTTTGAAACTTATTAAATAAGAGTTCACAGTTGATTTTTGTGCAAATGTGAGTTTGCAGTATTTAAAAATTCGTCAAAACTAAGCATACAAAATACAATACAAAATATATTACATTAACAGGTATACCTATAATTGTCTTCATTAAATTTGTTTCACGAAAACTATTTTTTTTACCAGCTCTAAGTTAAATAAACTCATCAGTTTATTTCATATTAATTTAAATAAACAAATGACAAAAAAAAAATCAGATCAGATCATATGCAGTTTAAAAATTATGAATATAAGTTCATTTACAAGTCCAAAATACCCAGCCAGCATTTGGTCCAAAAAGAACGTTTTTCAGGATCAAATGCGGGCCAGGTATGTTCTGCAAAAATACATTTAAAAAGTTTTTTCTAACAGAATATAATTTCTAAACCTATAACAGATAACATTCTACAATTACATATCACAAATGTGTTTAAGATTTACATCAATGTTTCCACACTTGTATGGTTTAGGTAGTTCTCCATAGTAATGGCTCTCTCAAAAAGATTTGCAGCAATATTTTACAAACAGATGCCCAAACTTTGTATGGATGGCGTACAACCTGCTTAAGCAGGATGTACTACATGGTACCAGTAGCAAGATAACCTGACTTGACGCTTGACAAACAGACCTAAAAAAATATGGATATGAAAAGAAATTAGGTCATGCACAAAAAGTAAACAGTAGATAAAGCATTAATGACATTAAAGAAGACAGACATCAATATCCGTACTCTGTGTCACAAATATTTAATATTTGTGACAATAAAAACTGAAACTACAAATATATATTTTTCTTCTATTTTAGTATAAAAATGTATAACTTATAATATTTTTTTTCTGTTAATTTATTTAAGCTTTTACCTTACCCCCTTTTTACAGTCAATGGCAAAGTCAGGGATTTTTAGGTTTCATATTTGACACTTTTAGGCTTTGTGCATACTTCAAACTTTTTATGTCTACCTGGAATGACAATGAAAAAAATAAATTATAATCTATTGTTTGTTATAAATAATACATAAGTGTTTGAAAACTAAAATACACAAAAAATTTTGCTCTCCTATTTCTGAATATGAGGGAAATGAGTTCATATTAGCATTCAAAAGTTACGATGATGTACAATTTGCAACCTACTCATTTAAGGAGGGAAACCAATCTTTATATGGTCAAAACTTTTGAAAGCTAAAATACTACTAACCTGTTGATGAAACTTAATTTAATATTAAATAAAATACTTTCATTTGCAGAACTCATTTCACTCACATTCAGGGATGGAAAAAAACAAAACGTTGTCATTCGACATAAGGATAAAAATAATTAAGTTTGCAGATTGGACAATGTGCTTGAAAATGTCTTATGTGAATACATGAAAAAATACAACCTATGCTATTGCACATGCATTTACATATACTCTATAATGTAATGTATACAGATAAACAATAACCATAATAAATAATTTAACAAAACAAAACTTATTAGTTAATAACTAAGTAATTAGTATTAAAAATTATTTGCATAGCTAAACAAAATACAAAAAGTAAACACATACTTAACAATCGACGCTTTCACAGTGGCATAATTAAAATTACCACCAACATTTGATAACTGAAGCCTCAAACAAAATACAGTTAAGAATAAATAGTATTTTATTCAACACGGAAATGTTTTAGTTCAAAATCATAGTTCTAAATTAAAAATTGGGTTGAAGCTGGCAACCAAATTGAAAAAGCAAAGTAGACAGAAAAAAATCATGCCGATACAACATTTAATCATCATATCCGATTTAAACAATTTGATTTACTTTGTTTAAGGAGAGTGTTAAATATGAAAAGAGTATTATGTATTACTATATTCTTTTCTACTTGTTTATCTATCATATTTAATGATCGTCTGTTAGAATATAAAAAATTGCAAATAAAAATCTAAAATTTCAATAAAAAACACAAAACTTTCATTAACAAGTATACATTCGTAACATATTACTGGGTGTTGTAGGAGCTTGTCTTTTTTATATCTTTGTTTTTATACCAAATTGTATACATTTTGATAAGAATTGGAAAAGTTATAACATTTGAAGTTACGAAAAACTATCAATTTTGTCATTATTTTTTCAAGAAATCCTTATAAATTTTTCTATTAAAAATATCATGTAAAATTTTGATTTTTTCACCATTAAAACATAAAACAATCATATTCTAACATTAATAATTGTATTATTTAATTTGTTTGTGCTCTAAATGTTAAATCATTGATATATTAATAAAGCTTTATCATACGTATTTTTATTAAATGTTGCAAAAGTATAATAAATTAAAATTTAAAAAATATATATATATATAAAAAAGTGCAACTTTCAGCATAAAATTCAAAATTCTATGTAGATGGAATGTAAAAATAATAATCATAAGAATACAGTAAACTCCCAATATCTCAAACCTCAGATAACTCGAACTTTTTCTGTAACTCAAAGTACTTTCATTTATTATTAGTAGTACACATTTATTTTTTTTTACTGTTATATCTTGTTACTATATTATATATGTATGTTACTATATTATATATGAATCGATTCACATATTGTCATATATATCATATTATGATATATAATATAGTTACATGCATCTATAATATAGTAACAGGGATTAGGTTATTGACTGTTAACTTCAAAGAAAATAAAATTACATATATATAAAAATAATGAAAATTTAGATTTATTGACAGATTTTTATTATATTATTATTGTATGAGTATAAAATCTTAATTTTATAATTTTATTTCCTGACATTTATATTTTAAGTATTACGTTTTAAAAAAAAACTATAATACTTAAAATACAAATGACAGTAAATAAAATAGGATTTTATACTCATACAGTAATATAATAAAAAAATTAGTTAATCAATCTAAATTTCATTATTTTTATATATATCTAATATGACATAAAAATTGTAAAATATATAAAAATAAAGAAAACTTAATGAAATATAAAGTAAAAAAAAACATGTCACGACATATATATCTCATATAAAATTATATATAGTTTTTCTTTACTATATAAACAATCTTTGTATATTTTATTTATCTATATACATATCTAAATATAAAACACATATGTTATCTAACAATTATCTAAAAAGTAATTGTGACCTCTTCATACGAGAATCGCCATTATTAAAACACCTTTTAATAATGATATTATAATAATTTAATTTAAAATTTAATTTAAAAATTTTACTAAAACACCTTTTAATAATTTTAATAATGACATTTAGCGTCATTAGACATAATAAAAAGGTTTTTCAAAACTAAAAGTGAAAATTTCTTATTTTCGGAACGGACGAGAAAAAGACGTTCATAAGACTTCTTATTATAGTTCACATTGTGAATAAATAGAGCGGACGTGAACTGAACGTACATAAGACGTCTTTTTTCCGTCGTGTGCCCACTGGGTATATATTACCTTGTTCTTTCTTTATTCTATTTAAACTTTTATGTTTTTAAAATGGAGGATAACTTTTCTACAAAATTTAACTACGAAGATTTAAAGCTAAGTGATAATGATAATAAAAAAAGTTTTTGTGAAAAAAGCTTTGAAACTGAGTATTTTTCAATTTCTGAATCTACTCAATTTCTTTCTCAGAACAATAATGCTTTCTCAATTTTAACTCTGAACATTCGGAGTATGAGTAAAAAATTCGAAAACTTTAAAATTTTACTGCATAACCTCAAACACGTTTTTAAAATTATCTGCCTTACAAAAACGTGGCTTAAAAACAATGAAAAAAACGCACGTTTTGAATAAGCCAATTACGCATCAGTTCATCAATTGCGTCATAAACATGCTGGTGGTGGGGTGAGTATTTTTATTCACAACTCATTCAGCGTAATGATCTTTGCGTAAATGAAACAGATTGTGAGTGGTTATGCATTGAAATAATAAATAAAAAGGATGAAAACATTTTTGTAAACTCTATTTATAAACAACCAGCTGGAGACTTAAAAAATTTCAAAACTCACATTAAAAATTTCCTAACCCAAACCAGTAAATATCGGAAGCATGTATACTTAGTTGGAGATTTTATCATAAACATTTTAAATTATGCATCAAAAACCTGTCGATTGGAACTTAGTGCATGAAACACAAAATGCAAATAATGCTCATGAATCATTTCTCGCGTTTTTTAGTAAACATTATAAATAAGGAATTTCCTTTAATCGAACAAAATTTAAATTTTGAGTCTATTTTGAATCCGTGGATGACAAAAGGTTAAATCAAATCTTCAAAGAAAAAACAAAAACTTTATGAAAAACACCTACGACATGAAACATATCATAATGAAATAATATACAAAAACTACAAAAATTTTTTTGAAAAAACCAAAAGGTTTTCAAAAAAATCTTATTATGAAAAGTTATAAATACAAAAAAAACCCTGGAATATAATAAAAGAAATAATTAGCAAAAATATTTCGATTACCCAGTGGGCACTCGACGGAAAAAAGACGTCTTATGTACGTTCAGTTCACGTCCACTCGATTTATTCACAATATGAACTATAATAAGACGTCTTATGAACGTCTTTTTCTCGTCCGTCCCGAAAATTGGAAAATTTATCACTTTCAGTTTTGTAAAACCTTTCTAATGACGCGAAATGTCATTATTAAAATTATTAAAAGGTGTTTTAATAATGGCGATTCTTGTATGAAGAGGTCACAATTACTAATTGGATAATTGTTAGATAACATATGTGTTTTATATTTAGATATGTGTATAGATAAATAAAATATACAAAAATTGTTTATATAATAACGAAAAACTATATATAACTTTATATGACATATATATGTCGTGACATGTTTTTTTTACTTTATATGTCATTAAATTTTCTTTATTTTTATATAATTTATAATTTTTATGTCATATTAGATATATATAAAAATAATGAAATTTAAAGTGATTAACTAATTTTTTTATTATATTACTGTGTGAGTATAAAATCCTATTTTATTTACAGTCATTTATATTTTAAGTATCAAAGTTTTTTTTTTAAACGTAATACTTAAAATATAAATGTCAGGAAATAAAACTATAAAATTAAGATTTTATACTCATGCAGTAATAATATAATAAAAATCAGTCAATAAGTCTAAACTTTCATTATTTTTATATATGTAATTTTGATTTCTTTGAAGTTAACTGTCAATAACCTAGTCCCTGTTACTATATTATAGATGCATGTATCTATATTATATATCATAATATGATATGTATGACAATATGATATATATGATATATATGAATCGATTCATATATAATATAGTAACATACATATATAATATAGTAACAAGATATAACAGTAAAACAAATTATATACGTACTACTAATAATAATCGAAGGTACTTTGAGTTACAGGAAAGTTCGAGTTATCTGAGGTTTGAGATATTGGGAGTTTACTGTATTCTTATGATTATATTACAAAGGTCTTAACGCAATTTAAATTCTGTTCTTCCTCCATCTAAGCTATTATACCTTCTTAGTTTGCTTTCACCTTTATTTTTGATTGTTAGCACTATAATTTTAAGTTATCCAGTTTTTTTAGTCACCCGGTTCTCTTCTTGTTTTATTTTTACATTCCATCAACATAGAATTTTGAATTTTATCCTGAAAGTTGCACTTTTTTATATATATATATTTTTTAAATTTTAATTTATTATACTTTTGCAACATTTAATAAAAATACGTATGATAAAGCTTTATTAATATATTAATGATTTAACATTTAGAGCACAAACAAACTAAATAATACAATTATTAATGTTAGAATATGATTGTTTTATGTTTTAATGGTGAAAAAATCAAAATTTTACATGATATTTTTAATAGAAAAATTTATAAGGATTTCTTGAAAAAATAATGACAAAATTGATAGTTTTTCGTAACTTCAAATGTTATAACTTTTCCAATTCTTATTAAAATGTATACAATTTGGTATAAAAACAAAGATATAAAAAAGACAAGGCCCCTACAACACCCAGTAATATGTTAAGAATGTATATTTGTTAATGAAAGTTTTGTATTTTTTATTGAATTTTTGGATTTTTATTTGCAATTTTTTATATTCTAACAGACGATCATTAAATATGATAGATAAACAAGTAAAAAAGAATATAGTAATACATAATACTCTTTTCATGTGTAACACTCTCCTTAAACGTAAATCAAATTTTTTAAACCGGATATGATGATTAAATATTGTATCGGCATGGTTTTATCTGTCTACTTTGCTTTTTCAATTTGGTTGCCAGCTTCAACCCAATTCTTGATTTAGAACTATGATATTGAACTAGAACATTTCCGTGTTGAATTAAATACTATTTATTCTTAACTGTATTTTTTTTGAGGCTTCAGTTATCAAATGTTGGTAGTAATTTTAGTTATGCCACTGTGAAAGCGTCGATTGTTAAGTATGTGTTTACTTTTTGTATTTTGTTTTGCTATGCAAATAATTTTTAATACTAATTACTTAGTTATTAACTAATAAGTTTTGTTTTGTTAAATTATTTATTATGGTTATTGTTTATCTGTATACATTACATTATAGAGTATATGTAAATGCATGTGCAATAGCATAGGTTGTATTTTTTCATGTATTCACATAAGACATTTTCAAGCACATTGTCCAATCTGCAAACTTAATTATTTTTATCCTTATGTCGAATGACAACGTTTTGTTTTTTTCCATCCCTGAATGTGAGTGAAATGAGTTCTGTAAATAAAAGTATTTTATTTAATATTAAATTAAATTTCATCAACAGGTTTGTAACTTTATTAGTATTTAAGCTTTCAAAAGTTTTGACCATATAAAGAATAGTTTCCCTCCTTAAATGAGGAGGTTGCAAATTGTACATCATCATAACTTTTGAATGCTAATATGAACTTATTTCCCTCATATTCAGATATAGGAGAGCAAAATTTTTTTGGTATTTTAGTTTTCAAGCACCTATGTATTATTTATAAAAAATAATAGATTATAGTTTATTTTTTTCATTGTCATTCCAGAAAGACATAAAAAGTTTGAAGTATACACAAAGCCTGAAAATGTCAAATATGGAACCTAAAGAAACCTGCCTTTGCCACTGACTGTATAAAGGTTTTTTAAGGTAAGAGCTGAAATAAATTAACAGAAAAAAAATATTATAAGTTATATATTTTTATACTAAAATAGAATAAAAATATATAATTGTAGTTTCAGTTGTTATTGTCACAAATATTAAATATTTGTGACACAGAATACAGATATTGATGTCTGTCGTCTTTAATGTCATTAATGCTTTATCTACTGTTTTCTTTTTGTGCATGACCTAATTTCTTTTCATATCTATATTTTTTAGATCTGTTTGTCGAGCGTCAAGTCAGGTTTTCTTGCTACTGGTACCATGTAGTACATCCTGCTTAAGCAGGTTGTACGCCATTTTTTCGACGTTTGGGCATCTGTTTGTAAAATATTGCTGCAAATCTTTTTGAGAGAGCCATTACTATGGAGAACAATCTAAACCATGCAAGTGTGGAAACATAGATGTAAATCTTAAACACATTTGTGGTATATAATTGTAGAATCTTATATGTTATAAGTTTGGAAATTATATTCTGCTAAAAAAACTTTTTAAATGTATTTTAGCAGAACATACCTGGCCAGCATTTGATCCCGAAAAACATTCTTTTTGGACCAAATGCTGGCTGGGTAATCTGGACTTGTAAATGAACTTATGTTTATAATTTTTAAGCTGCTTATGATCTGATCTGATTTTATTTTTGTCATTAATGAAGACAATTATAGGTATACCTGTTAATGTAATATATTTTGTATTGTATTTTGTATGCTTAGTTTTGACGAATTTTTAAATACTGCAAACTCACATTTGCACAAAAATCAACTGTGAACTCTTATTTAATAAGTTTCAAAAGTTGACTTTGAAAATTTTGTATAAGGTATTATAGCTTATTTATTAGACTGTGTTTTTAGAATGAAGTTCCTTCATTTGCTTTCAGCATTTTTAAACGTGGTCCAGATCGAACAAATTTGGTGCTAGAAATTGTCGATAGTGGAAGTGATAGATGCATCGAACCTAATTTGTAATTAATTTCTGTAAATAAATTTCACTTTACCAATTTTTGTCTTGAATTCTTGTTTTTCTAATGGTATTTGAAAATAATAAGTCTAAAAATTAACGTATAAAAAAATACGCACCAAATAAGACCTATTTATGGCATTAAATACCAAATGTTTTTCATTATTTCTAAACTGTAACTTAAACTAAACTCAATTTCTTAGTCCTATCGGGACGTCTTTTTTATGTTTCTCGTAAGGCGTCTTTTTTACGTTCCTTTCAGGACGTCTTTTTCACGTTTCTTCTGAAGGAACGTGAAAAACGAAAAAACGTCCTGCGTGGACGTCTTTAAAACGTTCCACGCAGGACGTCTTTCTGTATTTCCAAATCCAACCAATATAAGACGTCCGATCGGGACGTCTTAAAGACGTCTTAAAGCTGTCCGCGTGCCCACTGGGTATACATGAATAAAAAAGAATTAAAATATAACGAACTTAGTTCTTTTTTGATTTGAGGCTCAATCACGTACGATGAACCTATCGTACGATATGACAGCGTATTTCCCAGATGCTCGTTCTACTTTCATCTTTTCTTTTAAAGCCCTTCTTATTTGTGTGGTCTCCGGAGAAAAATCTTCATTGATGAAAATATTTTTTCCTTTCAGGCGAAAAGATTTTTTAAGAATTTCTGTTTTATCTTTGAAATCCAAGAGTTTTAGCACGATCGTTCTTGGCTTTTTTTCACCTTTCTTGCCATTTTTGTGAGCTTGTTCTATTAAAAAATTCTTTACATCTAGATAATCTTCAAATAATTTTTTTACCTTTGATTCGGTCTCTTCATAGCTTTCGTTTTCATTCTCTTTTACACCGTCTGTTCTTAAGTTATTTCGCCTCGAACGATCTTCCATTTCCCTTAACTTGTTTTTTATGTTAAGGAATTCCGAGTTTAATTTAGTTGTTTCACAACCAGATGGATTTATCTTTTTCTGATAACTAATTGCAGTTTTTATTTTATCACCAATAAGCTGTTCATGAAAATTTAAGCTTAATTGCATTTTTTCAACATCTTTTATTATTGACTTAACTCGTTCGGCATTGTCGTTTATATTTTTTTAAACTTTATCTAAGCGGTCATGAATTATTTTTGCGCTTGAACTTACAATGGCTATAATGTTTATTTCTTGTTGTTTCAAGATTTCTTCAAATTGTTTTTTGTACGCACTAAACAGAATTTTTATGATGTCATCTCGAGTAACTGCCATGATTAAATTTATAAGATTGATAAAACCTTGATTCAATTATTTCGATAGATAGAATCTTATTACACAATTACTAAAATGTATTAGTTTGTATTTTTTCTGTAGTTTTATTATAAAAATATTATTTAAAAACATTTTTTTAATAACAAGTTTTTAGATAAAAAATTCAATGTCATAAAAAAAACAGGTCCGTTCACCTCAAAAGGTAATCAAAAAATATGGAGGAAGAGGACAGAAAATCGGATTAGAAAAAATGTTTATTGGATATGTTGCTATTGGTAAGTGGTTTAGAAAAATTACTTGTTCAGTTTCAATTTTGCATTACACAATCACTTTCAATTTTTTATATTTCATCGGTGCATATTTAAACAAACAAATAATTCTTTTGCAGAAGCTGTGAAATCAAATAAGCATGGCTTATGCAGGTATGTGATAGAGATAGTGGAAGAAAAGATGATAGTTGTGGGCACCGAAAATCATTGGCTAAACACGATTTAATAACAAGTAGCTCAGTAAATATCAAAATTGTTCCATAAGCTTCATAGGTAATTTTTTTATTTAAAATTCATTTTATTAGTTTTTGGTTTATGTTTGATGTTTGTAATATTTATATTTAAGGGCAAAATTATGTAAATTAAATAAATAAATTTTGATACTTTTATCATACATTTTTGTGTTTCTCTATAAATTTCAATGTAGCCATGCAAATCATTTATTTGTAATAACGATCTAATGTTAGATAAAACGTTAGGCCGATATACAACATTTGTTGTTGAAGTTTAGCATATAGCTAATTTATATAAATTATTTGCCTAATGTTTAATACAATATTGACCCAATTTTACATACGATATTGAGGCAACATTATATACAATGTTTGGCCAATGTTATATACAACGTTGAGCCAATGTTGTATACAATGTTGGACCAACGTCGGGTAAAAGTTGTATACAACATAGGGCAAATGTTGTACACAACGTTAGGCCAATGCCTAACCAATGATCAGACCTGCATTGGGCCAACATCGAATTTCAACGTCGAGCCAATGCATCGTCATGCATTGGTCTAACATTGGTCTAATGTAAGCTTGCTCAAATGTCGTCAGGAATTTCTAATTCAAAGCAATTGTAAACGTTTTTCAGTAAATTGAACATGGAATATGTTTTACAATATATTGTTTGGCTCAGCATATATTAGCAACACTTAAGTCCTCTACCTCTTTTATGACCTCCAAGGGTTTTTGAGATGATCAAAGGATTGCTCCACATCACTATCTACCTGAAGATGAACTTTATTGAAATATATTTATCTGGTGTAATTGGCTGATAAATGGTGTACTCATGTCTGGTAACAAGCAAAAAGGAAAACATCATTAGGATTATGTTCCAATATCTTTTTTAATTCAAAATTAGAAAAAGTAAAAATCTTTATATAGGATATTTTTTGACAACATTTCTAAAAAAAAGAAAAAAGCTAATTATAAGTAAGTAGTTGATAAATTAACTCTTTTAAACTTTATTTGTAACAGTTAATTAATAATAAGCGTATTAAACAATAAACGATCAAAAAATTATTCTTTTTCCTAATTTTTTTTTGAATTGAGTAGTAATAAGATTTTATAATAAATCTTTAAAAGCTAATAATCTTAATAAATCTTTAAAAACTCAACTTACTTTGATAAAAGCCTTATTGATATTAGCATTTTTGCTTCTGAAGAAATTGGGTTGATTCTCAACGTGATTTGTGACAAATCATTGTTAATGTGTTGACTATATCTCTATATTTAAGCAAACGAAGTTTTTGAACACATTCTACACTAGGGTAATTGTTTAAAGCTACATATTGAGCCAAACGCCAGATTTGATCTTGATCAAATTAACTAAATTTCCATTTTAAAACTAAATGAAATTTATTAAAACTAAAATTAATTAAAAGTAATTAAAACTAAATAAAGTTATTAAAAAAACTAAATGAACTATGTTTATACTTATTTTATTTAATAAGACATATACCATATAGCAAAAAAATGTTAAATATTTATGAAGATATAGTTGTTTTTTTTTGTTAATATATAAAGTGTTTTGTTTATATGTGTAGAGAAATAGTTGCATTTTTGTATTATAACAACTTAATAATTATATTTACTAGCTGAAATTGGCCCCGTAAAAGCACGGGTCTTTGTATATCTATTCCAAACCGAACTTTTCAATACTTTTTCCTTATCAATCCTAGCTTTCTGGATCCGTAAAATGCAGGTCTTTACCAATTTACATATCTATATCTGGCCAAATTTTTCTACCTTTTCCTTATTTACTATAATATTTTTTAGTAAAAAAGTTTAAGAGCAAAACAATTAAAAAAAAAAAATTAAGAGCAAAAAACTTAACATGCGCACCTTTTCCGCATACATAGAGCTTATAAAAGACTTATAATTAGGTTTGTTTCTTTGCTAAACGCATTTAATTGATAGCGCAGTGGTTAAATGCGCTGTCATCAGTGTTGTTTTGGAGGGTTTAAAACCTCCTCTTTGCCTAATAAATTTTCAAATTTTTTAAATTTTGCATATATATTCAAAGCAAAAAAATAAAAATTTTGCAAAAAAGATTTCTAAAATTTAAAATTAAGTTTTCAAGTTTTCTCATTCTATCGATATATAGATATACGCGAATATTCCGTAAAATGCCTGCAAACTCAACATAAAGACATTTACACTTACATAAATTTGTACGTAACGCTATACAAATAAAAAAAAGAAGATCTAAGAACACAATGCCAAAGTCATAAAAAAAAATTAATTATTATGATTAAGAACTAAAAGAATAATATTAAAAGCTGTTTTTTTTTGTTTTGTTTGTTTATATTTGACGTAATATATATGTTACATATTTTTCAAATACAAATAAGAGATGATCACAATGATCTTATCGTCAGAAGCTTTTTACAAAAGAGAGTACGTAACATATAATAAAAACGCCTTTTTACAATAAAAGTAATAAATCGTACTTACATAAATGAAAATAAATTGTAAACAAGTATAAAACAAAACTTGAACATACATGATAATCAAGTTTATTATTATTTTGTTTTTTAACACAAGATAAATTAAAAATATTCTGAGATATTTTCAATAGAAAAAAAGTGGTCTTTTAATTTATTTTTAAAAACAGGATAAGTTAGGGGTAAATCGAAGTTAGGCAAAATAATTTTGTTCCAGAGATGAGCTGCACGATAAGTGATACAAAATTGATTTAATTTTGTTCGCCAGAATGGTTCATTTAATTAGTTATTATTCCTCATGTTAAACTTGCTTAATGGTTAAGGTAAATCA
The DNA here is from genome assembly GCF_022113875.1 of Hydra vulgaris. Lineage (NCBI taxonomy): Eukaryota > Metazoa > Cnidaria > Hydrozoa > Anthoathecata > Hydridae > Hydra > Hydra vulgaris. The sequence continues at coordinate 15,836,511 of NC_061163.1, read as the reverse complement.
TGCTTTCACATATAGACAAAAGATAAATTTTTATATACGTTTAGTTTATATATATCTAGGATTTTCATTTGATTAAAAAATATTGAGGAATATGCGAACCGATCCGTAGAATTAATTAAACGGATCGCATGTTTCTGACGGCGATAGAGACATTGTAACTTGCTTTGATCAGTGCTACCCCAGGCAATAACTCCATAATTTATATAACTGTGGATAAAAGAGTAATAAAATTTAGTTAAATTATTTTTATCTAAATGAGTACGCGTCTTATATAAAATTCCAATACTTTTTGAAACTTTCGAGCAAACATAGTTAATATGATGTTTCCACGTGATGTTCTCGTCAATGAAAACTCCCAGGTGTTTAGTTATAGAATCTCTTTTAATTTCATTATCGTCAATAAGAATTTTGGTAGATTTGGAAGTAGAAAACATTTTTTGGAGAGCAGGTGGAAAAAAATCTACTTTGTCTTGGTTATATTTAATGTCAATATGTTACTTTTAAACCATTTAGATTTGTTTTGAAGTTCTTTGTTCATCATGGAAAAGTAGATAGATGTCACTGTTAGAAAGAAATAAGTTTGTCTCATCAGCAAACATAATACATAGAAGATTTGATACTTTATGCAAGTCGTTGATACATATTGAACTATCTTATTAACTAGTCTAACCAATTTAAATTTTCTTTAATTATCCTATTAGCTTATCTTCAGTTTTTAAGTGTGATTGCTTTTTTGGTTTTGTTTTTGTTTTTGTTTTTACAATTTTCTTTTGATTATAGATTAGTAACTGATCTTAACATATTTGTATATATTTGTATATTATTTTTAAATAATACAAAGTAATTTTATGTTTAATGTTTACATTTTAATGGTTATACATGCTTGCTAATGAAAGCACGTCAGGGTGTAGTGATGAGGCAAATATTGTCTCCTTTAAGCCCCGGTCATGTAGATTTTATTTATATAACACGGCATTGTATTCTTTCTTTTAAATGACAAATAAAAAAAAAATATATTAGAAACAAAAGAGGGCCTAAAATGGAGCCTTGTGGAACACCACAGGAAACATTTAAAAACTGTTTATGATTAAGTTCATCACAAGAAACAAATTGGTTTTTGTTTGATAAATAATTTTGAAACCATTTAATTACTCTTTCATTTATTTTGTAATAACTAATTTTATAAACCAAAGTATCATGATCGACAGTATCAAATGCTTTTGAAAGATCGATAAAAATTTTTAATGTAAATTGAGATTTTTTAAAAGAATTGAAAATTTCACGCACCAGCTGAATAACTGCATGCTCAGTTGAGCTATTCTTTTAGCAATTTTCAATTGATCAGGAAAGACTCCTTGTTCTATTGATGATTTAAAGACTTTAAAAAGAATATATTTTATTTGTTCAAAACAATCTAAAATTATGTTACCAATGATTTCATCCGGTTCAACTGCTTTATTTTTTTTTAGAGTTTTGAAGGCTTTTTCGAACTCATCAAATAATAACTCTTTAGATAACTTTTTCGAGTGAATGCAATTATCCATCGGTACTAAGAAATCTTTAAATGAGGCTTCTGTATTAGGAATTAATTGAGATAGTTTAGAGCCAATTTCAACAAAAATTTTATTGAATTCATGAGCTATTGTTTCAGAACTAATTTTATTGTAATTATCCACTTGATCATGTATGGCAGGGAACCTGAGCATGATTTTGATTTACCGGTAATTTCTTTTATTATTTCCCAAGAGCGTTTACAATTATTTTTTGCTTTATTTAGAATTTTAGGATAGCAATGTTTTTTTAAGCTTTTTTGAATTTTTTCAAAAAGGATTTTGTAATCTTTGTATTTTTTCTAATTGGCGAGTGATTTGTTTTTTGGATATTTTATGTATAAATTCTACTTAACTTTTGATGATTTTTATTAACCTTCGGTAACCCAGAGAGAATTAATGTTTTTTTGATTTATTGTTTTTTCATATAAAGGAGAATTAGCATAGTAAACAGAGTAAAATGTGTTAAAGAAATTATCATAAATGTTGTTTGCATTAACAGTAAAGTCGATGCTCTTCCAATAGAGCAATGATAATTGTGTTTTAAATTACTCAACATTTTTTTGATTATAGCTACGTAATTTAATTTTTATATTTGTTTTAACAATTATTTTAGAGTTGAAGTTAATGGTAAAAAAAGATAGGGAAATGATCAGATATGTCTGTTTTTAAGATACCTTTATTTATGTCACTGTTAAAAATATCAGTTGTTAGAATGTTATCAATTAGAGTAGCTGATTTTGGAGTTACTCTCGTAGGGCGATTTATTAAAGGAATGGCTCCCATAACGAAAGTAGAATCATAAAAATTTATAACTTTAATGTCCGTAGAGTAGTGGAAAAAAATCCCCTACAATAAAATTCTTTTTTTAACAAAGTAGCTTTTTTTGAAAGGGTTTTCTTCAAAATACATGTTCATGTTCTCAGCCACGCCGTTCGGAGGCCTATAGTAATAGCTCAATAAAATGTTTTTCGATTGATTGTTAAGAATTTCAGTAGTTAAAATTTCTTTTAACAAATTGAGAAAATTTTCGATTTGCGGTTTAGGCTTCTGATATTTATATGAAGAGTTCTTAGATGATCAAAATTATTGTTTTTTGTATTTTTATAAGAAAACACTTCTAATTTGTTAGGATAATAATATGAACAATCCGTAATAATGTCATTGAATTAATTAATATCTGGATCTAAGTTTTCATCAGATGAGAAGTGTCTCATTTCTAAAAAATTAAAAGTAAACAATTTAAAGTTGATTGTTGTAGACATTTTGATTAAAGTATAAATTAGAAAAACTTTCTTAACACTAAATGTTTAAATAAAAAGTTATATTTTATGATCTCTAGAAAAATTGAATCAAACTTGAGAATTGCGTATTCACCTTCTTTTCTCGATTTAACGATTTCATCCTAGAGTTTTTTACGCTTTTCTATTGTTTCCTTTGCAAAGTTTTGGTTTACGAACACACCTGTTCCGCGTAATTTTTTTGAATTTTGTAGAATTAACTTTTTGTCGCTGAAATTTAAAAGTTTGGTGATAATCGTTTGCTCTTTACCTTGTTTTAATGGATCTGATCTTTGTGCTTAATCGATTATAATGTCTTCGCTGATTTTAAGATTATTGGAAAAAATATCCTTAACTATTTTTTTGCACTCGTCCCATGTTTCGCTTTGAATTTCTTTAACACCATCAGTTCTAAGATTATTTCGTCTAGAACAATTTTCTAGATCTATTAGTTTTTCATTTATTAAATTTATAGTTTTTAATTGTAATTCTGATTCCATTTTTTTATTCTCGTTAGAGATTCTTTTCTGATTGTTGATGCATGATTTATTTTGTTTATTATTTTCATCACCATATCTTATCAAAAGTTTATAATTTCCTTTAAGCCATCGATCTCTTTTTCCAGTTTCTCAACATTTAGTGCATTTTTCTGCATTTCATTTTCAATTTTATTGAATCTATCTGTTATTAATTTCATGATGGCAGATGTTTTTTTTGCAAAATTAATTTCTTGTTCATAAAGAAGTTGTTCAGTCTCTTTTAAAATAAGTACCTTATGATCTTTAAGCATTTTTTTCATTGACTTTTCAATATTTTTAATTGATACTTCTATAGTTAAGTATAACAAACTTTATTAATATATTCGAGTAATAAGAATTTGAAACAAAAATAAAAACGCTAATTAAAATAAAAATAACATATTGGGAAAAAAACATTTCGATTAATGCTAACTAAACACTGTTGTTGTTAATGATAACTAACAAATTATCATAAAAACTTACAACGCTTAGCTGTATTTAAAGTTGGTAAATCGGATTTCTCAATTTCATTATCCTTTGAACTTGGAGTCTTTTGTCGAGCTTTAAAACAAGTTTGAACTAATACAGATGATCCAAAACATTCGGATAAAGTTTCAATTAGAGGCAGTCAACTAAAATTATCAACACACCCAAATGTTTTATAGTCATCAGCAATATGAAGCATACAATGAACATTCATAGTGATAAATTCACAACCAAAAAGAAGTGCTGAGTTTGTAATAAATGATTTGGCTAGGTCTTTACAATAACTGTTTAAATATATGCTCCAAATTGGATGATAAATGATTCTAAATATTGCTGATAACAACAAAAAATTATGGAAATATTCTTCATCCACATGACGTTGTAATAAAAACGGTCCAAGATACAAACAAAAATATCGTGTTTCAGTTGCACTTCGCATATTAAGATGATTCATTCTACGTGGTTTTCTTGGAAATTCAAAAGGGGTACAGTCATGACTCATTGATATATCGGTGTTTGAACTTTGCATGTCACTTACACTTAAACGATAGGGCAATTGACAGCTTCGCAAATTTTTTAAATAACGCACAAATACTCCTTTACAAAAAAGGTGCATGTAGTCAAATGGAAAAAACTTAATCATATCAAGATGGGCATTGGATTCAAAATGTGACATGTCGTAATGATGTTCTTCTTGACGTCTATTTCTAAAGGAATCATTAGTTCTTGAGGTTGATTCTCCTTCGTTTATTCTGCGATGTTTGAAATTTGTTCCTTTTATTTCACATCTATCACAACCAAAATAAGCAATCTGACCTTTTACGCATTTCAAGATTGATTTTGCAGGCATGTCACAAATGCAAAATAAAAATTCGACGTTATAAATAATTTTTTCGAAAATAAATCCGAATTCAGAATGAAGTTTTATTTCATTTACTAAATAAAATGTAAATTCTTGACATGATTTTGGTTTATTTTCACCATAATACAACCCAACTAAAAATACTGAATTACTGATCTTTTCAATTGCTGCTGCTATAGACCAAAATCCAGCAATCGTGCTCTTAAACACAGGTAAACCATCAATACCAACCTTCAGTTTAAATAGATTATTTTCACCAATTAAACAAGCTTGCTTCAAAATAGGAATGAGTCGACATAAACCATTTTGAATACAAAAATGGTTGTACTTACCGGGAAAAACATCATGTAAGTTAGTAGAAATTGCATTTTTAGAGACATTAAACAGTGTTCGTGGATCTCTCGGTAATTCAGGGTGATGAATAATCATTCTTTTTATAATAACTTTCATATTGGCATAGCTTTGACCTGTTTCGATTCCAAAATCTTTTAAAGGTTTGCTCACACTAGTAACATTATCATTTTCACCATCAGTAGATACATCAATATCAGATACTGATAATGATGAGTTTGTCAGCTGATCGATAGTTGTATCTCATATATTACCTTCTGAATTATAATTAACAATACCTTTTTTGGAATAGTCAATATTTTTTGCTTCAACTTGCTCTTTCTCCAACAAATCGTCGCTGCTAGAAATAATTTCACTCATTAAACGAGTCATTGGCTGCGCTAAAGTATTGTTCGAAAATATTCTCTTGCACTTTTTAAATAATTTTCGACATTTTCTTTTTGTAGAAGGATCCGTTCTAAACTTTAGCTATAATATATATATATATATATATATATATATATATATATATATATATATATATATATATATATATATATATATATATATATATATATATATATATATATATATATATATATATATATATATGTATATATATATACCCAGCGGGCAATCGTCAATCAAACGTCAATCAAACGTCTTACGGACGTCTTAACTAGGTCCCGACCTCTCAGACCAAATTAGGACGTCCTAAAGACGTCCGGTACAGACGTCTTTGTTCGGACGACCTTGTGACGTTAATATAAAGACGATATTAGGACTTCCATATTTAGACCTCCTATTGACGTCGCTAAGACCTACATTAGACGTCCTAATTACCTTAGAATTAAGTATGAAAATTAATATTATCCACTTGGCGCATACAATATTATGCGCTAACTAGGTTAATTAAATATGTCTACTTGTTTTGGCTGGTTATTTTGATATTATTAATTTTGTTTAGTTACTTATCGTTTAAAGATATTTTTTTCAATTTTCTGTATTCTATACTCTATAATCGATACAATATTTATAGAAAAGAAAATTGAGTTTAGTAATTAAGTGTAACTAAGTTACAAGTATAATGAGAATTTTAACAAAAGACATCAAAGTTGCACCAAGACTTTTCACTTTGTGTTTTATAGAATAGTAATAATATTTTGTGTGTCTGTGTTATATATATATATATATATATATATATATATATATATATATATATATATATATATATATATATATATATATATATATATATATATATATATATATATATATATATGTATATATATATATATATATATATATATATATATATATATATATATATATATATATATATATATATATATGTATATGTATATATATATATATAAATATCTAATTATGAATAGTCCAGTTATTAATGTTGAATGCCGTTAGTTACTATTGTTCGATATTAGTAACGGTTCTGTATTCTGTAAAAGTACTCTAACGCAAACAGTTTCCAATCTTATTTTGAAATTACACAAGATAAGCTCTTAAATTTGATAAGGAAATTAAGCTTTATTAACTTTTAAAACGTTTGTATCAGATTTATTGTGTGTTGATGCCCTAACGATTTTTTATTTTTCTTTACTATATGTTTTATTTATTGACTTTGGTTTCACGCAAACTTTTATGGCTTTTCAATAAATATTTTATTTAATATAACTTACTAGATATAAATGAATTTTGTTCATAAATATAAATTTGATATTGTACGTTTGTTTATTTATCTATTAATATTTGCAGCAAACATTCGCTTACATTTTTATTTGTTTATTTTGTTTAGTTATTTAGATGCTTAAAATACTAGCAGTAAGCATTTCTTACCATTTCTATTTATACTTTGTTTATTTATTTAGACTTAAATTAAAAGAAAGTTTATGTTTCCAGAGTTGTGATTAATCATAATTCAGTTGTTGAACAGATAAAAATTGTAGAGGTTTATATCATATATATATATATAAAATTTGAAACTGCATTTGATTTTGTTTTTACATTTATTTCCTTTTTTTGCTATTATAAATAGTTCAGTAAAAATTTATTAACTAAAAACAAAAGAAGTTTTAAGTTCGTTTTCATGCTTTAAATAAAAATAAAAAATGGTATTATGCCAATAATATTTATTTTTTTATTTTATTATATATATATATATATATATATATATATATATATATATATATATATATATATATATATATATATATATATATATATATATATATATATATATATAATATAAAATATATATGTAGCGAGAGAGAGAGAACTTAATCCTGAGTATTTTATACTAGATTTTTTATTTATTTTATCTGTTTATCAATATGTTTTTTATTTTATATTTGATCTCTTTATAGATATATTGTTGTAGCTACTACAAGGGGAAATGTTTATAATTGTTTTGATAATTTTTCTTTTAATTTTAAGCATAATATATATTTGTAGTTTATTTTAAATTTTGGATATACTACAAATATATATCTTTGTTATGCAATTTAGAGTAGTACAAAAAGAGATAAGAGTTTGGATGAATTTTAATAATATGTTTAATGAAAACTATGATGCTGAAAGGGTGGTTAGACAAGATGAAGTTTTACATTTACAAAATGATGTAAATGCTCTAAGGCGTGCTGAAAATAATCATCAACGAAATAAAAGAAACAAACTTAGGCGAGATGAAGTTAATCGTCAGCAAAATGTAAGAAGAGCTGCTATAAGAGCTGAAGAGAATTTAAACCCAAATCTGGAAAGGTTGGTTAGACGAGTTGAAAATAATCATCGTCGAAATGAAAGAAATAGGCTTAATCGTGATGTGCTTAATTATCTTCAAAATGAAAGAAATAGGTTTAATTGTGATATAGTTAATCGCCGTCAAAATGAAAGAAATGCTGCTAGACCTGGAAGAATGTATTCTATAGCAAGAAGTAACGCTATTCCAGATTGTAATTATTTAGGAGAAATGAATCAAATTTGTCAGCACTGTGGTGCCAAAAATTTTTTAGATGAATCACATTTTCTATGTTGCCATAATGGTAAGGTAGCTTTGCCTCCGCTTTCATCGTTTACACAAGCTTTACAGGATTTAATTACAGGGAGTTATGTAGATCGTAATGTTAATGACAATTTTTTAAAACATATTTGAAATTATAAAGCCTGTCTTTCTTTCGCTTCTTTTAAAGCAGATGTAGTTCAACCAATAAATCATGGGCCTCCATGTTTTAAAATATGTGGCCAGATTTATCATCGTGTAGGTAATCTTAAGCCAGATCAAGATATTCAACCAAAATTCTTTCAACTATATATTTATGATCCACTTGCAGCAGTAAATTTTAGAATGCAACAATGTGGGAATGATCTTTGTTTACGTGATTTAATGTTCCAATTGCAAACTATAATTACTGAACAAAGTCCATTTGCTCTTGCATTTAAAAACATGGCTGACGTAGAAGATGAAGAAATTCGTCAAGCGGCTCTAGAAGGTCGCTCAGCTTTTGTTGTAAAAATGTCTTTACTTGAAGGGGGTGATAGACGTCGCTATAATCTACCTTCACATGATAAAGTTGCTGTTGTGTTTGTTGGTGAAGATGGTGCTCCCCAACCTCGAGGGAAGTTATTATTTACCCAAGAGGTTGTCCTTTAAAAATTGTATCAAGTATGTCTGCCAACTTGGATCCTATGGTTTAACCTCTATTTTTCCCTAGAGGTGATGCTGGTTGGCATAATCAGTTGGTGCATAACCCTGAGCGTGCCACACTGGTTAGAAATCATGTTACATTATCTCAGTTCTACAATTATATACTTTCAGTTAGGCATTTTTTCAATTCATTACTTTAAGGCAAGATATTGTTTCAGCAGTATGCTGTTAATGCATATGTCAAAATTGAAGGCCAGCGTCTTGCTTTTATTAGAAATCACCAAAACAAACTTAGAAGCGAGCTGTATGATACCTTACATGAACATGTTAACAACATTGCGAACGATCGTAATATTCGACCAGGGCGAGTAGTAGTTTTGCCATCATCTTATGTAGGGAGTCTTAGAGCTTTAAAAGAAAACTTTGAAGATGCTATGGCAATTATTAAAAAGTATGGTAAACCAGATCTTTTTATTACTTTTACTTGCAACCCAAAATGGCGTGAAATAACAGAAAATTTATATCCGGGTCAGACTGCGATTGATAGACCTGATTTGGTCACTCGAGTATTTAAACTCAAGTTAAAAAACCTCCTCAATGATATGATCAAACATGCTGTATTGGGGAAAGTTGTAACGCATGTTCAGGTTATTGAGTTTCAAAAGCGTGGTTTGCCGCATGCCCACATTTTACTTCATTTAGCCAATGATGATAAACTTGAAACATCACAGGATATCAATAATTTAATATGTGCAGAAATTCCAGATCCGATTGTTAATCGTGAACTTTATGATATTATTAAAACTTGCATGATTCATGGCCCATGTGGGATACTGAATCCTAATTCTCCCTGCATGAAAGATGGGGTTTGCAGCAAAAATTATCCTAAAGAATTTATTGCCAACACAGTAGCCGTTCACAATGGTTATCCACGATATAGGCGTCGTGATGATGGATTGGTTATCAATATTAAAGGCAACAATGTAGATAACCGTTGGGTGGCACCTTACAATCCTTGGTTATCTAAGAAATATCAAGCCCACATTAATGTTGAAGCTTGCATGTCCGTTAAGGCTGTTAAAGATTTGTACAAATATATATACAAAGGGCATGATTGTACCAATGTTTTGATAAATGATCAGGTTAATCACGATGAAGTAAACACTTTTTTAGATTGTTTTTATGTTAGTGCGCCTGAAGCACTTTGGCGAATATTTAAGTATCCCATAAGTCATATGTCACACACTACTATCCGTCTTAAGGTTCATCTACCTGAGAATCATATTGTGTATTTTAGAGAAGAAGAAGAACAAGTGGCTTTAGATCGTGCTGCTCATCGTGATACACACCTTACGGCCTGGTTTAAATTGAATTCTGAAAATGAAGGAGCCCATCGCTACTCATATGTTGACATTCCATATCACTTTGTATCTGATGATAAACATTGTAAATAGAAGGTTAGACAAAGAGGTGGAAATAAGGTGATAGAAAGAATGAATAAAGTTAGTCCAACAGGAGAGTTATTTTTTCTTAGATTGTTACTTTTACAAGCAAAAGGAGCAACATCTTGAGAGGATTTGCGTACTGTTAATGGAATAGTTCTTGAAACCTTTCGTGAAGCATGTGTTTTAAAAGGTTTGCTGCAAAACGACACTGAATGGTAGAATACTCTTTCTGAGGCAGTTTTAACGCGAATGCCTAAGCAAATTAGACAGCTGTTTTCAATTTTTCTGACAACCCTTTGCATCTTTGGAATACACACAAAGCTTTTATGATGGAGGATTTCCTTCATCGCCAAAATCCATTTATATTAGCTGAACAAGCTACTCTTCGTCAAATCAAAACGAATATTAATCAAAGTGGTAAAACGCTATCTGATTATAATTTGCCTGTTGTTGATGAATTCATAGATTTCAATCTCGAAAATTTAAATGATAATGTTCAGCAATCAATTGACGAAGCTAATAGAATGAGACCGCTTCTCAATGTCAATCAATTAATTGTAAGTAATGCTGTCCTTTATATATATATATATATATATATATATATATATATATATATATATATATATATATAATATATATATATATATATATATATATATATATGTATATATATATATATATATATATATATATGTATAGTATCTGATTTTAGTGCAATCAATGCAAGAAATTTGTAAGATTTAGTTTTAATTTCAATTGCAAATTTAGGTTAAAATCTGATTTTAATATATTTAATGTTCTTACATAGAATTATTAAATTTTTTTACGAAATATTATTACTTTTTTTTTACTTTAGTAAATCGTTATGCAAAGGATGAAACATGTAAGAAAATATAGTTAAAATGATTTAATTATTATTAACTTATTATACTATTAATTTAGTAAGTATAACTAAATTCATCCAATAGTTGAATTGTTCATTAGTTTTTTTTTATTTATAGTGAGAATAGCAGCAACAACACTTGGTAAAAGTAGATATGATTATTATCACTATTAATAAATTTGTATATTATTAGTATTAATTAAGGATTTTTCATTGGAAACCACTTCAACTGCATCTTATTTATTAAAAATTTATCTTATTTATTAGAAACCACTTCCTTGACAACTACTTCCTTTACAACTTCCTCGACAACCACTTTCTCGACTACTGCTGCTACATTTAATGGTAAGTGGTTTGCAATTTCGCACATTATTGTTTTGTGTTATCTTTACACTTACATATATTGCTGTTATAAAATTGTTATTTCGTTATTTATTTTCATTTTAAATTTGTCATACCAGGCTTTTTTAGTACACCGGAGAGAACACAATGGACCCACATCCCATAGGGCTCATGGGGTGTGGGTCCGAAACGGCGGCTGCGACTACCCCTATCCCTTCTTCCATTGGGGGGGGGATAGTGGTAGTCTTTTATGTTTTGCGTTTCCTCCCCTTCCTGCAAAAAATTTTTTAAATTAACTTATTTAACTCATAGAATTTTTTTCCGGTAATTCTGGAAATTCAATTTCTCAAAACTCATTTAATTTTCCAATTTAAAAAGTATTATATAAAATTTTAAATGCCACAAAGTTTGCATTTAAACAAATATATCTTTCATTATTTTCTTTTTAATTCATTCAAACTAAGTTTTTCGAATATTAGAAATTCATTATTAATTTATAACTTTTTATTTTAAATTCCTTATTTATCCTTTTATTTTATTATAATAATTAAATAGAAAGAAATTTCCAGTAATTTCATGAAGTTTAAAACTCATCTAACTAAAATTACTTTAATAAAAGGAAATGACCACAGACCAGGACGTGATGTAATTTTGTCATCAACTTATGTAGAAAATCTTAGCATAATTTAATTTGTTTAAATAGCAGTTATATTAAAAAAATGCTTGGTTCTGGTTGTTTACTTTTTTGTTTTCAAATTTTACGCTCCAAGCAACTTAGCAAAGCAAGTTTTGATTTATATTTTAGTGCGATTAAAGGAGCTGAAACTACTTTTTAGAAAGCAATGATTTAATTACTAATAACCCGTATTACGGGTTGCTTACTGCTAGTATATATAAATATATTATAAATTAATATATTATATATATATATATATATATATATATATATATATATATATATATATATATATATATATATATATATATATATATATATATATATATATATATATATATATATATATATATATATATATATATATATATGAGTGTGTGTGTGTATGTGTGTGTGTGTGTGTGCGCGCGCGCATTTGGGTATAGGTAGCGATTCTTTACAGTTTTTTGCTTTAGACAAAAACCCTATAACCTTTTGAAATTTACTTGTTTATATATTCTTTTAAGGTTAAGCATGAAACTTGAGATTTTTTGCATTATTCAGCTTAAATCTAACTCTTTTCAACCATATATAGGAAGTAGTATTTACTAATTTATATACTATTTATATGGCTTTACTTATATATTTTATTTTTTAAAGTTTCAGAAAAAATTTATATTCCAACTTGCTGAAATGAAAAGAAATTTTAGTTGATAGAACTGCACTGTTCTCTAATAATCCAGAAGAAGGTTTTAAACAACGTAAAAGTTTAGATAAACTTTATGTTTTGGAAAAAAAAAATCGCAAATGGAGATATCCAATACATCACTTTTGTATACATGAGTTTCATCTTTAAAGTATGTATGTTATATATTATTACAATATTTATTTTAAATTGTCATCAGTATTTTCAATGTTTCTTGTACATTGTTCCTTTTTAGATAAAACAGTTATCATTAATTGGCGATAAAAATCTAGCTGATATAATTAAAAATATTTTGCTCTTGTAATAATTATCTTGTAAGTAATCTTCTTTTTTATATATGTAGACTGCCAACAGACAATATTTTGTCAGAATACAGCATGAATTGTCTAAAGAAGAAAAAAAAGTTTAAAGAGTTGACAAGTCTATGTAACTCTGTCACTGGTATTCTTATTAGCTTATTAATGTGTTTGATTAATTAAAAATTAAAAATGATGTTTTAATTAAAAAAAAAAAATTAATTTTTTTGGCTCTGGAACATGACATGTATTCAAGTGTATGTATGACATATATATTTTATTTTATGATCTTATTGAAACATGTTTTGTTGTTTTTATTAGAAGCTGCTTTAAAGTCAAATAATAACTTAACCAAAATGGATGCTATCCAACTTATTGGGAGAGTAATTAGGCATTCTTCTGACCAAATAAAGAAAACATCAACTAATATGGATTTCATCAATGTTGCCTTAATTAACTGTTGTATTTTTTATTTATTTTTTTCCCATTTTTAAGCAATTTTCTTCTATTTATATTCTACAGTACCTATTAGTTTTTAATTTGAAAAATGTAACTTTGTTTGAAAAATTATTCTTATTTTTTGTAAAGTTATTAATTTATTTTAATTATATCAAATTACACTTTATTTATATTGATTTCCTTTTATAACTTCCCTTGCCTAGATTAAGGCAAATCTAAAGAGTGTGTTGTATATCATTGCATTTTTATATATCTTTTAAAAGAATGTCTTGGTAAAATTCAAACTTCTCTAGGACGTTTAGTCATATAGACGTTTGAATGTTACATATAGCCTTATATGAAAGACTTAAGGACGTCTGAAAAAGAGGTCCTTGAGTCTTTCATATGAGGCTAGCCAGAGACGTCTCTAGAACGTCTGCAAAAAACGCGTCTAGGACGTCTTAAAAAAACGTCTTTAAGTCGTCTGGAATAGACGTCCTCAAGCCTTTTATTTGAGACCAACTAAGGATGTCTTTCGGACGAGACTTAAGACGTCTTACGGACGTCAAAATGCCCGCTGGGTATATATATATATATATATATATATATATATATATATATATATATATATATATATATATATATATATATATATATATATATATATATATATATATATATATATATATATATATATATCAAACTTAAAAAGTAAACAAAAATTTAAAACTCTTGAAACATTGACTCGATCTGGACTCAAAAAACCAGTTGCTTTAAGGGAATGCATGCATCCGTGAAAGCCTCAGGGAAGAATGAGCAACGATTATATTAGAGTAAGAGTTAATTAAAAATTATTACAAGATGTTTGTCCAGTAGGGGTGTTAAAAAACAAAATTTTTAACGCGAATACACAAGAAGCCAAATTTGGTGCAAATATAAAAAAAATACAATTACAAAAAAAAAAACTAAATATTGTTGACATTTATTGTGTGCTCAAGCGGCAAAACACTTCGAAAAATCCCCCAAGTTGTTCCTAAATTATTTGCCTTTGAGCGCAAGGTAAATCTCAATGTTTTGTAAAAAATTTTTTTTTAGATTGATGTATATTCTGGTTTCTTTATAGTTGTTATTTAAAATAAAAAAATTTTTGCAAAATTTGTTCAAAAAAAAAACAAAACTTTTTTGCTTTTTTTGCGCGTAAATATTTTTCTCCTGAGTCTTTTTTTAATTTTTAATTTAAACAACAATTATGAAAAACCTGGAATACACAAAAATCTTAAAAAATATATATAGGTCATTACCACATTAGAATTTTTTTTTTCAGAAAATATTGAGATGTACCTTGCTTCCCCGCATTTTGATATACGCTTTTTTTTGTACCCTCCACCTCAATAAAGGAACCTACGCTTTTAACCTAAATAGGTTAAAAAATTTTATGACTTTTTTTTTAATTTAGTGCCTTATTTCTTTTATAATTCACCCCTGCCCACCACCTTATTCACTACATTTGCAGACTCCCTCTACCGCATCCGAGCGTATGTGCTTTACAGACGATCTCTTAATGTAGTTGAATAGAATGGAGGGGACAGGTAGAACTTAAGCGCATTGAGCTACATATAAAAAGTAATGGAAACGGGTGATGTTAAGTTAAAAAGCGCTAAATAATGCTCAAAAAAGGGGGATAAAAAACTCAAAAACTAGAACAGTTATTTGGAAAATGTGTGAACGAAATGGGAAAATTAAAGCTTAAAAAATATGCATTTATATGCCAATGCCTAACTTAGAAAATATATTTGAAATTAATGCGAAAAAATAAACATAATGAGGCAACAATTCACAATAAATACTGAAAAAATGTAGAAACAATTGATAAAAAAAATCAAAGTAACAAATTACCAAAATAAAAACGGTATAAAAACTACGAACAGGCAATTGAACTTATTTAATTATATTATTGACTCTTTTTAAGGGGTCTCTCTATTGGGTCTCTATATTGACGTTTCCAATGTTTAATACACCAACTTCTAAAAACTCTCGTCGGAGTCTTATCACCAAAATTAGTATAAATAATCTATATCAAGCCTAATTTATGTTGCAATACTAAAAGGACACATGACTCGGAGCAAAACGCCATATCATTATCCTTTTAAAATTAAGCACTAAGATACTTTTAAGAAAAAATTACATAAAATTAGCACAAGACAACCTTAAAACCTAAACATATAGTTGGTATACATACAATAAAAGATACATGGTAAATTGGAAGCACTAGAAACATGTAAAATATAAAAACATAAAAACATAAAAACTAAGAAATAATGAAGGAGTTACCTTTTTTCGTAGGTATATCGAACACTAAAGCAGCGTGAATGCTGCGTATATACGAATAACCAGCTAATACGATATATATAAGATACTATAAGGTGATAAAAGAAAAACGAGGAAGTTAGTTTTAACTTGGAAAACGTGGATGGTGATTAATTTTTAATTGGAAAACGTGCAAAGTATAAAAATTCGGTGAATAATGTATAATGTTTAATCTAATGAGAGCTGTGTTAATATTTAAGTCAGAATGATTGTAGTTATATAGCAAACTAGGAAAAATCCGGATCCGCTCCGTTTATACTTTTTATTATATTTTTTCTAAAAGTTTCAAGTTAAATTGTTTAAAGTTAATTCGAGTAAATTTCCTAATACAAAGTTGTTATGTATTTACATTTAAGTAAATATTCATTAATGAATAAATTTGATTTAAAACGAATCGACTGATTTAAATAGGGACAAGCGCAAAGATTGTCTGTATATCGACTGACTAAAATAGGTACAGGCGCAATGGAGTGTTTATACATCAACTGTGTATTGTTTCATGTACCTCAAAATAGTGTTTTTCTACTGCAGTGAAGTCTAAGTTATAATCAAAAATAGTGCGAAGAAAACTTAAGTTATAAAAATATTTTTATACGCCGTCTACGGGTATATCAACGATTAACTTCGTTTGTAAGATTCAAAAGAAGTTTCTATTTAAATCGAACCCACTAGCAATCAAATATAGCTATTTTATAATATTATGAATTTATATCGAATCTTTAATTTAAAAAAAAATTGAATAGTTTTTTTTAATTTGATTGTATTGCTTGTGGGTTTTATTTAAAAATGATTGTTTTATGGGTTTATAAAGATTGTGTTATAAGTTGAAAAAAAGCCAAACTGGTATTTATTTCAACTTTTACCAGTGTGCAAAAAATTGCTTCTAATTTTTTTTTTATAACAAACTTGTCACGAAAAAACGTTTCAATTCGTTAGGTTGTAATTAATGAGTTGCAACTTTGCGAATTGAATTTTTTAACTAAAAAGTATTTTTCTGAAATTTTTTATAGTTACTAATGTCTCGACGAACGCATTGTTGAATACCAAAATTCATTAATGATTTACATTATGTAACAAGTTATTTTTATTAACAATTGTAAATGCATTGAATTCAATGAAGTCTTTTTTTTAAAAAAAAAAAACCTACAAGCAATCTAATTCCTTATTTTTAATATTTTTACTGTAACCCATCATTACAAATTGTCGCGCATTAAAATAAAAAATTGTTACTTAATTATAACACCTCACAAATATAATTTTTTTTACGTTACCTTACGTCTATTTTTAACTTGTAAGAGTGTAACCAACTTAGACGTAACGTAACGTTAAAAAAATCTATGTTTGAGACGTATTTTAGTTACGTTTCAAATCCAAATTTTGTTACGTTACGTAACGTCTCAACTAATTACACTTTAAAAAGTTAAAAAAAAAAAACAATTACAGGGTTTTGCAAAGTTATAAGTGCACGTTTGCAAAGATATAAGTGCACGTTTGCAATGTTATAAGTGCATTTATAAAATTAACTCTTACATTTTAACTAAAATTTTAACTCTTATATTTTAAATATCAATGGAAAGAAAAGTATGGAAAACATTTACAGAAGAAATTAAAAATACGATTATTTCAATGAGAAATTGTGAAAAATATTCAATCAAGGGAAATATCCAACGCTTGTAATTTAACTCGAAATGCTGTTGGTCGTGTTATAAAAAATAGTGATAATAATATACCCTTCACGTCATCTACAGCAAAAAGAAAAGAAACGTATAAAATCATAAATTCTATAAATACAAGCATTGAACAGACAACATTTAATTTTGTGGTCTGTAACAATGCCGTAGTTCAAAAAGAAATTCAAACGCAAATTTTAGAACAACATGGTAAAAATGTTTCAATCTCGTTTGTTTCCCGTAAATGAAAGAAATGATATTTGACACGAAAAAGATTAGCAATCATTCCTCAAGAAAGAAACACCATGGAAAGAATAAATCAGAGATCAATTTTTGCGGCAAAAGTTGCTTGAATTGCTGATTCAAATTTGGTTTGTTTAGACCAAACCGGATTCAATAAACATACAGTGCGCTCATATGGCTATTCTCCAAAAGATACAAAAGCGTACTTGACAGTTCCTGCAAATAAAGGACAAAATGTTAGCCTCATGTGCTTAATTTCTAATTTAGGAGTTGAATGTTACCAATACAAAAGTGGCGCATACAATACACAATCATTTATTGATTTTATCAACAGCAAACTAGTACCATTCTTTGCAGTAAATCCAAATAAATTTCTTATCGTACATAATGCAAAATTTCATAAAGCAGCTGCAGTACTTCAATTACTAAGAGAAAAAAATATTACTCACAAAATTTTAGTACCATACTCCCCTGAATTGAACCCAATCGAAGAGTTCTTTTCAATGTTAAAATCCAATTTCAAATCCACGAGAAATGCTAATCCCGATATGACTGTTAAAGAAACTATAGAATATATTTTATCAGCTGATAATATTTATAGTCAACAGTGCAATGCCTTTTATATAAATATGAGAAGATGGTTAGAAAAGGCAATAAGAAGAGAAGAATTTATCTAATTAAAATATTTAAAATGATTTGTTTATTTTTTTTAATAAAGTATATTTTTGCATGCCTTTTTAAAATATTATGATTAAATAATGTATATTATTTTTCAAAAATTATGAAAGTGTTTAATCTAGAAAAGTTATTGATATATAACAATATGCTAAATTAAGTAAAAATATAAAGAATTTTTACTAACTAATCACTTTTTAGAAAAAAAACACTTATTGATTGCTATGCTGTAATTTAATTTAATATTTTGCGCAATATTATTAAAGCTAAAAAAATAATTTCTAAAAAAATGTATATGCACTTATAACTTTGAAACCGTGCACTTATAACTTTGCAAACATACACTTACAAATTTGCAAAACCCTTTAAGTGATAATGTTACGACTTAAAACTTTTTGTTTTTTCGTTACAAAGTAACGAATTGAGACGAACCTATTTTACAATATAAATAAAAGAAAAGATAGTATTTAGCAATACCGCAATGATGAACAAACATTTACTGCATTTTTAAGTTTATTTACTTAATATTTGAATAATAAGTAGAGAACGTAACCTTGTTACCAATTGTAACCAATTGAGACATAACGTAACTTTAAAATGTTATAGGGGTATTAAGTTCGGCAATAATATATAATAGGTACTACCAAAATCATAACTGAATCATAAGCATCTTTTAAATTATATAGTATATACTTTAAACTATAAGTAATATATAATATCCAACAACATTTTGTTTTAAATAACATTGTTACTAATATTTTATATAATAAAACGTTATGTTAAATTTTCACATGCCCGTAGGAACAAAAATTATATTGGAGGGGGTGAGGGGGCGGCAATACTGGATTATGGGACCCCGAAATAGTTTTAAAGCTTTTTTTTAAATCATTTTTTCAGTCAATTTTTTTTTTAAATTATTTATTTGAAAACATATTGTGGGAGCAAATGTCCATGCAGTTCCCCACCCCGGTTGATACTGGACTGTATTAATATAATAACATCTTCATATATATATATATATATATATATATATATATATATATATATATATATATATATATATATATATATATATATATATATATATATATATATAAATTAAATGCATTACGTTTAACTTAAGTATTAATATAACATCTTAATTGTTTTCATTCAGATGTTATACCAATATTTATTTATAATATCACATCATAATGCATGTAATAAATTATACTAGGATCATTTTTTTTTTAAATATACTAGGATCATTTTTTTTAATATTGTTTTAAAAATATACTAGGATCATTTTTTTAAAATATACTAGGATCATGTTTTATACTGTTATATTATTTTAATAAGATAATAAATTAGTAACATGATATTACTAATATTATAAAAAAATATAACAATAATATTATGATATTATAATACACGATGTTTTAATACTAAAGCTTGTAATAGTATAACATCTAAATTTAAAGATGTTATTAGATTAATAAAAGGTCATAAAAGAAAGATCTATTAAGCGAGTTAAAACTTTTTACCTTTGGAATTGAATTATTATTTATTAGCTTAGAAATATTACATAAAGAATCATATTAAGATAAATAATCATCGTTAAGATCATGTTATAATTGAAATAAGTATAGAAAATAGTTTAGCAATTTATATATAACATTTTTATAAAAAATAAGGTAGAAAGGATTTCTCCTTTTAATTTTTTAAATCGTTTACATTTTGTTTGCTTGGTTTTTTTTTTGGCTTTTTTTTTTTCTAGCAGTTTTAATTACATTAAAACTGCTAGAAAAAAAGCAGCAACTAGAAAAAAAGCACCAACATTAAAATGTCACATATTATTGTATGTAAAGATTAAGTTTTTGTTATGAGGATTACAGTTCTTAATAAAAAAGAAGGTAAAAAATATTGTTTATATATATATATATATATATATATATATATATATATATATATATATATTATATATATATATATATATATATATATATATATATATCAATATTTTTTTTACTTTGAATCTTTTTAAACTTTCTCATGTCATTTTTAAAATTTTTGTTTGCACAATTATATGTTTATCTATGTTATTTATATATATATATTATATGTGGTTATTGTTTGCATTAGTTTTTTTATAATTATGTGTATATTGTAATATGTGCTATATAGGTGTTTTATAAATGTGTTTTTTTAATAATGCAACATATTTTTGTATTGTTTGTGTATGTGTTAATATTTGTTATATAATTGTTTTGTAAATGTGTTTAAGGTTGTGTAATGTGTATATAAGGTTAAATATATATATTGTGTTTTGAGTTGGTTTATATGTTTATATTATATTACTTTCATGTTTTCAAAGTGACTTGGTAAACGTGTAAAGCAAAATTTGTCAACCTTGCCAGCGAAGTCATAAACTTAATACAGAGAGTTGCACAGCAGTGTTTAGTATCAAACTGTTACTGCTTTAGGTCTACGTGTTTTCAAGCCTTTGTTATTAAATACTCTAAAAATACATACTTATGTATTTTAATAACATTTTGCGTAATGTTGTTACTCATATTCTGCTATATATGAAGTTATGTTTCTTAAGTTTTGTTATATGCATGTATATTATATTAACTTATGATAAATGCTATTGTTGTTGTGATGTTGTTTTTTTGTAATCTTTTAAGTTGATATTCATTTGGCTTCAAACCTTCAAGTTGTTGTCTTTTGTTATAAATAATAAATAGGTAATATATTCTTGTTTTTTTTAATTTTTTTTTTTTTTTTGAGTTTTCATGCTATATTTTTCTATAAAGTGTTCTTATATCTAAAGATATTGTTGGCTTAGTATAGGAACAGCCACAAATAGTCATAAGGACTAATTCAAAGTAGCGTCCGTTATTGACTGACATTTTTTGCGAACCGAAGTACTACTCAAGCGCTGAGTTGGCGGTGGTGGGAATTGAACTCGTATCGTTCAACAGTCCGAGTTTTAACTTTTACTTTGACGCTCTAATCATCTCAGTTTATGCGCCACAACCATCTGACCTATCGCGCCACTATTAGACTTCACTGCTTTTAATCATTCACTAAAAACCTACTACTCTGTATTATTATATATTCAGTAAAAGCCTACTACTACTACTTTGGTAAATCATGATAGTTTTTCTCTATCAGGTACAATAAGTTCCGTTTTTTGTATGTTTTTTTATTTATTTACTTATTTGTTACATTTTTTACTTTAGATTGATCAAATGATGTATTTATGTGGTATAGAAAAACAAAATATTGTTAAGTTTGTGAACTTTTTAAAAATATTTACTAATAGCTTTTTCAAAGAAATAATATTGAAGTTTCCTAAAAAGGGTTTACAATGTTTTTTTTTTTAATTATTTTTCTGTATTAGCATTTTGTTATTATTAGAACTATTTGCTAGTTTATTTATTCAGATTAATTTTTTTAAGTCGAAAAAAAAACTTAGAAGTTAATTTTTTGTTTAATTATCTCCTAACTTATATGTTTTTTTGCTATAATTCATAATATTATTGCAAATAATATTATGAATTATAGAAAATTATTTTTTTAAAAATAACAGTTTCATATATTTAAAAATTATTTGTGTTTGCTATTTAGAATAGAAAATATATAGAAAAAATCAACATCTTCAAATTTTTAAGATTTTTCTTAATACTTTTAATTAAAAGTGAAGCTTAAGATGATATAGGGCTAGAAACAGATATAAGTATAAAAAATGGAAATGTTAATACGCAAAGTAATTGTTGCAGAAATGGAAGAGATCAGGCTCAGATAAGATAAAATTAATAATCTACAAAATGTTAGATATTCTGCTCGTCAAGCAGCAGATACTTTGAACTGAAATAAGGAGAGTGTGGTTAGACAAGTTATAAAAAATTGACGCAGAAATGAAAGTGATAGGTTTAGGAGAGATAAAATTAATAATTATCAAAATGCAAGATATGCTGCAAGACACAAAAAAATGCATTGTATAGCAAGAACTAATACTATTCCAGATTATTACTATTTAGGAGAAAAGAATTATATTTGTCAGCTTTGTAGTGCTAAGAAACTCCCTGATAAAACACATTTTTTATGTTGCCATTATGGAAAGGTAGTTTTGTCGCATTCTTCACCATTTCTGCGAAATTTATTTAAAGCGAATATGCGGATAAAAATGCCAATACAAATTTTTTTAAAATGTATTTGAAATTACAATGTCTGTCTTTCTTTTGCTTTATTTACAGCTAATGTAGTTCAACCCATGAATCATTGGCGACCATGTTTTAGAATATGCGGTTAAGTTTTTCATCATGTAAGTAAACTTATGCCAGATCAAGATGTTCCGCCAACATATTGTTAACTACATCTTTGATCCACTTGTAGCAGTAAGTTTTATAGTGCGACAACCTGGTAATGATCTTTGCTTAACACATTTAATGTTTCGATTGCAAACTATTATTAGTGAAGAGAACCCATTTGTCAGTTGTAAAAATGTCTTTGTTTAAAGGGTATGATAGACGTCACTATAATCTACCCCTTAACATAATGATGTTGCAGTTGTATTTGTTGGCAAAGATGGTGCTCCACCTGCTTCCAGGTGTTATTTTACCAAGAGGTCATCCTCTTAAAACTATTTTAAGTATGTCTGCGAAATGAAAACCTATGGTTTATTCTCAAACTATTCCAAGAGGTGATGCTGGATGGCGTAATCAATTGGTTCACAACCCTGAACGTACTATATTGATTAGAAATCATGTTACGTTATCTCTGAATTACAGTTATAAATTTTTTGTTAGACAATTTACCTAAACAAAATAAGAAGAGAGCAGTGTGATGCCTTTCACAAAAATGTAAACAATTTTGGAAATTATCACAGACCAGGATAAGTTGTAATTTTGCATCTACTTATGTAGAAAGTCTTAAAGCTTTATTTAATTTAATTTGTTTAAATATAGTAGTTTTAGTAAAAAAATGTTTGTTCTAAGTAATTTACTATTTTCAGATTTTTAAGCTCCAAGCAACTTTGCAACACATTTTTTTTTTATGTTTAAGTGCAATTGGAAAGAGCTGAAAGCTATTTTATAGAGCAATTGTCTGTAATTTGTTAACAAATAAGTTTATATACATAATATGCCTATATCTCAATATATTTTATATTTCTCTGTATATAAAGATTTTCTCTTAGAAAATAATGATGCACATACTCTTGAATTCCTTTTTTTTTATTATTACTTTGGAGTAATTTATACTGACGGATATTTTTTCATTTTTTACACTTTTAGATTGTGTATTGTAGTCTAGATTCTTTGTTAAATTACAATTTATTGATGTAAATGAATATTTTTCATGTTTTTGATAAATAACTTATATATATAAACTTAAAAAAAGATGTGGATTTTAATTAATTTAAAGTTAAAATATAGTCATTGGTAAGAAAAGATCACAACTTGTGAGATTCTTTAACATTTTTTTATGATTCGGTTGAAATAATAGTAATATTACTGGTAATATGTTTAAAGAATACAGTGAAATTGAAATGGCTAATAATATAATAACAAAAGCGAAGAATCTATTCGTTTAAATGCTAATAGGCAAAAAAAATCGTAGTCCAAATAAAAGAGGTAGAGCTAGGCAAGATAAAATTAGTTGTTGTTGAAATGTTAGAAATGTCAAGCCGTGTTAATGCTTGTTTATTTGATTTTACTTATAATACTTTAGAGCATTTTAAATTGAAATAGTTTTAAATTTAAAAAATTTAAATTTTTTCATAAACTCAAACATAACTATGTTTTTTTTTTAGTTGCCTTTGTTATCACTTGATTTTTTTCCTTACCTTGTTGAAACATGGTTCTCATTTTGTAAAAATAATGATATGAAATTTACTCTATTAACAATTAGTTGACAGTTAAAGAGAAGCTGGAATTTTACATAATAAAGGTAAAAATAACTTTGTTTATTCTTAGATGAGAGTTACATGAGAAGTAGTACATGGAGCATCAATAAAACTTATATAATTACTAAGCTCTTATGTGTTTCCTAATACCACAATTGATAATCACCATGTATATAAAATATTTAATAAGCTGCTTGCTTTTTTATGATATAATAGTTCAATATTGTTGTCAATAAAATATTTTTAGTTCAAGTATTTTAGTTATTAATTTATTAATTTGTGGTGTTATACGTTTTTACGTTATTTACTACGTTGAGTTGTCTAGCCTTTTTATAATATTTTCTTTTTTTATTATTTTGGAGAAACATAGTATTGTGTGCTTAGATATACAGTATCGGACAAAACAAGTGCAACCAAATAATGCTAATTTAGTTTCTTTATAGAAAAGTGCTGCATTTTTTCAATTTAGAGAAATAATTTTGTTACTGTTTAGAGACAACGTTCTTCAAGTTTTATTCATCACAAAGTTTATTATTTGTACACGAAAATAATAAATTAATCAAAAGTATTAAAAAAAATTGATTTCCTTCTTTACAAAAAAAGTGCAACTCCACAAAATGTTGACCAAGCTGTATTTCGCTGCCCAGGCCTTTTGGATTTGTTCAAACAGCTGATCCTTATTACGAACACCTTCACAATTAATGCTGCAATTGACGATCTCCCAAAGGTTCTCAAAAAAGTTGAAATCCAGAGGTTGAGGCGGCTAATCCATCACCGATAGGTGGTTGTCTCGAAACCACTACTTGACTACTTTTGCAGTATGTTTCGGATCGTTGTCTTGCTGAAAAACCCATTTTATTGTCATATTCCATTCAGCGTGAGGCAACATAACATCTTTCAGGATATTTTTATCTATGAAACGGTCCATTATTCCATCGATTTGATGTATTGGACCTAGACCGTTAGAAGTAAAACACACCCAGACCATTACATTGCCTCCACAATGTTTCGCGGTCTTATAGCAGTAACGTAAATCGAGGCGTTTTCCGGCTGGTCGACGTACACGGCAAATGCCATCGCTCCCAATGATGTTGAACTTCGATTCATCACTGAACAGGACAGTTCGCCATTTCTGCACATTCCAGTCAACATTAGATGTTGCAAACAGGAGTCTTTTCTTCTGGTTCATAAGTGAAATCAGCGGTTTCTTCGCAGGGCGTCGAGATTCAACAGCACGTCGTCTGATTATTCGGTCCGATACAGGCAACTCTAATTGCTTTTGTATTTTGACTGATAATATTCAGGGAACTTTCTTGACGGATCTGACGATCATAGAATCCTCTCTAGGAGTGGTGGAACGCGGTCTTTCACCTTTGTTATCTGCTG
Source organism: Hydra vulgaris (assembly GCF_022113875.1). Taxonomy (NCBI): domain Eukaryota; kingdom Metazoa; phylum Cnidaria; class Hydrozoa; order Anthoathecata; family Hydridae; genus Hydra; species Hydra vulgaris. The sequence goes on along the minus strand of NC_061163.1, from coordinate 15,810,831 downwards.
CCAACTTCCCCGTAGAACGTTTATCAAGTAATATCCCCGTTTATCCCCGTAGAACGTTTATCAAGACTATGTTCCAAACGTAGAATGTTTGGAACATAGTCTTGATAAAGTCCATTTTTTCACGCGATATTTATCGCAAATACTTCTTGGTGACATTCAATTTACGTAATCGCCATTAATTTTCTTTCTTAGTTTCAATCCAAGGCTGTCGGGAGCCATTTTGCACTTGAAGTCATAAAAATAATAAAAATAAATAATCACGCTTCTCAAGGCTTGCCGTGTTACATTTGTGATAATACAATAATGCTCTGTGGAACTTGGTTGGATGTGGACTGTATTGATGTAACGAAAGACTTGTTGTATTTCACTTCTTGTATTGATGGTCTTCTATAAAACACTTTGATAAAACTCACATTGATAAACTGTCTTGATAATACTGACTGATTGACTTCCATAAAATGACTGAATTACATGTCGGTTTACATGTCTCTTATATAGTAAAAAGAACCTGTGTGAACCTGTTCTGGAAGATTCTAGATGCTTCTTTTCGATGCTTCTTTTTGATGCTTCTTTTCGATGCTTCTTTTCGATGCTTCTTTTCGATGCTTCTTTTCGATGCTTCTTTTCGATGCTTCTTTTTGATGCTTCTTTTTGATGCTTCTGGAAGCTTCTGGATGTGTCTGGATGCTTCTTAATGTTTCTGGATACTTTTGGATGCTTCTGGATGCTTCCAGATGCTTTTTCTGGAAACTTCTGGAAGCTTCTGCATGCTTCTAGTAACTTCTGGAAACTTCTTGATACTTCTGGATACTTCCTTTAATTATTAAAAAACTTCCGTGACGTTGACACGTAGCAGACTTAAAAAAATGAAACAAACCAAAAAAATTGTACTTGTTTTGTCCGCTGCAAAACGATACTTGTCAACAAATTTCTGCCTGTGTGCTGTCACCTGTCAGCTAATTGCTTATGTCATGGCATGCTATGACTCCAGACTCCTGAACTATTTGCTGTGGTAGTATAGTTTGTTTCGTTTTTAAGACATGTAAAATTAGGAACACTTCTTAGCATTGTTCAATGTTGGTTGCAAATGCTTTGTCTAATGCTGTATCTTATGCTATGCGCTATTGTTACTGTGTTTTGTGTTGATAGAACTTGGCTGTTACAGGAATTTTTTCAAGTCTTTATATCTTAATTCTAATAACAATAAAATGCAAGTAATACTTTTATAATCATTTTTCATTTCTTTTTTTAGGCATTAGTTAAAGAAGCTGGTATCAACCATGTGAATTTGAATGCCCTTTTAGAAGCGAAGCAAAACAAAAATAATCATCATTGAAAAGTCCAATGGGATCACTCATATAAAATTAAACTTTTTATTCCTTAATTTAGAGTAAAGTATACAAAACATAATCTTCATTTTGCAATACTAACTAAACATGAAGTACCCTGATTAGAGGGTAAGATGTTCCAGAATAAAAATGCTGAACCTATATTAGTTTTAAAATCCGGAAGACCAGGGAAAAAATGACCAGGAAAAAAATGACCAGGAAAAAAGTGGATAGAGTATTCCTTATCAAAAGAATGGAGGAAAGTTTCAAGGTAATTTCTACTTTAGAAGTAATTGTTGTGTTTATTTTTAAAAAGTTACCCCAGTGAACACTCAATGGTATTCCAACGTTGATATACGGTTAATTTTTAGTCGCGACGTTTGATAACCAAATAGCAACATTTTATAAAATTTGAAAATTTATTTTAAATTATCAACTTTTACGTTGATTTAACGTTAGTTAAATGTCTTTATTTTGAATTCGACATTACAATTATAATATCTTAAGTATTCCTGTATTTTTGACTTCCAAGTCGAAATACAGGGAGCGTTTTCAGCAAACTTTTTTTGGCGTAAGTTTGGTGTATGTTTTGCGTTAATTCAAAATAGTGAAATTCGTATCCACGAAACTTGCGCAGTTACGTTTAACAAAACTTAGGTAAGTTTTTTCGTAAGTTCAGCGCTAAAAAAATGGTATTCACCAAACTTTTTAAAAACTTGCTCAGCTCAATTTAAACAAGAAAATTTACGTTAGCTATAAGCTGCCTTAACTTTGGAGTAACGTTAAAATCAATATATGTTAAAAATGGTATAATATTAGTATGACTTCATATATTGACAGATTGATACAGAATCTTATTATAAAATATAATATGTATAAGTTATATAAATTGTATATATTATAATAAAGTTAACAATAATCATAGATACTAGCAGTAAGCAACCCGTAATACGGGTTATTAGTAATTAAACTATTGCTTATAGTTAACAACAAAAAAAAAGAAAGTCAAGTAAAGCCTTCCTTGTTCTAATCTTTTTATATTTATTCAACAATAAAGAGAAAACTTGAATAAACTTGCACTCAAAGTCTTGTACACTTTACAATAAATATTATCCGAGAATAAATCAATTTTAAATTTTTTACAAAAATAGATTATTTCTTTTTCAAGTTTAAATAAGATTTGTATTAAAAAAACGCTTAAAGTTTACTTTAATAAAAAAGAGATCAGAAAAGAATTTTAAACATTAAAATTAGAAGATGATAAATACTTATTTGGTAAATATTTAATATATTTACCAAATAAGTAATGACATATATTAGAAATATGAGCGGTCCAAGTATGGATTAGGTCGAGGTTGTCACGTAACTGTAATGTTGCTATCCCATTTGAAACGGTAAAAGGCGTGAAATGTTCTAAAAACATAAACAAAACAAAAAAACATTCTAAAAAAATTGTTTAAATTAATTTTTTTTCATTCGAGTTATAATAACTATGTAATCATTTTTTACACTGCTTTTTAATTTTAAGTACCTAGTTGAGCTTTAGTATATAACAAGTTATTGTTAATTAGTAAGTAATCTTTTTAATAAATGTTTTAAGGATTGTTGAATAGATAATTTGGGATATGATTGTATGTACGTTTATAAGCATGTCGAAATTTAGCAATAATAAAAAATAAACGACATAAATTCTGTATAGAAGATATCTATACTTTATAAGAACAGTCTGGCGGTTTTAGTTTACGCAAAAAGTTATATAGAATTAAAACTTAATAGTGTAAAAAAGTACAGAAGCGATTAAGGTAAATCATTACATTACTTTACATTATGTTGTTGTTTGAACAATTTTAAACACAACAGATTTTTAATATTTTTGTTATCAATTCTTGAAAAATTCTTGGTTATGTTATATCCACTTCTTTGCGTAATCTCACACCTCGTTTATAACCACTTCTTCACGTGATACAATCTTCGTAAATGCTCTAATAACCACTACTTCACGTGTTACCATCTTTCTAAACTCAATTATAACCACTTTTTTACTTGATAAAATCTTTCTAGCTCTCGTACAGCTAACCTTACCACTTTTTCTCTTAAACTAACTGAATAACAGCCAATAATGCGGTAGTGGTGTAGTGGTAGAGCGCTCGCTTCATAAACGAGTGGTTTCGAGTTCGATCCCCACCACGTCCCTGGTAGTACCGCGCTTAACTCGTTTCTCCGCGCAGCGGCCTTGTTTGTCAAGGTTCGTGTTTCGGAGTTATAGAGTTGAGAGAGGGTTATAGCCACAAAATAAGTAGCCTCCTCGTCTGTAGTGGCCTTCTCGGCTTTGAGGAGGTGAAGTAAAATAAAAAAAAAAAAAAATTGCAAATCAATTTTAAATTCCAAAAAAAAAAGAAATTTTCCCGTAACAATGCATGTAAGTTATTGAATAATAGTATCAGTACTTCACAAACATAAGAGTTAACTTGCATCAAAAATCTTTTATAAAAATATGAGTAGAAATCAAACTGAATCAAAGGCTTTCTGAGTCTGTAGTTAAATTTTAATCATTAAAAATATTGTCATATTGAACTTTACTACCTTAAATCGAAAAACTTGCTCTAACATTATAATTATCACTCTCATACACATTGTCGCCATAACAACACTTCAACAACCATAAGAAATATTAGTGGTCGACAAATTATTTTTCTGATCACAACTTTCAACATAAATTTCCATTATATCTCTATTCACTTGCATTATAACTCGTCTTCTGTTTGTTATAATTAAAGCAGTCATCTAGATTTTTAGTGGATGAAAACTTAGTATCAGTTGCAACTTTATGTATATTTTTAGTATCCTAACATTATTATTTGATACTAGTACAAAAAAACAAACAAACAACTTTTATCATCCAATCATTAGGCGGTAAGTTACTTAAAGTTCTTTAAGGATATTTTTATTTCAAATCAATGATAAGTTAGTTCAAATATTGCTATGAAAATGATATGATAAACTAATATAAAAGTAAAATGATTTTGACCGAGAAAAATTTATCTTTTAAAATAAAATAAAAGTACTAGAGTATAAAATGTAGTCTTGATGCAAGATATGGTAGCTTAAGCATCTATATTGTAGTACACTTTAGTTCGTGATAATTTATACTCTCTTAAATATTGTAGACAAGTTTATATACAATTTACGCAAACACCTAAAATATACATTTTTATTGTATTTTGTACGCTGAAAAATAATTTTAATTTTGGTTTCATTTTATGTAAGAACCCTGCGATTTTTAAAGTTTGATATAAAAATCTTAGAAAAAGAACTCGTTACATAAAATTCTTATCAAAAATCTAAATATTGTGGTAGAGAAATTATAACAATTATTTTCTAATAAGGACAAAAACAGTAATGAAGTATTTTATACCTGCGCTCTCTAAACAACAATTACTGCAATTTTTTTCACGAGTAAAAGTGGTAGTAAAAATATTGAATAACGTCTCGTTATTCAATATTTTTATTACCACTTTTTACTAGTTCTAATGAGCAAAAACTTTTTATAATGTGTAATTCACTCTATTTATACTTTTAAATGATACCTTCACAACTTCTTTGCATAAGTATCATAACTAATAGCTTACTAAAACTTTATACAAAACTTTATACAAAACTAATCAAATTATTTCGTTATTTTGTATAAAAAAGTTGAAAAGTGATGCTTTAACGATGCAATTATTAACTAAAAACAGACCCAGTGAAAAAGCGCATATGGGATACGCGTGGTTTTTTTTACACGTAACCCATGTCGGGATTATTATTTTGTCCCATGTGGGTTCCATATGGTAAATCCCACATGGGTTCCATATGGTAATTCCCATTGGATGATAATTCACATTGGATGCGCGTAGTTTTTTTTCGTCTGTAACCCATGTGAGGATTATTATTTTGTCCAATGTGTTTTGTTTTTTTTTTTAATTTTTACATTCATGTTTCCACACTTGTGTGGTTTGGATTGTTCTCCATAGCAACATATAAATGCCGTTATAAAAGAGTTAAAGCAATGTTTTACAACCGGACGCCCTTCCTGACGTTAACATGCAGCAAGTTGTACTAGATTACATGTTACCAGTAGCAGGATAACATGACCTGACGGTCAGCGTATTTGAGATATATATGGTAAATCCCACACGGGTTATAGGTTGAAAATACCACATCTTTTATAGATCTTAAATGCCACGTATTCTAATTCAAATGCTATAAAAGTAGCAAATACCATATAAAGGAAACATCGAAGGTAATCATAGAAGCTTTCAGAGAGAATTAAATTTATCTGTTGTTAGCTACTTTATGCTATTTAGAATCAAATATATGCGATGTTCTCCACAAATAATGCGGGATTTACCATAAACTATTATAACAAAAATCTACAAAATTAAAAAACGTGTAGCAAAATGAATTTATGCTTAAATAATAGCTATAAACAAATACATTAAAAATAAATGTGAAAAATAATATTTGTTCTTTGGTGATTTACACGCCTTTTGTCAATTCAATTAATAAAGCAAATTGCCTTGGCTCGCTCAATTCTAAGTTTTTACTATATTCTTAATATAGTAAAACTACTTTCTTTAAGCATTTCCTAAAAAATATATGTATTTATATATTCATACAGAAACATAACTATAAATAAATTTTAATAAAAAAAAAATCAACCTATATTATATGGTTATTATAGATTAAAATAATAAGAAGAACAATCATAATTAAAAGTCTTATTTGTTAAAAGCAGTTTTAATCAAGAGCCAAAATGAAGTCATTAATCACTTCAACTTGGAATTAATTTCGCACATAATTAGTTCTTATGTATGGCATTATTTTTTTTCTAATAAATTGAACGACAAACAATGTTTTTGACAGTGTAACTCATTATATTTTTTTAACCAAATCAAAAAACTGCGGCACTAAACACTTAAGCCTTAAATGGTGTAAAACTACCTGTCAAATAGTCAGTAATAGTTTCTCATAATTGCTGAAAAACTAATAATATGAACATAACTTATGGAGTATCACAAAGGTCTATATTAGGGCCGTTCGTAACTTAAATATATATCAAGGATTTGAGCAAATCTTATAATGTATTAGACACAGATTTTTTGCAGACGATAATGATTTATTTTATCCTTGCAATGATATAAAAATGTTCTTTAAAACTGTAAACATAGAACTTGTATTCGTTGCTGAATGGTTTAGAGCAAACAAATTATATCTAAATTTAACTAAAATAAAATTTACTTTTTTTTTATTGGTTTCATAAACGAGAGACAAAGCTCCATCAAAACTTCCAAATCTTTGCATTAGCAATTATGAAATAAAAAGAGATGTATTGTTCAACCTTCTTGGTGAACTACTTGACAAAATTGTAACATGAAGAGGTTAAATAAAATATATCAAAGGTAAAGTATCAAAGAGTATTGGCCTAATTTTTAAAGCAAAAACTTTTAAATTTAAGTTGTTTAAAACTTTTTCATTCTTTTTAATCCATTCCTACTTTAATTACGGTAACACCTCTTAATGGTGTACCAATGAAAATAAACTGAAAAAACTCTTATTTATGCAAAATATCTAATCAGAATTATATCTAAAAAAAGCCGTTATACATCTTCCCAGCCTTAATTTATTAAGTTAAATATATATCAACCAAATAAATATTTATCATTTACTAAATTTTTTATTAAAAAAAATCCAATATTTATATTCAAAATATTTAATTCGTTCTTTAAAATAAATTGGAATAAATACCTAACTAGGTATTTAAAAAAGACCTATATACAACCCAAATCTTACTTTGCGGCAATTGAGCTTTCAGTTTTAATTAGAGGGCCAAAGGCATGGAGCAAAATACTTGCAACTGAGCTTAAAACTCCTACAATGTTAAATGAGTTTAAGGTTAAACTATCACATAAGTGAACAGTATATCAATTTTATAAAAGATTGAGTTGAATGCACATAATAACTTTTAAAAATTTATTTTTATCTTTGTTTGTTACTTGTCATTATTCTTTTTATTTTTGATCTATAGACTTGTTTTTGTGTCCTAAAGTTAGTTTAAAAAAAAAAAAAGAATAAAAGAAAAAAAAAATGAAAAAAAGGAAAAAGATCTCATCTAAACAATCGCACAGTAAAACACTCTTTTGTAAATGACGTCAAGGAGGTGTACCGTAGTAGAGGAATAAGTGTTGAAAAATTAAAGAGCATAAAAAAAAGGATTCATTTTTTGGTTTTAATTAATAAAACCACAAAAATATCTTGGAGAACTTTGAATTCCTCGATAAAACTGTAGAATTTAAAAGGAAAAAGAAACATTTTTTAAACAACTTTTAATGGAAACATTAAATACGAGTTCATATTTACGAATTGTAAACAATTTTTTTTATTGTTTTGTACTTTTACTTTGTAAAAATATGTTTAGTAATTGATTAAGACAGCAAGAATAACAATAATATATTCAACACATAAATATTCCATTCATTAAAAGTTCTTTCATAAAATAGTTTTTTGAAAATAATCTTTCGAAAATGAAGAAAAAATGATATTTAGAGCGGCAAAAATGTTTGACCAAATTTTTACAAACAAAAAATATGATGAAAACAGTTGTGTTACTATGAAGTGCTAAAACAGTTCTCCGAAAGTTATCTGGTTTCTCTGTATGCAAGAGCAATTTAAAATGGAAGCCACTGAAACTTGCAATATAGGAAAATATATTCAATTTTAAAGCTTTTTGAATGAACTTTTACTGCATTAGTATAGTCAATATGCAATTGCTGTTAATGACCAAAAAGAATGAACAAAACTATTAAATATTTTGATTCTGTCTCAATGAAAATTATTTTTTGTTAGCAGTTATAAAATCAAAGCGTGTGTTTAATGCAGTCTTTTTTTCACAGTATTTAGAAGTGCACTTAATCTCAAACAACAAGTATTATGTTACATAGCCTTTCATTCTTTATATTTTGCCTTTGTATTGTTTGAAAAAAAAATTAATTTCCTAAAATATTTAGCAGATAATTATAACTTGCACGTAAATAACGCAAAATAAAAATGAGTTAGTAAAATTTTTTTTTTAAGCTCTATTATATAGATTATTAAAAGAAATAAATATTATCTATTTTATATCTTATGCTCAGAAATAAACTCGGCAACATTTGTAAAATCATAAGACATTTTAATATCGTATCTGAACATTTATCATTGACAATATGTCATTTTTAATATCGTACGTATTAAATTGTCATATTATCATATTTAATACATTTTAATAAGCTTAAGAACAAGCAATAAAAAAATTTTATGATTACTTTTTTATTCTATACAATACTTCTACATTAAAAGCGTAAAAAAATCTTTGGTAGTTAAATGTTTAATAACATTTGCTGCTGTTGAAACTATAAGGTAATTTTTTTTTAATACAATAATATTTTTTTTATGAGCGTAACCATTTTTTTATTTTAGACTTAACATGTATAAGCCATATTGATTAAAAGCAACAACTTAGTGTTACTAAAAATTTTATGAAAGAATTTAAAAATTCTAATCTTTGCAATGGTTTTATTTTTCTATCTCTTTAACGTCTTTAGTAA
>NC_061163.1:15751878-15796878 GCF_022113875.1 Hydra vulgaris | reverse complement strand
GTGAATAATGATCTGCGTTTGCACTCTATATTACTATAATATATATGTATATTAGTAGACCGCGCGCCATAAAAAATAAAAATAACTAAAAAATAACTTTCGTGGTGCAGTCGTGATATCTAAAGAATTCCAATGTAAATAAGCGTTTAACGTAATCGAGATTCTAAAATGAAAATTTCTCACTTTGAAAACTTGCAGTTATTTATTTATCGAGCTTGAAAAACCATGATGATAATTATATCAATTTTTATCTGGTTTTTGTGTATGCTTTGAAAATAATTTTTTTTTACCATAATGGAATCGAATTTTTATTTTCTATTGGCTTGAAGACAAAATAAAGTTTTGGAACTATTTTATGAAAGTATCATATTAAAGTAACGCTATCGCCTATATGTTGTCGATTTAAGCAGTAAAATAATTTTTTACACTCTGATTTTCTTTAAAAAAGCGTTTTAAATTATTTCTAAGTTTAGAAATTAAAAAATATTATTTAAAAAATATTTATTTATTGAAATACAAAGATTATATCAAGTCTTTCTCTTATTTGTCATAATCATCAACGTTATAATCGTAAACATTATCATCAGCAGCAGAAACAGTATTTTTCTACTTTGTTTAGTTACTGATCTGAAAACTTTAGAGTTGATTTTATATACAAGCAGCATCTAGTTTCACAACCACCTGTAAAGTTACAAATTACAAAGTTTAGTTCACTTTCTAGTGCTAGTCAGGGTTAGCGCTAGATTTATAATCCATTTAATGGCGACTACTACTTCTCTAATCAACCTAAATTACGCATAAGGTTAGTTACATTCCCTTTAATATTTCATTGATTAACATTTAAGCGAAGTATTCTTGCATCTTTTGTTTCCGCCAAACTTAGATGTTACAAAAACCATCTTTATAGCATCTTATAAAAGTTTTTTCTTACTTAGTTCCAATCAATACATTATTAATGAATAATAACAAACAAATTATGTAGCTCTGTTGCGTACCACCCATATTCCAAGTTCCTACTTTTTATTTTAGCGACAATATAATTCTCATTTCAATTAAACATCAAAATTACTTTTTTATTGGAAAACTTAGCAAAGAATTTTTAATCGCGTATCGTCTGTATTCACGGTTTTTTTGCAAACTAAAAAGATTTTAAGTTGTTGATAAAACTACTTCTTTGAGTACCTCTTGATTAATCTACTAATTCATTATAATATAAGCTGTAAAAAATATTAATTTAAACTATTAGTGTTAAATTTTAAAAGAGACAACTTATTGTTTATATTTTAATATATTATAAAATTTTAAGTTATATTGGTCAACACTCGTCAGATAGAAAGATGCATTTTCTTGCAATATACTAATGTGTGTTATAAATAAAGGCATTATCTTTACCAACTATAATATTGCTAATCCTTTTTAAGGTTTTGTACATAAGCCCTTACACTGACTATTTGCCATTATTATTATAATTATATTTACTTAATTATCATTATTTACTTAAGAGTTATTTAAGCGATTGTAAACACTATGTGCAAACTGATGGATTCTCTACTACAAATTTACTAGATATAAAATGTGATGTCCCTCAAGGGTCTATACTAGATTCACTTCTTTTTCTCATTTATATTAATGATCTCTACAATCCCTGATATGCCTTAAATATATATAGATAATATTCAAAAAAACAATCAAAAGTTATACTTTTCCTTGGTGAAGTTATTGATAAAAATCTTACATGGAAAAATCATCTAGTACGACCAATAAACTTTACTGATTGTTTTACTCATGCAAAACCACTTTTATTCGAAATGAGTATTTTTAATATATAACGACTAATTTTTTTAATATTATTTGCTTTATATTTAAATCTAAGATAAAGTTAACTCCTATATCTCTTTAAAAATTATATGCAATAAAGCCTAAAAACAAATATGAAATTTTGTGTATAAATATATAAAAAAATTTATTTATCAACATTATTTGCATACAAGTTTTAAAAGGTCTCTTATATCTTATTGCGGAGCGTTTTTGTGCAACCGAATAGTTTTAAAAAATTTTGATTTTTCCCAAATTTAGAATTTTTTTACTTTCAAACACAAACCGAAAAAAGTTGTTTTCTCAATAGATAATATTTTCGAGTTCTTCTGATTTTGTTTCTCTTTTATAAGTGTTATCTAAATGTTATTCATAATATTTTATTTTGTATTGTTTTGCTAAACGGTGTTTTATAATTGAGATGCCTTATCTTGTTTGTATGTAGGATTTCTCAAACGGTATTTAGTTTTCATTTTATATTTTTTTGAAATAATCGGTTTATTATTATTGTATTGTTGAGCGGTTCTCAGTGCCAGGATCTTACAATCCTCTTCGAGCTTAAGTGTTCTCATATTATGTACAACGTCATTTTTACCAGAAAATAATAATTAATGAAAAAAATAAAAATTAATATTTTTTGAAATAGCAGATGTATTGCGATTGTTGAAGTTCTGAAGTCAATTTTATTCATAAATATTCAAATGACAGTCAATGTGCAACTATTGCAAATTATCCGATATATTCTTCAAAATATGCACACAAAAAATACAAAAAATGCAAAAAATACAAAACAAAAGTATCATAATTATGACACTTATCATAAAAGAGTATTGTTCTGGCCCACTACCTTTAGGGCGCGAATCAAGTCATGGTGAACTCCATTCAACTAAAAATAATTCTGTTCATCAAGTTCTCAGTTTATTAAAAACCCGTAAACACTATTTTCATGAAATGGTCAATTTATCATATTGTAATAATTAATGAAAAAACAAAATAACAAATTTCCTACTGCAAAAACAATACTAGTCGAAACAATTTTAAAATATTGTTTGTTTAAATACCATGAAATTAATGGATTAATAATGAAATAAAAGTAATGAAAAAACAACTAGTAAAGGTCCGAAAATTTGCGTAATAATTTAAAAAGCAAGCATGAAACAATAAAACCGGTTTTTGTTTAAGAGGAAACTTTGAGAAACTATTTATACAAAAAATAAAGTGTTTTAAGTTAGAAATCAGTTATTTGATAATAAAATTATGAATCAAAAACTGAATTTTAAAGTAAGTTGGTTGAGTTTTTCCGTTTTGTTTTAAAATATATACTTTTTTATATTTTTAAACACCTCTTTCTTTAATTTTGTATAGTTATCTGCTTAAGAGTCACGAACATATAACTTATAAGAAAATATTAAACAAAATTTAAACAAAGTTCCAAAATTTTTTATATAATATATTGCTATTTCGATTATTTAAAACCGCTAAGTTTTTTTTTCAGTTTAAGATTAGTTGCGTTACATAATTACATAAAGGTGAGTTTCCACTCATCCGTTTTTCTACTGGAAAAGGAAAGGGAACGGAAAAAATAATCACGCGAGAATGCGCAATTTTCTTTCGGTCAAATAAAAACTCTTATTACGCATGCTCACGTGATTATTTTTTTCCTTCCTATCCCGTTCCCGTTGAAAAACGGATGAGTGGAAAGTCGCCTTTAGTCGTAGCAAAATTGATACATAAACGTAAGTTGTAATACAATTACGTAAACAATACAGTTCAGTATACTAACAATATAAAGCTAGGTTTCCGAAAGAAAGTCATAAGGAGTTTATGTCGGAGCCTTAAAAAGTAAAAATGTTTATTTATAACATATATATATATATATATATATATATATATATATATATATATATATATATATATATATATATATATATATATATATATATATATATATATATATATATATATATATATATATATATATATATATATATATATATATATATATATATATATATATATATGTATATATATATATATATATATATATATATATATACATATATATATATATATATATATATATATATATATATATATATATATATATATATATATATATATACATAAATATATTAAAGACTTAACGTATTTACATTATGCAAAGATGCAACTCATTTTATTATGTAACAAGCTGAAGATTTAATAAATACATTTTATACTAGCAATCGGGATCCCGTAAAATACGGGTCTTTGTAAATCTATTCCACACCAACCTTTTCAATACACATTCCTTACTTAAATATATTTTAGTTAGCAGCAAAAAAATTATTATATTTATGTACAAAAACTATACTCATTATTTACTTTTGAAAGCTTTGAACAAAAAAAAGTTTAATTAACTTTAAAAAAACTTAGACGTTTCAGTCGCCAATGCGCGAATCGCTATTTGTCAACTAATTGGTTATTAGGAGCTGTCTAAATAACATTTAGAATAAATTAATGCTTAAATGTCTTTATTAATTATTCTCGGATTGAAAAATTTAAAAACATGAGATGACTTAAATATGTGGAATAGCGGACTTACCATGACCCGTATTCTGGTCATTCTAAGTCTATTCCACTTCAACCATTTTAATAATTTCGCTTTATTTCAATAATTTAAAAAAAAAAAAATTAAAACATAAAAATTTATGTTTAATACTTTATAACTTCTGCATAAACAAAGAACAGAAAAAAAGCGGAAAGAGGCTTGTTATATTTTTCTTTAAGTTTCGATTAATTTTTTTTCAGACCATCTGCAGCTTATTAGGTCTCTTGTTCCGTTAACTTTAAAGAAAGTTAAAATTGGCACATAAAATATGCCAACTTTAATGTCATATTTTATATGTCATAATTCATGGCATATAAATACGCAAGCTAATTACTTTCTCAATGCAACTAAGGCATAGAACAAACAGACTCGTAAAAAAAAAAAGCCGATAATTTTAATCAAATCTGATTGGTTGTTAGTTCAATCCTAAGAACTTTATCTTTATCGGTATTTAATTTATGCAAACAAATAATTAATAATAGCAAAATATTATAAGTAACCGAAGCGTCTCTGATCGTTTTGCTGGAGATATGTCAATGTTATTACAAAGATATCTTGTAGCGTTTGTTTGACATGATTTGTGAACCTAATTACAATTTAATACATTTGTGTTGGTATATTTATGAACAATATGTTATTTTTAAAAGCAGCTGAAATAACTTATGCAATATATGTCATTCTGTGCTGTGCTAACAACAAAAAATATTTTGTTTTGATACATTACTGAAGCCATAATACCTATTTGTATCGACTTAGTATTCAAAGATTTAACTTTTTTTATAAAAAATAAGTTAAAAGTAACTTATGTTACTTTTAAGTTATTGTTATAAAAACAAAAGAAACCAATTGTCTATTATTTTCTTGAAAGAAACATAAACTTATGGAGGTACTAAAAATTTATGTCTATATTTTATAAGACTTTATTAACAATATTTTGATGCATGAGTTATGATTTCATTGTTCATTATTTATGCCATATAATTTTATTTATATAATATAGTATTTTCTTTCATCAAGTTATGCGCTAATCTCAACAAAAAGTAGCATAAAAGACAAGCTTTCTTTTTTCAACAAAATATATATATATATATATATATATATATATATATATATATATATATATATATATATATATTTATATATATATAAACTATATGTATATATTACTAATAAATACTTTTAAAGTTAATATTTTTTAAATATTAACTGTGTTATTAAACAAATTTATTGCTGATATTTCCTTGTCTTTAAGATTAACTACATTTGTTTTTGATTTTGTTATGTTATTGGTGTTATTTGATAAATGAATTTCATTGAAAGAAGTTGCTACGGGTTGATATCTTTTAAAAACTGTCTTTATTGGTGAAGTGATTTCCTTAATAGGTTGAACATAAGGCTTGGTTGAAACATCAGATAAAAAGGGGAGTACTGGTTGCTTGGTCCATACTTAGGTTCTTTGATCTGATTATTTTTTGCATCTGAATTGAACTTTCTTTTTCTGGTTCCTCTGTTATTTGTGCAAAATGAATAAAAGAATCATTGGTGCTGGTTTGAATTTTTGGGTTTTTATTTTCTAAAACTATATATTTTTTTAAAGAGTTACAATTAACAACTTGAGTACCCTCGTTCGACTCAATCTTAATCTTTTGTGCAGGAATTTTAGTTTTGTTCAATAAACATTCATTCCAAATGTTCTTAAGATTGATATATTCAGACATTAATGTGGATGAGCGAAAATGATGTAGCTGCAATTTTGATGAAATATTACTTGTTTTATCTTTAAATGTTATTCCATTTTTTGACTCAAACCACCAAATATTATTACCTTCTGACAAGTAGTCTGATATCCGCTCTAAATGACCTTGCCATATCCATGGATACATTTCAATAATCCAAAATGGAATTTCTGTTTCTGTTCGTTCATAATCTTTTACTATCTTTCTTATTGCATGTTGATGGTTTTGAGTTTTGCAGCCCTCATTGAAGCTTTTATGACATTGTAGTCGAAGCAAGGTGTTTAATATCACATGCTCACTATTGTGGTTTGTAGTTGAACTGTTTATAGTTTTAATTGTATTAAAAGTTCTTTCCTCTTCTTCAGCATTTGCTGATATTCCAGAGATTATTCTTAACATGTGTGGGGCATGTACTATTAGGTTATGTTGGTATTTGCCATACATTTTTCGCTGTGAAACTGCTATTGGTTTGTCCTTTATAAGTTCTTTTAAATAAATTGAATGCAAAAATGTTTGATTGTAAAGAAACAAAATATTTTCAATTGTTCTACTGAGTTCATTACCATACAGTATGCCTTGAATGTAAAACATTGTTAATAAAACATTATAAGCTCTTGAATCAATTTTTCCTTTCAATGTCAAAACTAATTTACTTAAACTTTTGCGATAGTCAATGCCACGTTTGCAATCTTTGTTGTCAAATGATAAACTCACCATTTCCTTAAACAGTTTTCGTTCAATAGTATTTAAATAAGAACTGATTTCTTCATAAAGATTAGATGTGTGACCTTTCACATCATGTAATGGTTCACATGGCAAGATTTCATATTTACTTAAATAAAGCTTTTCTAAGTCATCGAAATCCTAATTAAACAGCAAAGCTGGTAATCGCTGCATGCCATGCATTTCATTATCAAGTTTTGTCTGAAGAATTTTTTTGTGTGATTTATATTGAAAATATATTCCTCGTTCATTAAGTTCATCAATAATTTCATGTTTTGGTAAGTTTTTGTACAGTTTAGTTTGCTGTCTGTTTATTTTATTTCTGCTTATTTGAGTAAGTGTGAGCTTCTTTACTCTATTTTCTATACTCAGCAGAGGTTGATAAAATGAATAAGCTGTATCATAAGAGCGATTTATGTTAATTGGACATGCACAACAAGGATAATCACCTCCTTTTTGCTGTCCAATCTCAAACTGACAGGCAGGTGCATCACCATGAAAAAAACGCATTATATCATTAATTTTTTCACCATTTATATCAATAGACTCTCCTAACAGTCTGTTATCTTCATTTCTGGTACTTGTGTACATAAGCTGTTTATCTGTTGATGAACAACGAGCAAATATATAAAGTTCAGGTTTTTCAATCTGAGCTTGAACGTCAATTTTTTTACCATGAATTTCAAAATACTCCTTTTCAGTGTAATATATTGCTTTATCATACACACAGTTCACCATAAACAGTAAATGTGAATGGTTGTTTACAGTAGATCCATCATGCCAAACTTGTATGTGTCTTCTTCTGTTAAAATATAATAGTTTTTTTCGCAAATCCTGAAGTTTGTGAATGCTATTGTCGTTTTCATTTAAACGATTTAGTTCTTCTTTAACCTTGCCATCGCTCATTGAATTTATTTCAGATTCTGAATGTAATCGCATAAAACATTTGTGCTTTTCAGCAAGTGTTTTTCTGATATGATTAAGAGGGATTTTTCTACCTGCTACATCTACCTCAGTAGTTTTAAAAGATTTATCATCAGTTATTGTAAGGATTTGGAACTTTTGTGGTATAACTAATTCACCAATGGTATATTCTCCTTTAGACACTTTCTCTTTTATATTCAACTTAATTTTTTTTATTGTTGGTTCAGCAGGTATACTAATATCTGTTGCATGAATTTTCTTCTTACATCGTCTTATTATTCTATTTCCTTGGCCTTTATATTTCAAACAACTTAAGTCAACACCTTTACTTTATAGAAACTGTTTTACAATTTGACCCCCATTTTTAGCTATCTCACCATTACTGTTAATAACATTGTATTTTTGTGCTAGCTCAGTAAAATTGATTTTTGTACCTGGCACATAAGAAACTACCTCCTTCCAACAATCATTTTCATTCCATTTATTTGTGTAGTTTCCAGTATTATCTTTAAGTTTATTTGGATTTTTTTTTCATTACGAACTTTTAAGTTTGCAAAAGTTTCAAAGCTTTGATTCATTCGTATTTTTGTAGCCTTCCGCAAAGATATTTCAGTTCCAAATGCCCTATAAATAAATTTTTTTTATTTATTTAAGAGGATTTTTCAATTTGGAAAATACAAAATCTCAATTTGAATCTACTAAATAAAGTTATATAAAAAACAGTTTTAGCTTTTTAAAGATTATGTACCTTACAGCTGCTGTTTCTTCAAAGCATTTTTCAACACTGCATTTGAATAACCTTGCATATTTATTGCGTAATTTTTTTGTGTCAGCTCTTGATGGTTTCTGAATTAAGTTTGAATCAAGTATGAGGGGTATTGCATTTGTTATTGGCATAAAGTATTGTTTTTTAAATTTTCTATTTGCTTCATCCAATAAAGTACTTGCGCAACTTATTAAATTTTCTTTGTTTCCAGTTGCAATTTCATTTGACAAAAGATAACTTGCTTTTTTTTTGTAAAACTTAGTGTTTGTTGGGATAAAAGATAACACATTTGCATTAAGCTTAACACACTCTTGACAGTTGGAAAACCTGTGTCGACATTTTTCTGTTAAACTAAGTTTAATCCATGCATTTAAAGAAAATGTGTCCATTATTATCTTCTTTTTTGCACTATGTCGTTTAGAAAGATAACATAATTTTGCCTTAATCTTAGGAAAATTTCGACGATGGATATCATTAGAGACAGCAAAATTTTCTTTTTGACAGCTGAATATTGAATTATATTCATCAATTCTTTGCTGTAAGGAAGCCTTTGACATCAGCAGGTTAAACACAATAACTTTGACATAACCACACGATAATGGATATATTATAGACATAGTGATGATCTATAAAGTTTAAAGAGTAAAAAATATTATATTAACTGATATCACAGTCATTCCATACTTTAATTTAAAAAGTTGATTGCATTTATTTTTAGAAGCAATGAAACTAACTTGTTTATAAAGTTTATATGCTGCTGATATGAAAATCAAAACTAATTTGTTTATAAAGTTTACCGCCTCTTTTTTCAAATTGTTGACGCATTCTGCTGAATGGAATAAATTATTTTTTTAAGATGCCGAATAAGTCCCGAGTATTTCAAAAAATGAAACTAAATACCGAAAACAGTTTTTTAATTGGGGCTTAAAGTTGTGAATATTTATGTAAAAACGACTTTTGCAGAAACATTAACACTACCATAGTTTATCTGAATCTAATTTGACATTATTATTAAAATTATTCATTTAGGTGTGGTATTGAAAATATTAACTTCAATTTTCATAAAAAAATAGTTTTTCATGGATATTTTCCCCAAATAATGTCTAATCGTAAATTAATATTTTACGGTTTTTATTTTTAGGGTTTATTTTATAATAAACCCTAACCCCTAACCCTGTCACGTTACATTCATTGAAAACAAACACCAAGACATGCTTTTATGAAAAAATCAAATTTATAGACTCATCTATAGCCAAGCCCCACGGTACTTTATGTTGAAAATTACATCTTTTCTAAATAAAACTACGCTTGACGATTTGTTAAAGTCGCATTACTTTTACCAGATTATAATAGTGGTTAAAAAAATCTTTCCAAACATACCAAACATGTCATACTTTTTGACAAAAAAATTTACATATATTGCAATTGAAAAATCTTACATTTTTGTTCGAAAAAACGTGTACCAGGCCTTAGTTGCATTGAGTTAGCACATTAACAACGTAAGTTGTTTATCATAAACAATAATTACTTAATTTTAAGCTCAAAAACTTTATGTGCTTATAATTCTCTCTATCATGACATATGTGCAAAAATTTTCTAATGGTGTTTTCATGTTTTAAGAAATTATAAAATCTTTTTAAAAAACTCTCTCCCCTTCGTTTGTTACAGTATGTTATGTTTTTATATTTGTTATGCATATAATATCCATAGGATTTTTTAAATTTTTTATTTTTTATTCTAGAAAATTTGAAAAAATTTTAAAAAAATATTTTTAGCAAAAGGATTTTAAGCCACACGAATCACTTCAAGCAATTTAGCATGCTTTATCGTCTTTTAAAACTGTTTATAAACAAAAGACTTATTAAACTATATAAAAAATTTATTGCATATAAACGTTATAAATCAGATTTAAAAAGATATTGCTAAAATAAAATTTTCAAATGAAAGTAAATCTGAAAAATTGATAATTTTAATAACTTGAAGTTTACAGGTTAATTATTTGCATAGGCTTTCGTTCAGTCAAGTCTCACCCATCCCCCTCATTTTCTTTGTAAAATTCGCCTCTGCATCTGCATCATCAATTATTAATTGGTAGATTAACCAATTACAAAAATACTAATTAAGGTCAACTTTAGCTTTAATAAAACTAATATCTTTCGATGATACAGTTTTAATAGACCTATAAAACAGAACATGTTTCATTAAGTAACATTTGAAGAAGATTCAAAGACATTTCAGAAGTTTATAAAAGTTTAATAGGAAACACAAAAAACTTACAGCGTGTACATCTGTGTATCATATCTACAGCATATTTATACATTATATTTATACATTATATCTACACATTTATATATTATATCCACAATAATTAACATTTATACATTTTATCTGCAATGCCTTGTACCTTATCCGTTGAAAGCGTCCGAGTCCTTTCCAATATTATTCATAGTGTAATATTATTTTGATACACTCAGGTTTTAGAACGATTAACGGGGGTGTGCTAAAATAGCTGTAAAACTTTAAATTTCCTTATTACCTTTATATTACGTATTTTATCTTATTACTTTATTTAATTAAAAATTATAATGTTAATAAAATGGTTTATTTCAATTATAAAGTTGATATTTTGAACTATGTTTTTAATAAAAACATATTTTTCAAACGCGGCCATTATAATTATTTAAAAATATATAATAAATTTCAAATTAATTATATTTGCCGCGTGGCAAACAAATTATTGGCTTGCATTCGCAACTTTTTTCTTAAAAAGCGTTTTACTTTGTATTTTAGAAATATAAAAAAATATTATATTAAAAAAAAAAAAGGGGATGGTAAGAATCAAACCTGGACCTTGAGCTTCAGAGCGTTGAGTACTATCCATTCGGCTATGCAGACATGTTCACTCATGAAGATTTAAAAAGTATTTCAAATGTTAAAGACTTCCTCAAATGGAATTAAGCGCTACAGATCACATCTTGAGGCGATGTTGCCACAATACAATTTTCAAGTGAAAGTAAAACTGAAAAACTTGATATATGTTTTAGTATGTTTTTAACATTATATAATTTAAAAGAAAGTTAGATATTTGCGTAAGTTAGATAATAGCATACACTTTCGTTTACTTTTTTTATATAAAAAAGTGCTGCTACTCTTTTTGCTATTACCTTGGTTGCAATGGCTGCCAAGAATATTTTGTCAAACACTCCTTAATGAGTATTGAATTTGCTATTATATAATATGTTGTACTTTTAGTAGAATTTTAGAATGTTGTCCACAGAAAGAATGAGTTTTTTTAATTTAATTTTAAAAACAGGAAGAATAATAGAAGAATCAAAATTTGGAAATACTATTTTATTGCAAAAATAGAAGCACAATATGAAATATAAAATATATTGAACTTTAAATGAACCTTTTTCTGGAACTAGTTTCAAAAAAAAGTTAATATAAAAAAATATTATTTCTTAAAGTGTATTTTTTTAGAGGTTTTAAAGAACTGAATTACATTTAACTACATTACATGCATAATTTATATGAATGTGTATAAATAAATAACTCAGTTGGGTTAATTTTTTTTTAATAATTTTGGTCTTTGTATAAAAGGGCAATATTTTTGCAAATTTTTGTTTTATCAATTTAAGTTTGCGCAGGAGTAAAAGATAATCTTTTTTGTTTTGTTAATATTTAAAGTTTGTTTATTAGCATTGAACCAGTTAGAAATGTAACTGAGTTTTTTTTTGTAATTGGAAAGAGTTCATAAATATCAGTAAGGGATAAATAAAGACTAGTATCATCAGCCAATATTACAATTTTCAACTTAGAAGCTTTATTTAAGTAGTTTAAATAAATTAACAATAGTAGTGGTCCGAGAAGAGAGCCTTGCGGAACACAACAGGTTATGCTGAGTCGTTCACTTTGTTGACCATCATTACTATACACAAATTGTTTTTGATTTGTTAAATAGCTTTCAAACACTTTAAAGCTTGTATTGTTGAAAACAAAATTTTTAATATTTTGGAGTAGAATGTGATGATTGAATGCATCAAAAACCTTTGATAGGTCAATAAAAATATCTACTGTATATTGAGATTTTTCAAAAAATTCAGAAATGTTTTTTATAAATTGAATAATGGCATGTTCAGTTGAACTCCCTATTCTGAAACCATATTGATTGTTATGAAGTAACTTGTTGTAATTAAAATAATCGTAATCTCTGTTGAAAATAATTCTTTCCTAAATTTTAGAAAAAATTACTGATATTATATCTGTCGCCTTCTTTATGGATAGGGGTAACCCTGGCAAGTTTGATGATGGATGAATGAATGTTGTGAATCTTGATGAATAGATGATCTCAAAACATTTAAAATAATATTTTTTAAGTGTTTGTAGCAAACTATAACAGTATTTTCGTTTATTTTATCTGCACTAGGTGTTTTAATCTTTTTAAAAAATTTGAAAGCTTTCTCAAGCTCATTAAATGGTAGTTCAACTAATAATTCAGAGCAAAACCTTTATCAATAGATATCAAAAAATCATA
The DNA here is from genome assembly GCF_022113875.1 of Hydra vulgaris. NCBI lineage: Eukaryota > Metazoa > Cnidaria > Hydrozoa > Anthoathecata > Hydridae > Hydra > Hydra vulgaris. Next base: position 15,783,790 of record NC_061163.1, on the reverse strand, counting down.
AAATGATGTTTGTGTTTTGGTATTTTACTTCAAAGAGTTGATTCAATATCAGCGAAATGTTTATTGAATTCATGAGCTATTATTTTCGGTTCATATAAACTATTGTTATCGAGTTTAAGCATTTGTGGCAAAAGCTTCAGCATGATTTTTGTTTTCCAGTAATTTCTTTCAATACTTGCCAAGTGCGTTTTGAGTCATTTTTAACTTTATCAATTTGTTTTGAATAGTAATTTTTTTTTTCAAACTTTAAAAAAAAGTTTTTTTTAACCTTTGTAAATTTTTTTGCTACCTACCCAGTAAGCACAAGACGCATTTTAGACACTTATAGACGTCTAAAACTAGTCTAGGTAAAGACGCACTTTTATAGACGTTTTAAAAATATCTTTTAGACGTCTTTCATGAATGCGTTTTTAAAATGACGTTTAAAAGGCGTCTTTTTATAAGATAAAAAGACGTCTAGAAAACGTCAATTTTTAAGACATCTTCTAGACGTCTTTTATAAAGGCGTTTTTAAAATGACGTTTAAAAGGCGTCTTTTTATAAGATAAAAAGACGTCTAGAAAACGTCAATTTTTAAGACATCTTCTAGACGTCTTTTATAAAGGCGTTTTTAAAATGACGTTTAAAAGGCGTCTATTTAAGCGTTAAAAAAACGTCTAGAAGATATCTTTTTCCAAGACATCTTCTAGACGTCTTTAATAATGCGATTTTAAAATGACGTTCAAAATGCGTCTTTTTAAAGTTTAAAAAGACGTTTAAAAGACGCATAATAAATAGTCTAAAAGACGCATTAAAAGACGTCTAGATCAAGGCTAAAAGACGTCTTTTCTGAGACCTGTTATAAATATGTCATTATGACTTCTTTTTGTCGGCTTTGTCATTACGCGTTAAGAACATGTCGTATATTCAAAGTAAATACATAGTTTTTATTATTTTCAATAATTTGTTCAAGTTTTAAGTGTAAATTACTTTAAATTAAATTACTTTTTTTACACAATTGCTAAAATTGTTGTCACAGAAATCACTAAAATAATTGCTATAATATTAATATATCTTTTTTTTATTATTAATTATTTTGCTTTTTCAATAGATAGTTGACTGATCATGATAATAAGTGAAAATGGTAAGAATAATATATAAGTTAAATATCAGTATTTTTAGTTTTTATACACCCACAAGCCATATAATAATTCAAGTATGGGGTCAAAAATTAGCTCGCAGTACGCATGTTAAATTTTATTACAACTCAAGGTAAGTTATAAATATTTTAAATATTGTTTTGATATATATTTGTTATTGTTATATATTATTTTCATCCTTGATGCATCAACCGTTGGTGGTGATTATAGCAATATTATTTTGATTGCTGGTTTCTATGTGTATTTTGTATATACGAAATTATAACAATATATGATTTTATAAATACAATGAATATATACCACATACTACGCGAAAATGTTACGTCATTTGCTTAAATTCATCTTTAAAAAAACGTCTAAAATACGTCTAAAACGCGTTTTTATAAAGACGTCTTCATTTAGACGTCTTTTAGCCTTATGATCTAGACGTCTACAAGTGCGCCTTTTAGACCTCCTTAAAGACATCTTTAAAACGTCTTTTAAACCTCTTTGTGCTCACTGGGTAGTATTTTTGTTTTCAGCTATTTTATGTATAGCTTTTATTCAGTTTTAAATGATTTTTTTAATTTTTTTGTAATCCAGGGATTAATAATAATAATAATAATAATAATAATAATAATAATAATAATAATAATAATAATAATAATAATAATAATAGTTGTAAGCATTGAAACATTAAATTTGTCAACAGAAGTGAATGTTTCAAAGAACTTTTCATAAAGAATGACTGGGTTTTCATTAAAAATTAAGTGTTTTCAATGTAATCATGAGAGCTGATTTTTGAAAGACTCAATATATGATGGTTTGAAAAATCGTTTTTTTTTTAAGTTTATTTAGTTTTTATTTAGACGGCTGGTCAGTGTTTATTGGTACAAAAATATGAAACGGGTCTAAAATATCTGTTTTTAAAATGCCTAATTATATATGACTCTTGAAAAAGTCTCTTGAAATAATATTATCGAGCAAAGTTGCTGAATTTTTTTTCATTTTTGACGAATTTTTTGTTATTTTTTTTGACGATTTATTAAAGGAATTACTCCAGATTCAAAAATTTGGATCAATTCCTAACTTTGTTAATATCATGTAGTCAAAACAATTCATATTAAAATTACAAACTAGAAAGTTTCCTTTCTTTTTGTTGTTACCTTTCGCAATAACTTTTCGCTGTAAAGTCATGCTAAAGTTCTTGCTCACGTCATCGGGCGGTCAATAACAACAGCTAAATAAAATGTCTTTTGTTCGTTTACTAATAATCTCAGTTCTTAATATTTCTCCAATGCCGTCAGAAACGCAAAAATCGTTTTTACAACAATGTGTTATATTTTTATGAAAGTAAATTAGAACTCCACCACCGCGCAAATTTATTTGCCTTTCAAGAGAAATCATTTCAAAATAAGAAAGATAAAAATTTGAATTTTTGTTAATGCCGTTTGTGGTAACCCAATTTTCAGGTAAGCAAGTAATATTAAAAGTGTTCTTAAAGTAAATTTAGGAACTTTTCAAAATTACATCTAATGCTTCTGATATTTATGTGTAGAGTTCTAATTATGTTACTGCTTTCCTGATTAACATTATTAAATAGAATTCCTTTCAAATCATTTGGATAATAGTAAGAACATTAAATTTTTGTATAATAAAAATAATTAATATCTGGGTTGGAGGTTTCATGTGATGAAAAAATATTCGTATCAAAAAAATTAAAGGCAAGGGTTTCAAATTCACTTATTAAAGCCATGATTAGTTATAACAAATAAATTTAAAAAAGTTTTTTTAAGTACGAACAGATTTACATTTAAAACTCTCTAAATTTATCATACTTTATAACTGCATACTTACCTGCAAGTTGCAACTTTCTTTCCACAATTTTTTCGTCATCCGATCGTTTCTTTAGCGAAATTCTTATGAACGTATATCCCAGTTCCTCGCAAGTTTTTTGTAGCGTTGCATATTTTTGTTTGATCTTAAAAATTTAATAAATTTAGGACAATAGTTCTTGGTTTCTTAAATATCTTTAGGTTGGCCTTTTCTATGAGCTCTTTCTATAATAATATCATTATTAATTTTAAGTTGTTTTTGAACGTTTTCTTTATCGCATTTTTGCACTCAGACCAATTTTCATTTGGTTTTTCAGACAATAAGTAGGATTTTTTGCCAACGATGTTTTATAGGCATAAATACTATGTTTAAACATTTTAAATGTGTACATTATTTGTTAAGTATATAAGTATGTTTTTGCAACATAAATACAAAAATAACTATAATAATAAAAATAATTGCATAACATTAGGCTAATTTTTAAACAATGGAACAATAACTGTTTAGTAGATTAAAAATTAACGAAATGAAAATAAGAAAACTAGCACACGTTTGCCCGACGTACAGTAGGCGGAAGTTCGAAAAACCTGGCTAAAAGTCAAAAAATGATTAGAATTACTTGAAAATTTGTGTATAGCATTTTTTTGAATCCATACTTTAAATATGTCATAAGTGTTACATAATTTAATAATGGCTGACCAAAATAGCGGTGTAAAAAAAAATCATTTGGACCATCGATTTTAACTATTTAATTTCAACAATTCAACATTTAAGTTCAAAGACTAATATAGATGTATTATTATAAAGAAAATGTTTCTATAAAAATTTGTAAAACTTTTAATTGATACTACTAATTTATTTATTAAAAATGGAAAAGTTTTGTTTGCATTATTTATCATAATTGTTTAATTTATATTATTTTAAATGTAAATCACCACTGTCATTTAACATCAGAATCAATTATCACAAACGAAGAAGTTTTAGAATTTTTGTTAATCTCTGGAAGTAATAACATTTGTAAAGCTTGGAAGACAAACTTCTGCTGACGTTTGCATGAGATTTTATAAGTGAAGATTATTTCAGTTACCGTTATATTTGTTTTTAGTTTGTTGTTAGATGGTAAAAATAAAAAGTTAATAGCAATTGCAGCACTTCTTTTAATAAAGTATTTATCTTTAGAAAGCTTTGCTTTCATTAGAACAGAAAGAGCTGTTTCAGCAGATATTTAAGTTGTTTGTGAAATTTGAGACAATTGAAGACTCGCTATAGAGGAGAGTCGCCTTAATTTGAACACTTAAGAATGTTAAAAAATGTTAATTAACCAAAGATTAATTATGAAAACATTTATGATTTGATTAATACAAACAGACAACTCTTCTATACTTTAAACTACAATTTGACTTAATTGATTGCACTGCTTTTGGAAAAAAAATTGTTTTTACAAAGATACCATTTTGTTCCAATTAAGGAAACTGGTTCCCTAAATTGAAACACCTTGATTCATTGATCAAAAGAGGTTATTTAAAAAAACAAAAAAAAAAAAAACAACCAGTAAAATAAAAAAAAGTTTGTAAAAAATGATTTTCATTGTAACAGTGAAAATTTAAACAGTTAATTCAAAGCATATTATAGGATTAATATTACCCTGAGAAACATGAAGTCTACAAACAAAAAATTGTATAAAGCTTCAACTGTTATGACGTTTTCTTAGTTTATGGAATAAAAATCACTAAATAAAGTAATATTTTTAAGATTTATGGTTGTTACTAAGTATTTTTTTTAATGGAGTTGAAACTAACTTTAACAAGTCTTTGATTTTATTACTGATTTAATAAGAAAAATTGTAATGTTCCAATAAAGAAAACTTTTGACGATTTTGTTATATCACTACAATAACAAGCCTGCAGCAACTTATTAAATAAGTTTAAATCATTTTTTATTTTTAATCCCATTGAATTAAATACAAAAAACGGTATAAACTATAGCACCATAGTTTACCTAGCGCAATCAATATAGTGTTAACACAAAATTAGTTTACTATTAGTTTACTGAAAAAAAATGACGCAAAAAACCTTTAAATTAATAGTGCAAACGCATTTTTTGAGGAATAACTTTCAAAATGTATCAAAAAGTAGAAAATAATGCGTTTTACTAAAAAATGCAAAATGCATTTTTAGTAAAACGCATTATTTTCTAAAAAAATAATGCGTTTTACTAAAAATGCATTTTGCATTGCAAAATGCATTTTTTAGTAAAAACAAAATGCGTTTTACTAAAAAATGCATTTTGCAATGCAAAATGCATTTTTTAGTAAAACGCATTATTTTTTTAATTTTTTTTTTTTTTTTATTAATGCAAATGTTCCAATTAAAGTGCTGCTCCAATTTAGGCAACACTTTCCTACATTTTAAGACTTCGTTTTGAAAAATTCTGAAAAACATTTTGTTATAATTTATTTCTATTACTATAATAATTATCCGAATTTTTTGTTTGTTTTTCTTTTCTCTTTTATTATTACCTACATAAATGATTTTTAAAAGTTTACTTGATATCTATGTTTTTTATGTTTTATGTCTATATGTTTATTATTAGTCATATTAAATTTGAAAAATGGTGTCACTCCTGTAATCAGACTTCTTTATTAGTGACACCATCTATACTAATCATTAGTTTGTTATAATAAGAAATAACATATCATTTTACTTATTATTCTAGTAAATGTTATTATTTTTATATATTTTTTGTTATTATTATTATTATTGTTGTAAATTATTACTATTGCTTAATATTTTATAATAATTTTTATTATTATTTACCTTATTAATGAAAAAATGATTTTAAAATGGAAAATAAATAGCTTGTTGTTGTTGTTGTTGTTGTTATTGTTGTTGCTGTTGTTGTTGTTGTTGTTGTTGTTGTTTGTTGTTGTTGTTGTTGTTGTTGTTTGAATAGTCGAAGGTAAATCTTTTACTCCAATTGCAGCATTGCATACTCCTGAACCCAAAAACTCATCTTAGAAGCAAATGCTAACTCGGATGAACTAAATGTGCATTGCATATCTGCATTTTTTTGCCGTTTCGTTCGTTTACTTGCTTCATCAAAATTCATGTTCGACTCATTACACTCTGACTTTTATGTTTTTTTATTTTGTGCTTGAACTATCTAAAAATATTTAAATGTTTCATAAAGATGATAAAATTTAAAACTTTAATAGAGATAAGCATTAAATAACTTACGCAAATATTTGTTTAGGCTTTTAACAATGTCTCTTGTGTATACAAGAATATTATTTTTGTTCAGTTACTACTATTCCTTTAGCTCGTTTTTCAAAGTTTCAAAAATTTCCACGCGAGGAATTTGCATATAATATCAGTTTAAATATTAGAATAAAAAAATATTGATTAAAAAAGTTATAAACACATAATAACTTTACAAAACTAATTTAAAATGTAATTAATTAAAGTTATGTTTATATACGATGCAACGATCTTTAAATCGTGGCGACGTCCGGACCGAGGGGTCTTGCCCTCCACTCATCCCTTCCTACCATCCCATTTTGTCACACTATCAATTATGTGTGCTACTAAATGTTTTGTAGTTTTCTTACATTTTACAAAACCATTTTCTCTAATAATAATAACTATATCTAAATACCACTTGACTGATTTTTCAAAGAAAAGAAAAAACCGCCATTTTGTATCCAAAAAGTATGACTAGCACTAGAAAAAATTAGTTGTGAAATAGGAAAAAATAGGCTATTTTTTAAAATTAATCTTTAATATACACTTTTATGAACAACATTTAAATTATAACTAAGTGGGATCTCGCGGGTTCACAATTTTTTCAAAGCTTGAAAAATAGATACGAAAAAAAAATAAAAAAAATTAATGTATATTTATTTGACCGCACTTTTGACATAAAAATTAAAGTGATTTAATAATACGTTTTTCTAAAACATTATATAAAAACCTTGATTATTATTGTCTATTGTGAATTTTTCAGTTACGATAAAAAAATTTATTATTTATAAAACCACAAAATACAAGTTTTCAATAACAGATGTTTTACTGCGTTGATATAGCTGACTAAAAAGTCAATGAATTTTTTTCTAAAAAACAAAATGCACAATTGTTTTGTTTTTATTATTACAAAATTATAAGTTCAAAATAATGATTTTCAATTTTTGGCCTTTTTGCCAGCTTTTTTAAAAATTCGCTCACTGGGCGACATCGGGCCGATGTGTTTATTTAAATAATTGGCTATAAATTTAGGTTGGCATAACGTAGAAATTACTATGTTTTAAATGTGCATTGTTGTTTTCTGCGCTTTTCCAGCAAACATGTCAGCGTTGAATTAACGCTGAAAACCGGTTGCTAAAGATTTTGCGGAAACGTTGACAAAGTAATCGATTTTGCAAAGATATGTAACGTTGTTAAAGAGACGTTGATTAAACGTTGTAGCGTAACGTTGAAAAAACGTCACTAAAAGACGTTACAAAAAAGTCTCAACTAAACGTTGAAAAAGTGTTACTTAAAAAGCGTTACATAAGCGTCGCAATTTAATGTTGAAAAAATGTTACTTGAAAAGCGTTACTGTAACGTTGTTAAAGGCCTATTAATATATTAAGGCTTGAAATTGGAAAAAAATGTTATAGTATACTTACAAAACGAGCTATTACGGCAGAGACGCTAAGTTTTGTAAAAATATAATCATGTTAAATGGTCAATATAAGATGACCTTAACATAGTTTAAAAAAAACTCATCTGATCTTTAGATATTAAGTTAAAAATAAAGGTACAAATTGTTAAAAATGATTAAGTACAATGAGATATTTTTTTTGGACACACAGATGAGGTTTTCGCTCACAATAAAATTTTTATCATCCAAAATTAGCAATTAGCATTACACAAAACATTGCACGTAATGTTAAGAAAAAATTTAGGCGTTTCTGACTATGATATAGAAATCATAACAATTAAAATAAATAATAATAAAAAACAATACGTAATCAGAAGTGAATTATTTAAATTTACGTCATAACCAAATAACTTGTGGTGATCGAATGGAAGAAGAATCGCTGATATCACGATTGTGGAGAAACAAGTTAGTGGGCGGTTGTTTACTTTACCATAAAAATGTCTTAACTTTATTTTAACGATCTTTAAAATTTGCATAAATACAGTAAATATTTTATCATTGCTATTGAGAAATAGGTACTGCATAAATAGAACTTGTTTTTAGTTGAGTATGGAACAAAACAAATATTTTTATGAAAACTGTTGTTGCTTTTCAAAAGGAAATTGTGGATCATTCAAAAAATATAAAATTATAAACAAAATGTTCTACATTCATCAGCTGGGAGATGTTGATGTTAAGAAACACCTCATCAACTTAAAGGTAATTATGTATTTTAAATTTACGCAGACTGTAATATAATTTTTATAATTACATACTTTATAACTTCTCTGCAATAAGATTTTGAGACAAAGTTCTTTAAACAAAAAAAAAAAATAGCTCTTTTAATTAATTCCTCACTCTTTTAATAAATAATCACTAAATTAATCACACTCTTGCAATATTGTATTTTAATAATAACAACAATGTTTACTTTACTTCAATGTATAGGTGTGATCAGGGAGTAGGTGATGTTGTTTCGTTAGCCACTGCAGTTTTAGACCAATTCAGAATTGATCAACCGCATATCAAGAAAATGTTTACCAAATCTGATAATGCCGGCTGCTATCAGGGAAATCTTTCAGCTGAAGCAATCTACAATGTATGCAAAGAGAGAGATATAAAATTGCTGAGATATGATTATGATTGCGCCGAAACAATCTTAGGATTGAAGGAATTTACGAGAATGATAAAGAATCATGGGGGGATACAGAAAAAAAAGTCCAAACATTCTTCACCGAAAAACTTGGACCAAAAGATGTTGAAATTGAAAGAGCTCACCGTACTGAACGAAAAAACGATGGGCGACCAAGGACTATAATATTAAATCTTCAGAAATATAAAGACAAAATAAGAATATTGAAGGAATTGTATCGACTCAAAGGCACAAATACGTTCGTGAACGAAGATTTTTCTCGAGAAACCGTCGCTATTCGAAAAAAATTGTTCGCTGAAGTGAAAGAAAGGCGATTGAATGGTGAAAGTGTTGCGGTAAGGTATGACAAAATTGTTTATATTAAAACTTCTTTTAAAAACAATTTTATCGAATAATTTTATGGGCATTCCTAAAAAGAAATCTTAAATAAAATATATTAATCATGGCTACAAATGAAAACTTTGAATCTCGTGTTTTTAAAATTCAACAAACAAATTACTCTACGTTAAATGAAAATTTAGACTCTGATTACAATATTTATCACAATAAATTTTCAGATTGTTCATATTACTTTCCTAGCCAACTAGAAGGGTTTCTTTTTAAGAATGAGAATGAAAGAAATAATAATCAAATGTTAATTCTCCACCTCAATATAAGAAGCTTAAATAGCAATTTTGAAAAACTTTTAGACTTATTAGAAGAAAATAAACATGTTTTTAATATAATTTGTTTAACAGAAACTTGGATTTCTTTAGAAGACCTAAATAATTTTCACCTACCTCATTTTAATACATTTTTAATGGAAAGGAAAACAAATAAGCGCGGTGGTGGAGTTTTAATTTATGTTCACGAAAATTTTGAGCTTTGTATTAGGCATGATTTGAGCGTTTCTGACTGCGATAAAGAAATTGCAACTATAGAAATTACTAACTGCAAAAAAAATTTTTTACTAAGCTGTTGTTATCGGCCACCTGATGGCGTAAGCGAAAACTTTAGCATGTTTTTACAACAAATTATTAAAAAAGGTACCGTTGAAAAAAAACAAAATTTTATAATTGGAGATTTAAACATGAATTGTTTTCTTTATAATGATAACCTTAAAGTTAAAAATTTTTATGATGAAGTTTTTGAAACGGGATCAGTATCTTTAATAAACAAACCTACAAGAGTAACGACAAATTCAGCAACTCTAATAGATAATATAATAACTTCAGATATTTTTAACAATGATTTAAAAGTAGGTATTTTGCAAACCGATATATCAGATCATTTCCCTATATTCCTAAAATTAGATAATACAAACTCTGAAAAAACTTTAACCGCACAAAGAGTAATTAGAAAACGCATTTATAATGAGGCTAACCTTAATTTATTCAAAAATCAACTTTCATTACTACACTGGAATAACATAAATTTTAATGATAATGCTAACAATATCTATGAGTCTTTTTTCAAAACATTTTTTTCTGTATACGATGCTAACTTCCCAATCATTGAAAATAAAATAACTACTAAGAGCTTAAATACACCCTGGATCACTAAGGGCTTTAAAAAATTGCCCAAAATTAAGCAAAAACTATATATAAATTTTTTGAAAACAAAAACACCTAAAAACGAAAAAATTTACAAGGACTACAAAAACCTATTTGAAAAAATTCGCAAAAATTTTAAAAAAAATTATTACTCCCAATTACTCAATACATTTAAAAATGACACAAAACGCACATGGCAAATAATGAATGAAATTATTGGAAAACAAAAATCATGCTCAGGTTTTCTGCCACAAATGGTTAGAGTCGATAACAAAAGTTTATACGAACCAAGAACTATAGCTCAAGAATTTAACAAATTTTTTATCGATATAGGTCCAACACTTTCTAAAAAAATCCCAAACACCAAATCTTTATTTACTGATTTTCTAGTACCCATTGATAATTGCATTGGTTCAGTTGAGTTGTCTTCTGAATTGTTGTTTGAAGAGTTTGAAAGAGCCTTCAAATCTTTAAAAAAAAATAAAGCAGTTGGAGCAGATCAAATAAATAGAAACGTTATTATAGATTGTTTTGAACAGCTAAAAGTTGTTCTTTTTAAAGTTTTTAAAGCTTCTATCCATCAAGGTGTTTTCCCCGAACTGTTAAAAATTGCCAAAATTATTCCTATTTTTAAAGAAGGGGACAAATCAATTATAAGTAATTATCGCCTTATTTCTGTTCTTTCCAACTTTTCGAAAATTTTAGAAAGAATTATATATAACAGAGTATACAAATATTTTCATGTTAATAAATTACTTAACATTAATCAATTCGGTTTTAAAAAGGATAGCTCAACTGAACATGCAATTATCCAATTTGTACGGGAAATCTCAAAATCATTTGAAAAATCACAACATACTCTAGGACTTTTTATTGATCTATCAAAAGCTTTTGATACGGTTGACCACCAAATTCTAATCCATAAACTTAAACACTATGGAATAAAAAATAAAGTTTTAAAATGGTTTGAAAGCTATTTGTCAAATCGTAAACAATTTGTTCCGAGTAATAACGGTTATCACACCAATTGTATTTCTATAACATGTGGAGTCCCACAAGGCTCAATTCTTGGTCCACTCCTTTTCCTAATTTATATTAATGATTTAAATAAAGCCTCTAAACTAACAAGTATTATGTTTGCAGATGATACTAACTTATTTCTTTCTAACAGTGATATCTTTGAACTTTTTAAAACAATGAACAAAGAGCTTATACATGTATCGAGTTGGTTTAAATGTAATAAGTTAACTCTAAATTCTAATAAAACAAAGTGGACCTTTTTCCATTCGCTTTCCAAAAAACGATATTTGCCATTAAACGTACCTAAAATTTTTATTGATCAAAATGAAATAAAAAGGGATTCCGTAACAAAATTTTTAGGTGTTTACCTTGATGAAAACATCACTTGGAATCATCATATCGACTAATAAGCACTAAAATTTCAAAAAACATAGGAGTTTTATATAAAGTACGAATCTACCTCAATAAGAAAATTTTAATCAAACTTTATTATTCATTTATACACAGTTATTTAAATTATGCTAATATCGCCTGGGGTAGTACAGAAAAAAGTAAGTTGCAACGTCTTTATCGCCGTCAGAAACATGCTATCCGTTTAATCTGCTTTGCAAATCGCTTTTCTCACGCAAAACATTATTTTATTGAAATGAGAATTTTCAATATATACGAGCTAAATATATATAATGTTTTATGCTTTGTATACATGTGGAAAAATGACTTGTCTCAATCTGTCTTCAAAGATATTTTTACTCCGAAACCCATCAACAAATACAATTTGAGAAATACTGATTTTTTAAATGAACCTTTCTGTCAAACGAACTTTAATCAATTTTGTATTGTCTATCGGGCACCACACTTTTGGAATAAAATTGTTTAGCCCAATTTTGATTTCGAACTACCCATTACTTTTCGTTTTTTTAAAAGTAAATTAAAAACCCTTATTTTTTCATTAGAAGACGTATTATGTTATTATTAATAATATATATGTATAACTTTGCCTTTTCTTATTTATATTTGTAAAAAGTTTATTCTTACTTATTTTGCTGATTTTATGTTCTTTACTTCACGTATACGTTTATATAAAATATTAGTGAGTAGATCCGCGTGATCTCTCTTTGGATTATAAAATATATATTTGGATTATATATATACTGTTAATGCTTTTTTGAACTTATTTAAGGTTCTGACGACAAGATCCTTTGATCTTCTTTCAGATACCTTATTTTATATTTGTGAAAGTTTATTATTATCATCATTATTTTTATTTTGTTTTTTTTGGCAATATATAGTTGTAATACGACCAACAAATGTAAAATTAAAAAAAAAAAAAAAAAAAAAAAAAATTATAATGAACCCTGTTGTGGAAAAGATCAATGTGACAGGGAGAGTGCAGTTGTAAAGACAATTTTAAGGAGTTACGTTGACTCTGGTAATAATCTTTTGACTGCTGAAGATATACACAAGGCTATGCATTGTAGTTTTGGCGCTAAAGATGAAAAAGTAGCAGTTGCTCAAATTAGCAATGATAAAACTGTAGTTACTGGACCAAAGATTAAGAACATTAGCAACTATCACTCATTTGAGCTTGGTGAGAAAAGTATGAAGATGTGGCGTTTTTTCAATATCGGTGAGGGAATTGATCAAGAGTATGGAAATCTTAAAATTCAACCCTCGATTAAGTTGTTGTTGCCATATAGCAAAACAGATAATTCAATTAAGTGTAACAAGTCACTTAAGGAAAAACAGAAAAGAAGTGACAGGCAATTATATTCATTAAGATTTTGCACTGAAATGAATTGTACTTTATCATTTGAAAGCGATGCTGAGTTAGAAAAACACATGCTATCCGGTCTTCATACAGTTCCGAAATCATTAACATCATTGGATAAAGTTCGCAACTCGTTTGTTCATAAGATGAAAATTACTTCACAACTAAATATGCCAATTTCTTCATCTTCTAACAGTGCTTCCGTAAAAGACAAACCACATTGCATGAAAATTTTTCTATTGCAAGGTTGGGCATTACCAGTTCGAAGTTCTTTTAGATTTTCAAATCAGCAGAAAGAACTGTTGTATAAATACTTTATTCGTGGAGAAGAATTAGGTAATAAAATGAGCCCTGAGCAGGTTCACATGCAGCTGAGAGGAGAACTTCCGCCTGATCAATATGTAACTAGCCAACAGATAAGATCTTTATTTTAAAGATAGGCATTGTTGCTATCAAAACTTTTGCAAATTAGATTATGTTTCTGACTGTTAAATAGTTCTTTTACAAATATGAAATTAAAATTTAGGTGAAAGTTATAATTTTGTGTGTTTGTTTACATATGTTTAAAAATATGTACAATTGATATTGTTATAGATTTAGTAACCTGAAAAGAAAAGGTAAGCTAGTAGAACCGACAACAGAAAATAATGAAAATAGTCAGGTTAACGATAACAAAGAAGTTTATGGCGAAAATGATGACTTTAATCTGACAGGAGACAATGAAGATGATAATAAATATGAGGAAGACATCGCCAACCTTGCAAAAGAAATTTGTCTTGTATGGAAAGTGAATGATTGGGTTGCTGTTGCATATGAAAAACAATGGAATATTGGATATATTGTGGAGGTAATATTATTCAAAGTATATATTAGTTTCAAGTTTTTATTTTGTTTTACAAAACAGTGCTCTAAAATAAAAGGAATATAAATAAAATGTAAAAATAATTTCAGAATGACATTATATAAGACTTAACAAGTTTTATTGAATGTAAGCAAAATTAAACAAATCATAAACTCTTTATTATATTATTTTAAATGTTGCGCTAATACTTTTAGGTATCTATAACTGGGATCAGAGTTAATTGTATGATTAACGGGCAAGAGAAGAATACTTTTCGCTGGCCAGTTACTACCGAGGAGATAAATAACCAAACTGATAAAATTATCTGTTTCGTAAATGCTCCTTTTCTAATCAGTGGTTGTGGCGATTATTCATTATCCGAAGAAGACTATAATACAGTCATATCATTATTCTTAGAGAAACTTACTGCAGCAAAGTAGAAATTATGTGTGATGTGGTGGATAATGTGTGTAAATGACTCTATTAATAAATGAAAAACTAATTTTTAAATGGAAAAACATTTACATGTTTGATTTATGTTTTATTTAATTAGCAATATAGTTATCTTGATGTAAGATTTTTGTTCAGTTTTTAATTTATGTTATATCATGCGTGTGACAAAATCACACGAATTTTTTTTATTATTATGTTAGGACCTTTTTGTATTGACAGTTGGATATGTTTACATTTTTACAAAACTAAGCGCCTCTGCCGTAATGGTTCATTTTGTAAGTATACTAAAACATTTTTTTCCTATTTCAAGCCTTAATATATTTATAGGCCTAGGTATCACATAACTTTCTTTGCATTTTTAGACTCAATACCTTTGATAATTGCAAATCCTAAAATAAAAATTGTGTGCAACACTTCGCCGCTAGAATTAACTCCGATTAAAAATTGACAAAACTGATTGATTTTGTACTTTTGAACTATGATAACTAGCCAACCGCACAGTGTCACGCAATTTTTCTATATTTTTTAGAGAGAGCTTTTGGGTTACGTCTGATATTAACTACAAAAGCTATGTGCAACTTTTTGCCTTGCCAAAAAAATGGGTTCAAAGGTGGCAAAAACTAAATTTCTAAATATTTTTAAAAAAATCTAAAAAATTTTAAGCCTAGATTCCAAGTGAACGAAACATTTTTGAAAATTTCTTTTTCCCGGACAGGTTTTCTCTATATTTTGATCAATACATAAAAAATTCAAGCAATTTGGACGAGGTCACTTCCACAGTTTCAGGAATTTGCCTAATTCTTAGAAAAAACGGCTCCTAAATCAAAAAAAAAAATTTGTATCATTAGCAGTCTAAAAGCAAATGTTTGAAAAAGTGTTCTTGAATTAGAATGATCTTTATTAAACCTAAAAAAGAAAGACAAATAAATATATAAATAATTTATATACATAAATATATATATATATATATATATATATATATATATATATATATATATATATATATATATATATATATATATATATATATATTTATATATATATATATATATATACAATGTCTTTTATTCTTGAAATGTTTTGTTGTAAACGATCGAAGTTGATATTTGAACGGGGATGGGGCCAGGTTTGATAAAAATTGCCGGGGCCAGGTTTGTGATTGGTGCTGCATAAACATTTATACATACTAAAGTTTTTTTTTAAGTTTAAAATTCATGGTATATTTTGTATACATATGCATATATGAACATCATTGTGACCAACATGATCATCATAATCATCATCATCATCATCAACAGCATAAAAGCTTGACGATGATAAGAAAAATTATGATCATGATGATCATCATCATCATTATCATTATCATTATCATGTTCATGATCATCATCTTTATTATCATCATTATCACCATTAGGCTTTATCCTACCTCTTTTAAGCTGTTTCCCTAATATAAACAATCTAATACACTTTTATTCCTAACTAAAGCTCATTTATACAATATGCAAGGTGTCGTTTTTATTATTACAATAAGCAAATGTATAAATAAAGTCTTGTCTAATGTAAATCTCTGTTATTCTCAATTTACTAAACCTTGTATCTTATCTTAAATGATAGGTTCTAGAAACTTTTGGTTAGTTTTTAACAGCGTTATTAACTCAAGTAAGTCTAACGTTTACCCCTGAGTAAATTAGAGCTATTTACAATGAAATCTTACTCTAGTTTGACTCTCAAATATAATGACAGTTGAACAGAATTATCTATTGTTAAACATCAAAATTACTCTGGCATCCAATACTAAAATTAATTCTTAAATAAACACTTCTACCGTTTGTGCTTCAGACATGATTTCCATCATAGTCTTAATAAAGTGTTTTTCAGAACTCTCAACAATTTTTGCTAAACTTTTAAAAAGTACTAAATACATGGTTGTAATTTTTCAAAACTCAAGAAAACACCTTGACCTCTCCAAGTATCATTCGAATACTCTTCACTCTTTTATCAGTTTCTAATTATTTTCTATGTGAAGGTTTTGAGGTTATTAACTTATTTCTTTCTAACTACAGTAGTAATGTTATTCTTGAAGGCTTACCCTCTTTTTTATTTCAAGTAATTTTAAGAGAACCACAAGGTTCTATATTTCCTCCTTTATTATTTTTTATCTATAATAACAATCATAATGAAATCTAAAGTGACTCTATATTTGCTGATGACTCCATTTTATACTCTTGTCTTGAAAAAATTCATCGTTAATTGCTTAGAACAAGCAGCTAATTTTAAATCTTATCTCATTCCTGTAACAGCCTAAGGCTTGCTGCGGCTTATAGATTTAAATTCTGGACTTAAAATCCACAATTTTTGTTAGACAACAAAACTCATTGATTAACAGCAAAAAAATATTACAATGTTGCTGGCATTCCTATAGTGACAAATAACAACCCTCTTACTCTCAGACAAAGTCTAAAAGCACATTGTAAACGTAATAAGATCAGCTTTATCTGCCAAGGTTGGACCACTCTCCCATAGTTATATGGTTGTATTTCTTTCTTTTTTCTACAAATACAATCATAGTCAATGCTCAAACAAACTATCATCTCTATAACGATAAACCAAAACTCATTCTCAATTGGCTATTTATTCATCAAATTGCATCCTTTAACTGTATTTGTCCCTTCATGCTATAAAATCTTTTTACATCATGATAAATAATTCAATTTTTTTCCTTGAACATCAAAAAAATCTTAGAACTCTTACAAAACTTTATGTTTTCCTTTTTTATACAACTTACAATATTTATGTTTTTAGATATAGGTTTTCAAGTATTTTAACTGGCTCTCTATTTGAAAGTAACACATTACATAATAGTGGTTGCTTGCAATCTTGTTGGAAGTAAATTAGATTTTAAAATAAATAAATATTTGCCAGTATTTATTAAATAGTAAACGTAAGCATAAAATTAGAATATATTAAGTATTATTTTTTTCTAGCCCCGGCTATCAACCAATGCTAAATCTTATAATTTTTGGCGGGGATAGCTTTGCAAAATGTCTCATTTTTAGCTGTGCCCAAGGCCCTGGTCACTAATGTTTTGTAAAATTTATTTACATTTTCAAAAGATTATTTTACAATAATAAAACTCTGAAAAAATGTCTGCCAAACATCTGGAGGCTTCTCCAGACATTTGGCAACCAGAATGAATGAGCACCTTAAAAGTGATAAACAATCTCATATATTCAAACACTTAAATTTTTCTATTAGTTTGAAAAATCTGGCTAACTGTGATTTTTTTGAGATTTTGGATAACGCCCAAACAAAACACAAATTAAAGATAAAAGAAGTCCTCTTCATTAAATGGGGAAGTTTCTCAAACAATAAACAAACTTCACATTATGCTATAAACTTAACTATTTAATTTTACTGTCAGTTTAATATTATTTATATATATATATATATATATATATATATATATATATATATATATATATATATATATATATATATATATATATATATATATATATATATATATATATTTTACAGTTAGTTATTTTGTAAAAAATATATTGGTTTATAATAAAAATTTTTGTTGGTTATTTTATCTATAATGACTTCTGTTTTTTAATTTTAATTTTTTTTTCAGAGTTTTATTATTGTAAAATAATCTTCTGAAAATGTAAATAAATTTTACGAAACATGTCAAGAATAAAAAAACATTAATATTTTTAAATATATATATATATATATATATATATATATATATATATATATATATATATATATATATATATATATATATATATATATTGATATATATTTATATAAATATATATATATATATATATATATATATATATATATATATATATATATATATATATATATATATATATATATATATATATATATATATATATATGATATGTTCTTTGTCCATAAGATTAAAACCAGTTAAAACCATATCAATCCTCAACTTAATAAACTCACACTGGTAATCAAACTACCACAAGTCAAATAATTTAGACATTATTATTGAAATCAGTTTTGACCAATAGTTACTATTGGGTGTTTTTTTCTTCTTTACCATATAAAAAACAAAGAAAAGTTAAATCAAAAGACAAACAAAAGTATTCACAATCATAATTACTTACATTCTTTAGAGTACTCTGTAGTTGGTAAATTAAATCCTTCACATACTTTTTTATCTTTTAGTAGTGTGTATATGCCCACTTAACACAAAATGTACAACAAACGTTGCGAACGTTCATGAATGTTCTATGAACATTCATGAACATTCTATGAACGTTTTTAGGTTGTACTCGAACGTTAACAACGTTCGTCGAACGTTCTTGAGCGTTTTGTATTAGCTGGGTGCACATGAAAATAGTATATGCTCAAATCAGCGACTCTTCGAATTGCCTAATAAAAAGAATACGCTGGAAAACATATTTCAACATGAACAAAAACCGAAACAAGTACACAAGAAAATTTGTGTTTAAAAACGAAAAACACGCCACTACAATGCAAAGATTTAGAACTTTGAAACAGTACTATTTAAATTAATAAAATTGATAAAGTTTAAGAAATTCCAGAGCCAATTTCAAAAAAAGTTAAAGAACAACCTATCAAAAAGTAAATTTAACCCCAGCATTCTAATATTTGCCGACAATACCAACAACATCAACCAATTACCCCTCAAAGATTAATTTAAACTATTAAATGAAAACGTCACAAAAACATACAAAAAAGCCCATAAAAAGCGAGAAAGTTCAATCAACCTTGAAGAAAAAAGCATTGCAACTAAACTAAATATAAACAAACAAATCAATATAATTGCCAAATCAGAGGCATTCATTACATTTAAAAAACACAAACACAACTTTGAAAATCAAAAACCTTCCGACCTATTGAATTCAGCAAAAAGTGATGTCGGTGTTGTCAATAGAACATACCTAGATGAAATTAACTAAGAAATAAAAACGAAATTAAAACTTAATCAATGGAAAAACATCGCTGAAGTAATCAAGTGGTTCTCAAGTATATGTAAAAAGCAACACTGTGTGTTTATACTCGACATCAATAAATATTACCCATAGATTACAAAAGGCATACTAAACAACGCTTTAATATTTGAAAAACAACACACTGAAATCAGCAATGAAAAAATTCGGGTTATAAAACATTGCAGCAAATTGCTCTTTTTTTAAAAAAAGAAGCATGGATGATAAAAGGGGTATAACGATTGTTTTGACAAGACAATTGGATGTTTTGACGGTGCCAAAGCATGTGAACTGGTGGTTTAACACCTGTTAAACTCTTTATCTAAAACCAGTACTTTACCATTAAACTCTTTATCTAAAACCAGTACTAAAAATGACAAAGGTCTCTACCGAGAAAACGGACTAATGCCAACGCGCAACAATTACCACACATTTAGACAAAGTCAAAAAGATATATATAACTGAGATATTTAAAAATATCGGATTTCAAACAGAGATTCATATCAATCTAAAGAGCGTTAATTTTCTTAACGTAACTTTAAATATTCAAAAAAATTCCTACCAACCTTTTAAAATACAAAATAACAATCTACTTGAATCAAAGAATCTTCCTCAAGTCCTTAAGCAGATCCCTCTCTCAGTTAGTGTTTGAATTTTGCAAAAATTTTCCTATAAAACTATAATTTATTCATCAACAACTGAATACGAAAAAACACTAAAACAAAACGGTTTAAAAAACTTTAACTTAATGTACTACTCAAAAGATAAGACACTCGACAAAAAAAACTTTTAGTTTTTAAGATAAAGTTGCAACTTTCAACAAGTCAAGCAATCTGAAAGGATAAAACATTTCTATAGATGAGGATTTTTGATCTGAAACAACGAAAATCAGGAAAGGTTTGAGGGAGAAAAAAAAGATCGGGCGAGCGGCTGGTAAGTTTGCATACATATCTTATGATAAATTGATAATTCGCGATAGGGTAACAAAAAAAAGCAAAAATTCATTTTCATAATATTTTTAACTAATTACCAGATTTTTATTTATGTTAATGAAAGAGATTGTGAATTACTTTGTATTGAATTAATAAATAAAACTGAAAAAATATAATTATAAATAGTATTTATAGACCACCATCTGGTAATATGAAAAAGTTTAAATCTCATCTTAAAACATATCTAAACAAAACTGAAAATTTGAGGAAACATCTTTATTTGTTCGGAGACTTTAACATCAACCTAATCAACTTTGCTTCTAATAATAATGCTAAGAACTTTATAAATACTCTTCTAGAAAATAAGTTATTCCAACAATAAACAAATCAAAAAAAGTTACAAAAAAGTCTTCTACTTTACTTGATAACATCATTACAAACAATTTTTATAATATTCCTCCTTACACAGGTATAATTCAAACTGATTTATCGCATCATTTTCCTACATTTTTTAGTTCCAATAACATTTCAATTAAAAATATTGCTTCAAAATTCAAATATTTTGGTGACAGATTAATGAAAATTCCTTAAAACATTATTAAACTGTTTAGAAAATAATATTGATTGGACATTTATTTTGCAATCTTGCGGTGCAAACAATGCTTAAAATTTGTTTCTTTGTCAATTTTGCAAGCAATATGACGTAGCATTTCCAGAAAATAAGATAATCATAAAAACCAAATCACTTCAAAGCCCCTGGATGTCAAAAGGCTTACTAAAATTGTCAAAAAAGAAAGAAAAATTATACGTTAAGTGTCTTAAAAATTCGTATAGAAATGAAATAACTTGAAAATTACAAAAATATATTTGAAAAATAGAAAAATACTTAAATAAGTTTTTTAATGCTCAGTTAATAAAAAAGACCAATGGAAACACTAAAAAAGTATGGAGTTGATTTATGGATTTAATTGAAAAAATATATAAAAAAAATATTCTGCCAAAAAATCTTTTAATTAATGGAAAGTTAGTGGGATTAATTAATTATAGCTGAAGAACTAAACAACTACTTTGTTAATATTGGTCCAAAATTGCTTACTAAAATTCCACATTACTCCACTCATATTTAAAAACTTATGATAAAATTATGGACTTAACTAGGTTGAAACATAGCGAGCAAAGAGCTGCATTTAGAAGTCTCAAGAATAAAAAAAAGGTGAGGTTTGATAAAATTAGTAGTGATAATGTCAAATCAGTATTTGACATTATTAAAACTTCTTTATTTCATATTTTTGATCTTTTATTTAAGACCCGTACAACACCAGTTTTTAAATCTGGAGAAAAATCAAATATTTTATATTACATTTTAAATTATATCTAAAGTATCTTGTTTTTCAAAGTTGCTATAGACAATAATGTAACTGAGAACGACATATTGTTTTGCAGGCAACTTGGTTTTAAAAAATAAATTACACAGAACATGCATTAGCTGAACTTTCCAATCAAATATATAATGCCTTTGATAAGGACTGTTTTACATTAGGAGTTTTTATTGATCTGTCGAAAGATTTTGATACGGTAAATCACAATATACTAATAAAAAAAACTTGAAAACTATGGAGTGAAAATTAAACACCTACTTTGGTTTAATCTGACAAATGGAAAGCAATTTTTGTACTATGATCAGAATAACACAATTCCATAATCCATAACTTGCGGGGTTCCACAAGGCTTTATTTTAAGACCACTCTTATTTCTATTGTACATAAACGATTTATACTTAGCAACAAAACTTTTAGACCTAATTTTGTTTACTGATGATTCCAATCTTTTTTGTTTTCACAGAGATATTAAAACACTTTTTAAAATAGTGAGCGAACAGTTATGTAAAGTTAATAAATGGTTTGTAAGTAACAAACTTTCACTAAATGTGGATAAAACAAAATATATTGATTTTCATAAACTAAATAAAGCAGAAAACATTCCTCTTAAACTACCAAATCTTATAATTAATGATATTCATATTAAAGCGGCTTCACAGGAAATAAAAGGTGCAAAATCAAACAAACAAAAATTTGAAAAATATGTTTTTTGAGAATTTTAACATTGTTGAAAATGATGGTATAACTATTTTTTAATAATTTCACTTTTATAAGCAACTGTTTTGCAATTTGTCAGGTATGATACGAAGTAGCTTCTTTAGCAACGCCCATAATAACAGAAAAAAGTTTGAAAACTTTTTTTTAACCACTGTTTTAATATATTTTCGTGTTCTGCAATAATAAAAGATTTAGTTTAGAGGCTGACTATGTTCAGTTTCAAAATTAAAACCGTTTTACTTATTGAATTTGCATCATTTCACGATCATTTAATTGATTACTTCTACATTTGATTACTTACTTCTAGTGATAATACAATTATACTAACACAAGTTGTATTGATAAAATGTTTACTTGAAATATTTTTTTTAGGTTAATAAACTAAAAATACAATAAATAGTTATAAGAATACTTCAACTTTACTCAAAAATACAAGATAACATAACTCAATTAGTACTCAATATTAACACTGTAGTAAAACAAAGTAAATTAAACTATAACAAAACAAAAACTATATAAAACATAACTTATAACTCAAGGTAACAATACTTAAAAAAGAAGTAAAAATGCAGATGCAGATGAAAACTGTTCTCCAAAGTTAAGTTTCCCTGAGTGGATTAATGAAATTACCAAGAAAGACTTTGATTAACAAAATAACCACAATTTATTTAAAAAAATGTCTTTATGGGCTTACTCAAAGTTGTAATGAATGACTAAATAATACCATCTGGTCCCGATGTCCTTAAAATATTTATGAAAAGATAGATGTTCTTGAAATGGGATTAAACTCAGCGGTTCTTTCTTTCAATAAAGGTTTATTTGGTGTTTATTGTGTATTTAAACATTTAAATCTTGACTTCGGAAAAAATACTATAACCAGTAAAAAAAAGAATATGGTAAAAAAATAATAAACACAAAAAATAAAAGAAGGAAAGAGTTTAGAGGAATTAGGAAAGGTTGAATTGATAAAGGTCAAGAACAGTTATCCAAATATATCTAAAAAAAATATTTTTAAATTTTATTTTTTTTTAAGTGTTTTTGTATATTATAGCGGTTGTAAGCATTTTAAGACTTTTTAATTATTTGCTATTTTGAATTTTTTAATTTCTTAGTTATTTTCTGTTTTAATTCTGATTTATGAATTTATACATATTTGTGTTTTACGGTTATGTAGAATTTTTTTATATATATAAGGGGCTCGGCAATAAGGCAAAATGTGCCTTTTTGCTCCAGCCAATAACTTCAATAAATGTATATTGCGATGTACACATTTTTTAACGGCGAAATAAATTACACAAAAAAATAGAAATTAAATATAAAAAAGGAAAAGAAATATAATTTGGTTCAACCGATCTGCCAATAAAAGCGTCTCTTGTTCAAATCATTTTCAATTAATAAATGAGCCATTTCCACGTTCAATCTAATTGCATAAACTATTTAATCGAAACACCACAAAAGTTACCTACCGCTCCTAAAATATTATTTCAAAAATCATAAAAAGTCACAACAAAAAAATATAATATAAAAAACATGAAATAAAATTTTCTATTGCAAACAAAAGGAAATCTGCCCGTTGAATAAATATTTTATAGCAACAAACATAACTTGCAAATGTATTATATCTTACCCAAACACACACAGCAAAGCATACAATTGTTTATCAGAGGGCGTCAGGAAAACGAGATATGCAAACCTCAAGCAATCATTTACAAATAAAAGACTTTTAGATGCAACCACTCTCTCAAAATATACATGGGAAAATCGGAAAAAACTTAAAGAAATAGCAGAATTTACTTGATCTATCCTAAAAAAAAGCCCGTGTTTACAAGAATACAACAAATATATATTTATTCTGTGTATATGAAAAACTAATAATTTTACTTTATAAAAATGCTGAAAAGCTGCACTGTTAAAAATATAGCACGTTTTTTTACGGAATAATTCCGGCAGCTGCCGAAGGCTAAACTACCCATTGTTTTACGGAAAAACCCGTCGCATGTAAACGGAAGTTTCCGTCAATAAACGAGATTTTTCGTTAAAATGCGATGGTTTTTTCTATTAACCAACGGGAGGTTTGGCCATCTCAGTTGTTGGAAATTTTCCGTAACTTAACGGATACTTCCGTTTTTAAATTAAACAGGGTTTTCCTGTTAAACAATGGAACGGTTGCAGCAACTCAGCTGTCGGATAATTTCCGTAAATAAAAGTAATGTTGCAGTTCATATAAAAATTTAAATATATTATTTCTTAAAAATATTATATATGTATAAAATCGATTGTATGTTTTTGAAAACATTTTCTGAAAGCTATTTTTTTTGATTTACATTTAAAATGTTAACAGTTCCGTGATTTACATTTCTCTAATAGCAAATACACGAATAAATAATAAATTAGTAAAGTAATAAATACTTTTAAAAAAAATATTAATAATTTTGATAAAAAAGTTACAAGCACATAATAATATAATCCTGACAGCAAGCTTACATGGGACCAACGTTGGGCCAATGCATGATAATGCATTAGCCCTACGTTGAAAGTCGATGCTGGCCCTATGCAGTTTTGATCATTAATTATATATAGGCCCAACATTGTGTACAACATTTGTCCAATGTTGTATACAACGTTTACCCGATATTGGCCCAACGTTGTAAATAACGTTAGGCAAATATTGTATACAACATTGGCCTAACGTTGTATACAACATTGGTCCAACGTTGTATACAAAATTGGCCTAACGTTGTATACAACATTGGCCCAATATCGTATGTTATGCAACTATTATTTTTATAATAGCCTAACATTTTATGCAACACTAGATCGTTGGTACAAATAAGATGATTTGCACCGCTACATTGAAAAATGATAGAGAAAAAAAGAATGTATGATACAAGTATAAAAATTTATTTAACGTAATTTCTCCGTTAAATATACATGTTGCAAACACCAAACTTAAACCAAAAACTGACACATTGAGTTTTAAATAAAAAAATTCACTAGAAAATTTATAGAGTAGTTTTGATATTGGCTGAGCTACTTGTTATTTAATCGTGTTTAGCTTATGACATTTGGTGCCCACGATTATTATTTTTTCTTCTGCTATCTCTATCATATGTCTGCATATGCCATGCTTGTTTGACTTCACAGTTTCTGCAAAAACAAAATAGTTGTATTTTTAATTATGCACCAACGAAACATAAGAAATTGAAAGTAATTCTGCAATGCAAAATTAAAACTGAAAAAATCAACTTTTCTAAACCATCTACAAATATCAACATATGCAATTAACATTTTTCCTATTCCAATTTTTTGTCCTCTACCTGCATAGTTTAACTTTACAGCTAGACCATTTTAAAAAACAATTCTTAGTAAATAACATATACAATATATCCTTCGTCTTTAACTCCAATTAGTGCCAAATAATTAACCTGCAAAAATACACAACCTGGCAATAATTAAAGTAACTTTTGTTTAGACCTAAATTAATATGAAAGATCATTTACAAAAAATCAAAGAGTATTTTAATTAAAGTATATAAATTGTACTAAGATATCATACAAAATACATTAACAAATCATTAAAAAATATTTACCATTTACTTAAGTGTTTTCTAGTATTTTTTCTTCCAGAGTATTTGAATTCTTCACAGATTTTAACGGCAATAACACTTTTTCAGGCAATGCAATAATTAGCATACCTTTGTTTCCCAAATTTTATAACTACTTTTGATCTGTTTTGTAGTTCACCAAGTTGCACTTTAATGCTTGCCCATTGTCCCAATAATACCAGCAAATCTTTCAAGAATACAACTTTATCTTGAAACAATAAAGTTAACTATTCTATTAAGAAACTATGCAACTAATTGCATATTATATTTAGAATTTATGAAAATAAATACAACAATCACAACAAAACAGATAAAATTAAATACAGAGGGGCAAATTTTAAATAATAAAAAAATATACTTGCTAATGGATTCATAATATTTTTATATTTCTGGCACTGACACAAAAGAATTCTCGTTAATGTTTGAGATACAGATTGCACTGTAAAACAAAAAAATTCATATTAAAACGATTTTTCTCCAACAGGGTTCATAGCAAACTATTTATATAAAATTTAATGACTTTTTTGAACAATCAGATGAATATCCCTGACCATTTTTAACAATGGTTTCAAAAATTTTTAAAAGTTTAAAATTACTATCTACTGTAATGGAAATGCTAAGATTGTACATGCTTTGAATGACAAAACTTATAAAACTTAGCTATTAGTTGAGTAGGATATTCGTATGGATCTTATTATACATGTTAGAGTGACAAATATTTCTCCTGTGAAAAATTTTAGTATTATTTTATCTAAAAAATTTTTCATTTATCTAAAAAAAAATTTATTTTATCTAGTAATTTTATCTTTTCCTAAAGTTAATATTCTTTTCAAATTACCTTACTTTTAAAAAAAGTGCGACTCATCACGTTTTTAAAATACAGCGTTCAATTGTGAAACGAGTAACTTCTTAACTAGAACTACTGACTTTTCCATGACTATCTAAAGAAAAAAATAATTCCCTGACTTTTCCTGGTTTTCCATGACTTTAGCCAATATTGAGATATTTTCCAGATTTTCCGGGTACATTACAGACCTTGTCCAGTGTTTGTAAATAATTTTTTTTTACATATTTTAGATCTGAATTTTATTAATACAGTTTTTAAAAATAATAAAATCTATAAAATTATTGTATTACCTTATTGTCTATCAAAAAAATTTAAGTAAACGTTTATATAATGAATAATAATGAACCACCAGCAACTGGTAAAACTTTAAACTGATATGAATACTCTGTTGTTTTTTTTAACAGTTGATTTAAAATGGATTTTAAAGTTGGTAACTCTAACTTTAAAATCCAACAAAAAAATTTTGTAACATTCATAAACTTAAATGTTCTCAAAACGACTAAAAAACCTGGCCAGTTTTTTGCAACTAAATAAAATTGTATTGGTCAGTATTTGAAAGCGATCGCTCCTGCTTCCCAACCTGTAGTGTGAGGTTTAATATGTTCATTATAATACAATAAAATGTTAATTAACTCTCTGACTTTTTTACCCTAATATATGAAAAACTCGATAAAATTGTAAAAGCTATGAATAAAGATTTTTAATTATTATACATAAAGACTTTTATATAAAAACGTACCATTTAATAAATTTTGTTCATTCAACTTCTCAGAGCAAACATTGAAATTCTGTTAAGAGTTTGGAGTTACAGGTAAATCCCAAAGTTAAATAATTTCTTTTTGTTTTATTATAAGAAATTGAGGATAAATCATCTACACCAAAATATAAACAATTTTTTGTCACTTTAATCTTAAATTTTAGCTGGTCATTTTCGCTGTCTTAATTTTTTGTGTCCAGAGCAGAAGTTTAACCTTCTGCTAAATTCAATCTTGTATTGCTAAAAAAATCTATAAATCAAATCATTAATAATTAAGTTATAACTAAAGTTAATGTAAAGCTTAAAGAACTGTTGTAGGTAAACTAAATATGAAAAATATTCAGAGATATTAAATTAAAAAATAATAAAACCAAGAATAATGTCGCTCTGCCTCAGAAAGATGGAATATATAAAAGGTTGTTTCGATTCAAATCATAGAAAGAAAAATAATGTATTAAATTGAGTTTTTTTATTTTAATAGTTTTTAATGATTATTTATTGATTTATTCTCATAATTCAATCAATTGTATAGACTACTCATTGGTTTTAAATTAAAATGTTTGGCAATATTAGAAAGCTCTACATTAGTAGAATAAAAATTTTAGTAACATCACTTTTCTTACACTGTTTTAATATGTCAGTAGATGGGGTTTCACAATCAAACACAGAAAAAATCAAACAAAAGATACATATTTAAAGTGTAAAATGTCAGCTTCTAACAACTTCAATGCCAAATATATATTATTGATACCTTTAATAATATATCTTATAGAAGCTATATAATTTAAACTATTATAAACTTAAGAAAAAAATTTTATTCTTAATACTTATGCTATATGACATTTCAAATGTTTGATATATTTAATATAGAAGACATTCAAAATTTCTTTTTTATTAAATAAATTGAACATTTGAAATGTTACATTTATTTAATAAAGATTATTAAATAAATCAAACATTTGAAATACCAATACAGCAACAAGTATAAAAAAATAACTTTAGGATCTTACACAAAAATAATTTGATTACTGCCTTTCTTATTACATTAATAATTTAGTTTGTAGTAAAAAATGTTTTAAGCATATTATTTAAATGTTAACAAATATTTCATTATTTAAAAAAACAAAACATCAAGTCACGAAAATCTCTTGAAATTTATTTTTTTTCATTCTAAGAATTTTATTAGGTTCTTTATAAGTTATAAGAAACCTTTTAAGATTGTTGAAGATTTATAAATATACCTTCTTTTTTATATATATATAATTTAAAATACTGGAAAGATAATATCAAAACCTTTTTTAATTCTGTCAAACGATACCACTTTTAAAAATGTTTCGCAACAAACTTAAAAATATATACTAACTCGCAATTACATTGGCCGAATATTGGCTACGGCATAAATGTAAGAACAGATTTTTATAGTAAAATATTTAGCCTAAACTACATTGGTTAAATGTTGGCCTAACGAAGTACGATTATTGCAAAAAACCGATTTGTAGAATTGCCGAAACAAAACATTGGCTAAATGATGGCCCAATATAGTACGATATTTGCAAAAAACCGATTTGCAGAATTGAAAATAATACGCCAAAAAAAAAAAATTAGCTAAATGTTAGCCCAACGGAATAAACTTACCAATGTTAAACTTACGTTAAGTCAATGTAAGCTTGCTGTCTGGGATATTACACATCCCTATATACATTTTCAAAATAGATATACCTAAAAACTTTTCTTTAAGTAATATATATTAATATATTATTATATATATTAGTTTAAGTAATATATATATATATATAATATATAATATATAATAATATATATTAATATATTATTATATATATTAATATAAGTAATATATATAATATATATATATATATATATATATATATATATATATATATTTTTTTTTTTTTTTTTTTTTTTTTTGTTCTTTTATTACATGTAAAATAAGCATTTCGTTACAATATTTCAAATACAAATATATAATAATAAGATTATACATAAATATAATGGTCGTTATTAAAAAATAAAAGAACGCGGGGACTCGTAGAAGACCATACGGTCTTGTCGTCGAGCACCGCTAAGAAATGTTCGTGTTAAAATTAAAAAGATAATTACAAGGTTAAAAAATAAAAATAAGTTAACAAAAGTAAGAAACTTAAAATAATCTATAATAAATACAAGATGCGTTTTATCTATTATATATGTAAACTATAGTTGTTAAGGATACACATATACTTTTATAAGTTCATGTTGAAATAAATGGTAAAAATAAAGATCACAAAAAATATCAGAAGTATATTGTTAAATCATCGATTGCAAAAATGAGTTCTTTAAGCTTTTGTTTAAAAGAAAAGTAGTTACTTTGATTAATAAAATCCTCAGTAAAATTTTTTAAAACTATTTTGTTCCATAAGAATGGTCCGCGATAATCAATACAAAATTTAAAAAGATTTTTAAATTTTGTATTGATTATCGCGGATTATCGCGAAAATAAAATTATTATTACGTAAAATGTATTTATTTTTATCTTTTGATGAATACAAATTATGGAAAGAAATTGGGGATGAATTGGTTTTACATTGAAACATAAAACAAAGAATATTAAAAATATTAATCTCGTATATATTAAAAACTTTCATTTCAAATAAAAGAGGCTTGGCATGAGTATAACAGTCTTTAAAATATATAAGACGTGCTACATGCTTCTGCTGACAATAAAGAGGTTTAAGTTTGTTTTTATTTGCACTACCCCAAGCAATGTTTGCATAGTTTATGTGGCAATGAATAAATCAGTGATATAATTGTACTAAAGTTTGTTTCTTTAAGATTATTCTCGCTTTGTACAATATTCCTATACTTTTTGAAATTTTACTTGATAAGTTTTTAATGTGGTTTTTCCATATAAGATTTTCATCTAAACAAACTCCTAGAAAATTAGTTACTGTTACTTTTTTAATTTGTATATTGTCAATAACAAGTGGAGGCATGTTAATTGGCAGTTTATGTTTTTTGGTAAGAGGATGGAAAAGAATCCATTTAGTTTTATCAATGTTCAGGGATAGTTTGTTTGTCTTAAACCAGTCAGATATTTTGAATAACTCGATGTTCACGTTATGAAATAAAGTAGGAATGCTTTTGTGAGACATAAATAAATTAGTGTCATCAGCAAACATAATTGTTATTAAATTCGAGGCTTTGTATAGATCATTAATATAAATAAGGAAGAGAAGAGGTCCTAATATGGATCCTTGAGGAACTCCACATGTAATATTTAACAAACTTGATGAAAATGATTTATCAGCATAAACAAATTGTTTACGATTAGTTAAATAACTTTTCAACCATTTTAAAACATTGCCTATTATACCATAATATTCTAATTTTTTAATAAGAATTTGATGATCAATTCTATCAAACGCTTTCGCTAAATCAATAAATATTCCCAATGTAAATTTAGAATTGTTAAATGAGTCTGATATACTTCTTGTAAGCTGAATAATTGCATGCTCTGTTGAATTATTTTTTTTGAATCCATATTGCATGTTATATAATAATTTGTTTGTTAAAAGGTGATTGTATATTCTGTTGTACAAGATTCTTTCTAAAATTTTAGAAAAAACAGAGAGAATGGAAATTGGACGGTAGTGTTTTACATTAGTTTTTTCTCCTTCTTTAAATATAGGAATAATTTTTGCTATTTTTAAATCATGAGGAAAAACTCCCTGATTAATAGAGCATTTAAAAATTTGGAAAAGTATGTCTTTTAAAACGTCAAAACAGCTTATAATAATATTTCCGTTGACATCATCAGGACCAACTGCTTTATTTGACTTTAACAATTTAAAAGCACTTTCAAACTCTTCAAAAGACAAATCAAAAGAATTTAGATACGAGTTTAGAGGGTCATATGTTGCTTTTATTAATTTTTTAGGGTTCGGAATTTTTTTGGCTAGGTTTGGTCCTACAGATACAAAATATTTATTAAATTCAGAAGCAATTGATTTTTGATCAAGAAGAAGATTATCATCTACTTTAATAACTGAGGGCAAAGATTGCGAATTTTTTTTAGTGTTGCCAGTAATTTCGTTTATTAGTTGCCAAGTGCGTTTTGAGTTTAATTTGTATTTTACAAGTAAATTAGTGAAATATACTTTTTTTGAATTTTTCCTTAGGCGTTCAAATAATCTTACGTAATTTTTATAAATAGTCTTACTCTCAGTTGTTTTTGATTTTAAATATTTAATATAAAGTTTTTGCTTAATTTTTGAAGATTTTAGAATA